>JAMPIV010021687.1:0-85620 GCA_024509875.1 Oreohelix idahoensis
GTATGGGGTGGGAGTATGTTGGATGATATTTTGAGGTGTGAAGGTTGGTTTTTATTGAGGGGATTTGTTTTATGGAGTGATAGTTTGTGGGTTGTAGTGAATGTTTTGATTGAGGGTGGGTGATGTTATTGGGTGATGAGGGGTGGGAATGGTGTAAAAGTTTGGTAGTATGTGTTATTGGAGGTTGTTGGATTGAGGGGTGGGGGGTTTGGATGGATGGAGGGGTGGATGTTTGGGTTAGGTAAGTGATTAGGTGGAGGTGTATGATGTAGGAACTAGTGGTATGGAGGGGGAGGTATGAATAAGGTTTTGTTTTTAGTGTTGATTGGAAGTTATTTGTTGGAGGCGTGGAGTTTGGGTTTGGGTCAATGGTGTTGTTTGAGTTGTGGATAAGATAGAGGGTTCTGGATAGCAGCATTTGAGTGTGTTTTTAATTGCTAAAGGTTGTTGATAAAGCAGTACTATAGAATAAATGAATGGGGTCAACAATCTGTAAGCATTATTTGACTTGTGTTTTCTGTTTTCTTGAGGTTATTCTAGAAAGTAGATGACAAGAACAACCTGAAGAATTATTAGGAGGATAGATGTTTTCTGTTTCTGATGTCTAAAAGCACTTTAGGAAAAATCTGAAGAAATATGATGAGGTGTGATAAATTTTCTGTTTCCTGACTAGGGGGGACCCTGAAATGGGATATGACAAGGTAGGAACAATCTGAAGCGTGCACATTTTGAAGTGTGGTTTTCAATCGTGAGGATAGTATGAAATTGAAGGATACAATAGGGGGTAATAATTTAGGGGAAACATCATTTGTGAGTGTGAGTTATCTCGTTTTTCTGGATGTCAGGAAAGTACAATATTGGAACAATCTGATGGCGATCATTTGAGGTGTGGTTTCAATTGCTGGTGTTTGGAAAGTACTATATGAAATCAATCTGAAGCATTATTAAATGGTGTGTTATCTATTTTTCTGGATGATGTGTTAAAGTACCAAGTACTATAGAAAAAGCTAAAAAGTCGCGCAAGCGTTTCTGGGTAAAGTATTTGTTTTCAGCCTGTTTGCTGTTTTACAAAAGTTATATATAGCGATTAAAAACTAGATAAATGGCAATGAATAAAATGTACAAATTAACGGTCATTCATACAGGAAACATGGGGACATTTTGATGTTTTATTACATACCTTCAATCGAACCAAGTTACAAACAGGCAAACAAAACAAGAAATTTAGAACTGGCTAGAAACAAAAATCAACTATAAGACAATGAGCAAACACATGAAATGATGATCATCGGAATTAGAAAGGAACTAATGTCCGGCCCTAATTAAATGAAACCACTGGACAAGATTCCATCATTCTTTTTCTAGCATTATGCTAGGAATCATTAACAAGCATTTCAGAGAGTAACCAACTCAGACAATAGTCTTTCATGAATCTACACATGGAGATGCATTACAGCCGACACTTCGCCCATTGGAGGGTGTATTCCAAGCTTGATGATGATGATAGAGGCCCAAATTAATCAACTGCTCAGAACAGGATTCATGCAATGCCAGCTTTATATGTGCAGGTTCAAATTGCATTAGGAATCCTAACATCTAAGTTAACATTTTACTGTGGAAAACCAGTAGTACATACAAACTGGGTGGTACCATACCATGAGAAACTTCATAGAAGCCAATAGCAGATCTACCACCTGGCATGCATAATACCACCTAATCAAAACAGAACAGGCATATGGCTACTATCATAAAACAAAGCCAGAAATTAATATTCAACAAATATCCGCAAAGGACAGTATTATAGTGTACACAGATGGATCTAAAGGAGATGAAAACAAATTGTGGATAGGAATTTAGTTCCTCATATGGCAAACCCCCCTCGGTGAAAGAATTTTAGTATAACCGATAATAAATCTGATTTTCACAGGGCAGACAGATCGGTTGCATGTCTAGAAAGCTATCGGAAATCTTTCTAACACCCTCATAAATATGATCAGTATTAACAGACTCACTTTCCTTGCAATTCCAAGCTATAAGAAACTTCTGACAACAAATCACAGTATTACTTGATATACTCACAGGAATCTAGATATGTACTGCAAAGTGCTTACCTATTGCTCCAGAGATGTTTTCTGTTCTAATAGCTTGGGATACCTTCACATGTCCGGCATAGAAGTGAAATGATAATGGCACCTGTTTTAAAGAAGCAAAGAAAAGTAGAAATAATTAAACCAAATAAATGTGGAGATGAGTCTAAAAGAGATCCAAAGGCTTCTTTGAAAGAATAATAACTGACGAATGGACAGCAGAGTTGGATGGAAGTCTGAAGGGCAGACATCAACAGTATGACATTGTTCAAGGCTCCCAACAAGAACTTGTGAACAGGTATCCAAGAGAAACTAAAAATTCCTAGCAATAAGAAACTTCTTAGACAGCAACTAAGTGAATATGTGCTATTTTTAGAATAGACGAACCCTTAACGGTGTGCAGATTTGTCTAGAAAAAATAATATAGAGCATTTCCTATGAAAATGTAGGTGTATATTTCATACAGAAGAGAACCAATATTATATTACCATTTACAGGCATGCAGTTCATCCATTAATTGTGGAACAGGTGTTGAGAAAAGAACAGACCTAGAGAATTTCACAATATGGAAAAACAGTATATAACAATAACTAAAAATTAATAGTCATATAAGGATCAATGATGGTGTGAGGAAAAAGGGTAGTCTGATGGGGTGCTTGTACTGGCTGATGGTAGATAATTGGTGGATTTGATGTAAACTCCTTGGACACACTCATGGCCTTCTCACTCACCCTTGTCCACATTGTTAACAACAGGGGGCAGTTTATGAGAGACTTCATTTTAATTGTGTTTTTGTTTTTTTTTAATCGTTTTATTTTTTACTGTTTGTTTGTTTTAAAAAAAAATTTGTTTGTTTGTTTCTTGGAAAGGGCATGGTCACACACCAAAAACAATCAACACAAATTGGTTTTAAATTAACTCTATTGGACTGAGTGGAGGGGGGAAAAGGTTAACAATAATTTGGGTATTGGAAAATCTCACTTTATTTTGTTTAATTAGATAAGTACACACCATATATCCCAAATTTTAACCCATCAAGGGTTGAACGGGAATACTTTAATTTAAAAAAAAAGAAATAGATGAAAAAAGAGATAAGTATAAGCGAAACAGACAGATTAAAAAATAAACAATACAGGTGATGCGAGAAAACATATCTATATAAAAAAAGAATACCTTACTTCCATTTACAACCCAAACTAACGAACAACTATTTAAGCGCAACTACTCCTGCATTTTGATTGTTCCTAGCTTTAATCAGGACTTATTTATCTGTTTTTGCTGTTTCATTTCCTCCTTTTATTTTCATTGTTTGTTGAATGTCTTGCTTTGATATTCTTGCTTTCTGTCTTGTATTTTTACTTGCTTATTTATTGTACTCTTGAAGCATTATTTGATGTATGTTTTCCAATGTCTGGGTGTTTGAAAGTACTATAGAAACAATCTGAAGATGCGACAATACTATTTGCGTGAGTATATGAGGGAAGCAGTATCTTGCAAGTATAATTCGTAGCAATCTAGAGTGCACAAACGAACTACTTTCCTCATACCGTGAAAGAGTGAATAACACAGTTTGTTCAATCCCTATTATTTTTTTTTTCACCTAACAACATAGCCGAAACATGGCAGGAGTTTGGACATTAGTAAACACGTTTCTAACCAACCACTTCAGAGCCATACAAAAGTTCCAATAATCAAACTACAAGGCAAGGGTCAAACCGACCGCAAAACGGATATCTGGAAAAAATTCCACAACTACGTGATAACACCCGCCATATTTACTTGACCGTTCGGCACACTAGGGGTGGAATGTGGTCACATCACGCCGGCCGCCTTAACCTATCCCAGAGTTGCCTAACACATAGTCCCAATATGCTCAATGGGGCGTGTAACGGATCCTTACCGCTCCACCTTACGTGCTAACACTAGCTAAGATTCGACTTAATATGTTACGTTGCTAATGTTTAGAAAACTCAGATACTTTAAGGAATGAACGACTGAACAAACAAATCAAAATTGTTATTTATCAGGGTTAAGAAACAGGTATTATTGCTTTTTATTTGTTTGTTTTTCTGTTGTTTATTTTATTTATTTATTTGTTTTGTACATTTGTGTCCTGCGATAGTACAATAACAATCAAAGAAGAAAAATTATAACAAGAAATAAGCACCGAAGAAAAACTGAAAATGGTAGCAAACTATGAACAATTACAGTAAATAGATAATGTAAACAAAACATGCACTAATATAAGTTAGAGATAGAGAAGAAGAGGTTTTAAACTTTAAAAATGAAATAAAAAATACGCAACTAAACATTGAATTTGAAGTCAGCTCTCATGTAATTATTCATGATTGTAATTTCCTGTTTTGTTCCCCACAAATCACACATCATTACAGGAAAAAAAAATTCCTCACAAGAAGCCCGCACTAAAGCATTCATGGACTCTTGCAGAAGTGATTTGTGTAGCAATTTGTTTTCCATGAAGAGGCTTCCCACCCACATGCACTACAACTGAATATTAATGACATATTGCGACATGGCTGAAGGCGAAACAGCCCTATTATTTCTTTGTCTCCCCCGGGCCCCTGGGAACAACTCATTTAATTCTTCATCTTTGTCTGGTTAGTATGTAATCTGTGGTGCCATATCTGTGTTATTTCATTTATACCAGGCTCTGGCATCACTCAAACAGCTTGGAAAGAAATTAATTTGTTGTGTGTTGGTGCAAGCTCGCTGCAAGGTTCTAGCTGTAATAGTGGTTCCATGTTCCACTGGGAGTGAAACAGGGAATGAATGATTAGGGGAGTTGTAAGCTTAGCTGTGTGGTTGTTCTGGCTTATGATCTTAACTAGTCCTCGGTGGTGGTTCTGGCTTGTGATCTTTGCTAGCCATGAGTAGTGGTTCTGGTTAGTGATCTTAACTAGCCATGAGTAGTGGTACTGGTTAGTGATCTTAACTAGCCATGAGTAGTGGTTCTGGTTAGTGATCTTAACTAGCCATGAGTAGTGGTTCTGGTTAGTGACCTTAACTAGCCATGAGTAGTGGTTCTGGTTAATGATCTTAACTAGCCATGAGTAGTGGTTCTGGTTACTAATCTTAACTAGCCATGCATATTGGTTCTGGTTAGTAATCTTAACTAGCCATGAGTAGTGGTTCTGGCTTGTAATCTTAACTAGCAATGAGTAGTGGTTCTGGTTAGTGATCTTAACTAGCCCTGAGTAGTGGTTCTGGTTAGTGATCTTAAAAACCACTGGGTAGTGGTTCTGGCTTGTAATCTTTGCTAGCCTGAGTAGTGGTTCTGGTTAGTGATCTTAAAAACAACTAGGTGGTTGTTCTGGTTTGTGATCTTAACTAGCCCTGAGTGGTTGTTCTGGTTAGTGGTCTTAAAAACCACTGAGTGGTGGTTCTGGTTTGTGATCTTTGCTAGCCCTGGGTGATTGTTCTGGTTTGTGATCTTAACTAGCCCTGAGTAGTGGTTCTGGTTAGTGATCTTAACTAGCCCTGAGTAGTGGTTCTGGTTAGTGATCTTAACTAGCCCTGAGTAGTGGTTCTGGCTTGTAATCTTTGCTAGCCCTGGGTGGTTGTTCTGGTTAGTGATCTTAACTAGCCCTGAGTAGTGGTTCTGGTTAGTGATCTTAAAAACCACTGGGTGGTGGTTTTGGCTTTTGATCTTAACTAGCCATAAGTAGTGGTTCTGGTTAGTGACCTTAACTAGCCATGAGTAGTGGTTCTGGTTAGTAATCTTAACTAGCCATGAGTAGTGGTTCTGGTTAGTGATCTTAACTAGGCATGAGTAGTGGTTCTGGTTAGTGATCTTAACTAGCCATGAGTAGTGGTTCTGGTTAGTGATCTTAACTAGCCATGAGTAGTGGTTCTGGTTAGTGATCTTAACTAGCCATGAGTAGTGGTTCTGGTTAGTGACCTTAACTAGCCATGAGTAGTGGTTCTGGTTAGTGATCTTAACTAGCCCTGATTGGTGGTTCTGGTTAGTGATCTTAAATAGCCCTGATTGCTGGTTCTGGCTTGAAATCTTTGCTAGCCCTGGGTGGTTGTTCTGGTTTGTGATCTTAACTAGCCCTGAGTAGTGGTTCTGGTTAGTGATCTTAACTAGGCATGACTAGTGGTTCTGGTTAGTGATCTTAACTAGCCATGAGTAGTGGTTCTGGTTAGTGATCTTAACTAGGCATGAGTAGTGGTTCTGGTTAGTGGTCTTAACTAGCCATGAGTAGTGGTTCTGGTTAGTGATCTTAACTAGCCATGAGTAGTGGTTCTGGTTAGTGATCTTAACTAGCCATGAGCAGTGGTTCTGGTTAGTGACCTTAACTAGCCCTGATTGGTGTTTCTGGCTTGTAATCTTTGCTAGCCCTGGGTGGTTAATCTGGTTTGAGATCTTAACTAGCCCTGAGTAGTGGTTCTGGCTTGTAATCTTTGCTAGCCTGAGTAGTGGTTCTGGTTAGTGATCTTAAAAACCACTGGGTGGTGGTTCTGGATTTTGATCTTAACAAGCTCTGGGTAGTGGATCCAGCTTCTTATCTTAACATGCTCTGGGTGATGGTTCCAGCTTCTTATCTTAACAAGCTCTGGGTGGTGGTTCCAGCTTCTTATCTTAACAAGCTCTGGGTGGTGGTTCCAGCTTATGGTATAAACAAGCTCTGGGTGGTGGTTCCAGCTTCCTATCTTAACAAGATCTGGGTAAATCCAAGCTTAACATGCTCTGGGTGGTGGTTCCAGCTTCCTATCTTAACAAGATCTGGGTGGTGGATCCAGCTTTTTATCTTAACATGCTCTGGGTGATGGTTCCAGCTTCTTATCTTAACAAGCTCTGGGTGGTGGTTCCAGCTTCTTATCTTAACAAGCTCTGGGTGGTGGTTCCAGCTTATGGTATAAACAAGCTCTGGGTAGAGGTTCCAGCTTCTTATCTTAACAAGCTCTGGGTGGTGGTTCCAGCTTATGGTATAAACAAGCTCTGGGTGGTGGTTCCAGCTTCCTATCTTAACAAGCTCTGGGTGGAGGTTCCAGCTTCTTATCTAAACAAATTCTGGGTGGTAGTTCCAACTATGGTCTTAACATGCTCTGGGTGGTGGTTCCAGCTTCTTATCTTAACAAGCTCTGCTTAGAGGTTCCAGCTTCTTATCTTTCTTAACAAGCTCTGGGTGGTGGTTCCAGTTTACGGTCTAAACAAGCTCTGGGGGTAGGTTCTAACTTCCTGGTCTTAACAAGCTCACTGGGTGGTGGTTCCAGCTTCTTATCTAAACTTCTTATCTTAACAAGCTCTGGGTGGTGGAATCCAGCTTCTTATCTAATAACAAGCTCTGGGTGGTGGGGATCCCCAGCTTCCTTATCTTTAACATAGCTCTGGGTGATGGTTCCAGCTTCTTTATCTTAACAAGCTCTGGGTGGTGGTTCCACTGTCTAGTATAAAACAATGCTCTGGGGTGGTGGTTCCAGCTTCCCTATCTAACACACTGGGTGGAGTCCAGCTTCTTTATCTAAACAAACTCTGGGTGGTTAGTTACCAACTATGATCTTAACATGCTCTGGGTGGTGGTTCCAGCTTCTTATCTTAACAAGCTCTGGGTAGATGTTTCACAGGCTTCTTATCTTTTATTAACAGCTCTGGGTGTGGTTCCAGTTTAACGGTCTGAAACAAGCCTGGGTGGTGGTTCAAAACTTATGTCGTTAACAAGCATCTGGGTGGGGTTCCAGCTTTATAGTCCTAAACAAGCTCTGGGCGGGTGTGTTTCCAGGCTTATGGTCTAAAGAAGCTATGAGTGGTGAGTTCACAATCTTATGGTCACTAAACAAGTCCTGTGGTAGTGGTCCAACGTGCAACCTCAATCTTACCAAATCCCTCTTGGTGATCGGTTCCATCCTTCTTATTTTCACTAGCGACTTGGGTGGTAGTTCCATCTTATGATCTTAACATGCCTGGGTTGGTTAGTTTCCATCCTTGTGATCTTTAACATGCCCTTGGTGGTAGTTCATATCTTGTGATTCTTAAATTATCATGCCCTGGATGGTAGCTTCAAAATACTCTTCAAATTCAGCTAGAACTTCTATTGTTCTTATTTTTATGACTTAAAGAAACATATTGCCATGTTATGATTGCCCCCCTCCCCATCTTTGTGTGTGTGTGTGTGCAGAAAGCAGTGTTAAAGCAATCTATTGAGGGTCAGAGTGGCTAAGAGGTATGGCATCTGCCTCAAATTCTAATGGTACTGTGTTCGATTTCCAGTAGAGAGAAATCCAATAATTGATCAAAATTTTTTTTTTTCGAAACAGTGGTCCTAAATGATGTTTTACATCCCCCCTCACTCGTCTCCCCCCCCCCCCCCCCCCCCCCCAACCCCCACCACCCACCCCCCTGACCAACCCTTTAAATGGGACTAACTGCTACCTTTTTTTTTTACAATTTCCTTTCACATTTTTATTATATCCATAATCATTAATCCCCATCATCCTGATCATCATTACCGCCTGAAATGCTACTTCAACTGCTGTCGCGCACACATCATTACCACCACGTCTTCATCATAATTGTGACAGGATATAATTTCATTATTACATCTTTGATCCTCTACACATCTAAAAATGTCAAGTATTGTAGGCTCTGAAACATGGAGAACAACAACATAACAACCAAACTACCTACAGACTTTCATAAATAAGTGTTTGCTTAGAAGAGAAGAACTGAAGATCACTAATGTGTAACTGATCACAAGAACAGCAAATTCCAGTAGAATATGCAGTAAGAAGAAAACACTGGCAATTGGATATTATTCCCCCCCCACCCCCGAGGAATCCGCACCCGCCGTAGGCCAAGACCCCAAACCCTCACACAAACCCCGCCCTCCCCCCCCTCAGTCGCTAGATCTCAGAGGTAGACCCAAAAAACTCACGGAGGACAGACAGTCCTTGAACTGGAAATCCTTACAGTAAAGTGGATGAAGAAGTTGACCATGGATAAGACTTGAGCTGTTGGCCACAGGAGCAGGACAACTGCCAAGAAGTCCATGTTGAGCGCTTTTCCTTCCTTGGGGAGTTAACGCGCAGTGATGAAGATGACATGGAATGATCCTCTCAGGCAACCATATGGCACTAATATGTTACTGAACAACTATTTCACACAACCTTCCTCTCACCAACCATGATGACTAATATGGTCATTGACCACGGGTGATCACCACAACCATCCTCTCACAACCATATGACTAATACTGTCATATGGTTGGTGAGAGGATGGTTGTGGTGAAATAGTGTCAGTGACAGTATTAGTCATATGGTTGGTGAGAGGATGGTTGTGGTGAAATAGTGTCAGTGACAGTATTAGTCATATGGTTGGTGAGAGGATGGTTGTGGTGAAATAGTGTCAGTGACAGTATTAGTCATATGGTTGGTGAGAGGATGGTTGTGGTGAAATAGTGTCAGTGACAGTATTAGTCATATGGTTGGTGAGAGGATGGTTGTGGTGAAATAGTGTCAGTGACAGTATTAGTCATGTGGTTGGTGAGAGGATCATCATCATTATCACCCGTTAACTCCCCAAGGAGGATAAGCCTTCAACAAACTTATGGCAAGTTGTCCTCTCCTGTGCCATCAGCTCAAAGTCTTTCCATGTCTTCTTCATCCACTTTATGTATGTTTCCAGTTCTCTTCTCCGTGAGTTTTTTGGTCGACCTCTGCATCTTTTACTGTGGGGATTTCGTAACAAGGACTGTCTTGTCATACTATCAGCAGATTTCCTCAATGTATATAATATCAATTGCCAGTGTTTTCTTCTTACTGCTTATTCTACTGGAATTTGCCTGGTTCTTGTTATCAGTTACACATTAGTGATCTTCAGTTCTTCTCTTCTATGCAAACACTCATTTATGAAAGTCTGTAGGTTTTTGGTTGTTATGTTGGTTGTTCTCCATGTTTCAGAGCCATACAATACTTGACATTTTTAGATGGTGAGAGGATAAGATGGTAATAATGAAATTATTATCCTGTCAGCAATTATGATGAAGACGGTGGTGGTAATGATGGTGTGCTGCGACAGCAGTTGAAGTAGCATGCAGGGGTAATGATGAGCAGGTGATATTAATGATTATGAATATAATAAAAATGGAAAGGGAACAGTGTAAAAAAAGGTACAGTTAGTCCCATTGGGGGGGAGAGAATGTAAAACATCATTAGGACCACTTTTCGGAGAAAAAAAAATTTTCATCAATTATATTCTCTCTACTGGGAATCGAACACAGTACCATTAGAATTTGAGGCAGATGCCATACCTCTTAGCCACTCTGCCCTCAATAGATTGCTTTAACACTGGCTTTCTGCACACACACACACACAAAGATGGGGAGGGGGGCAATCATAACATGGCATATGTTCTTTAAGTCATAAAAATAAGAACAATAGAAGAAGATGAATTTGAAAGTATTTGAAGCTACCATCCAGGGCATGATAAGATCACAAGATGGAACTACCACCAAGGGCATGTTAAGATCACAAGATGGAACTACCACCCAGGGCATGTTAAGATCATAAGATGGAACTACCACCCAAGGCTAGTGAAAATAAGAAGATGGAACCATCACCAAGGGCTTGTTAAGATTGCACGTTGGACCACTACCCAGGACTTGTTAAGACCATAAGATTGAACCACCACTCAGAGCTTCTTTAGACCATAAGCTGGAAACACCGCCCAGAGCTTGTTTAGACTATAAGCTGGAACCCCACCCAGAGCTTGTTAAGACCATAAGTTAGAACCACCACCCAGAGCTTGTTTAGACCGTAAACTGGAACCACCACCCAGAGCTTGTTAAGAAAGATAAGAAGCTGGAACATCTACCCAGAGCTTGTTAAGATAAGAAGCTGGAACCACCACCCAGAGCATGTTAAGACCATAGTTGGAACTACCACCCAGAGTTTGTTTAGATAAGAAGCTGGAACCTCCACCCAGAGCTTGTTAAGATAGGAAGCTGGAACCACCACCCAGAGCTTGTTTATACCATAAGCTGGAACCACCACCCAGAGCTTGTTAAGATAAGAAGCTGGAACCATCACCCAGAGCATGTTAAGATAAGAAGCTGGATCCACCACCCAGAGCTTGTTAAGATAAGAAGCTGGATCCACCACCCAGAGCTTGTTAAGATAAGAAGCTGGAACCATCACCCAGAGCATGTTAAGATAAGAAGCTGGATCCACCACCCAGAGCTTGTTAAGATAAGAAGCTGGAACCATCACCCAGAGCATGTTAAGATAAGAAGCTGGATCCACCACCCAGAGCTTGTTAAGATAAGAAGCTGGAACCATCACCCAGAGCATGTTAAGATAAGAAGCTGGATCCACCACCCAGAGCATGTTAAGATAAGAAGCTGGATCCACCACCCAGAGCTTGTTAAGATAAGAAGCTGGAACCATCACCCAGAGCATGTTAAGATAAGAAGCTGGATCCACCACCCAGAGCATGTTAAGATAAGAAGCTGGATCCACCACCCAGAGCTTGTTAAGATAAGAAGCTGGATCCACCACCCAGAGCTTGTTAAGATAAGAAGCTGGAACCATCACCCAGAGCATGTTAAGATAAGAAGCTGGATCCACCACCCAGAGCTTGTTAAGATAAGAAGCTGGAACCATCACCCAGAGCATGTTAAGATAAGAAGCTGGATCCACCACCCAGAGCTTGTTAAGATAAGAAGCTGGAACCATCACCCAGAGCATGTTAAGATAAGAAGCTGGATCCACCACCCAGAGCATGTTAAGATAAGAAGCTGGATCCACCACCCAGAGCTTGTTAAGATAAGAAGCTGGAACCAAAACCCAGAGCATGTTAAGACCATAGCTGGAACTACCACCCAGAGCTTGTTTAGATAAGAAGCTGGAACCTCCACCCAAAGCTTGTTAAGATAGGAAGCTGGAACCACCACCCAGAGCTTGTTAAGACCATAAGCTGGAACCACCACCCAGAGCTTGTTAAGATAAGAAGCTAGAACTACCACCCAGAGCATGTTAAGACCATTACCTGGAACCACTACCCAGTGGTTTTTAAGACCACAAGCTAAACTCACTATTCTGGGCTAATTAAGATCACAACCCAGAACTACTATTCACGGCTAGTTAAGATCACAAGTTGGAACAACTGCCCATTGGTTTTTATGATCACTAATTAGAACCACTGCTTATGGCTTGTTAAGATCACAAGCTAGAACAACTACGCAGGACTAGTCACTAACCAGAACCACTACTCATGGCTAGTTAAGATCACTAACCAGAACCACTACTCATGGCTAGTTAAGATCACTAACCAGAACCACTACTCATGGCTAGTTAAGATTGCTAACCAGAACCACTACTCATGGCTAGTTAAGGTCACTAACCAGAACCACTACTCATGGCTAGTTAAGATCAAAAGCCAGAACCACCACCCAGTGGTTTTTAGGATCACTAACCAGAACCACTACTCAGGCTAGCAAAGATTACAAGCCAGAACCACTACTCAGGGCTAGTTAAGATCACAAACCAGAACAAACACCCAGGGCTAGCAAAGATTACAAGCCAGAACCACCAATCAGGGCTAGTTAAGATCACTAACCAGAACCACCAATCAAGGCTAGTTAAGGTCACTAACCAGAACCACTACTCATGGCTAGTTAAGGTCACTAACCAGAACCACTACTCATGGCTAGTTAAGATCACTAACCAGAACCACTACTCATGGCTAGTTAAGATCACTAACCAGAACCACTACTCATGGCTAGTTAAGATCACTAACCAGAACCACTACTCATGGCTAGTTAAGATCACTAACCAGAACCACTATTCATGCCTAGTTAAGATCACTAACCAGAACCACTACTCAAGGCTAGTTAAGATCACAAACCAGAACCACTACTTATGGCTAGCAAAGATACAAGCCAGAACCAAATCAGGGCAAAGATCACTAACCAGAACCACCAATGGTTTTTAAGATCACTAACCAGAACCACTACTCATGGCTAGTTAAGGTCACTAACCAGAACCACTACTCATGGCTAGTTAAGATCACTAACCAGAACCACCACCCAGTGGTTTTTAAGATCACTAACCAGAACCACTACTCAGTGCTAGTTAAGATCACTAACCAGAACCACTACTCAGGGCTAGTTAAGATCACAAACGAGAACAATCACCCAGGGCTAGCAAAAATCACAAACCAGAACCACCACCCAGTGGTTTTTAAGATCACTAACCAGAACAACCACTCAGGGCTAGTTAAGATCACAAACCAGAACAACCACCTAGTAGTTTTTAAGATCACTAACCAGAACCACTACACAGGCTAGCAAAGATTACAAGCCAGAATCACTACCCAGTGGTTTTTAAGATCACTAACCAGAACCACTACTCAGGGCTAGTTAAGATCACAAACCAGAACCACTACTCAGGGCTAGTTAAGATTACAAGCCAGAACCACTACTCGTGGCTAGTTAAGATCACTAACCAGAACCACTACGCATGGCTAGTTAAGGTCATGGCTAGTTCAAGATTAGATCACTAACCAGAACCACTACTCATGGCTAGTTAAGATCACTAACCAGAACCACTACTCATGGCTAGTTAAGGTCACTAACCAGAACCACTACTCATGGCTAGTTAAGATCACTAACCAGAACCACTACGCATGGCTAGTTAAGATTAGTAACCAGAACCACTACTCATGGCTAGTTAAGATCACTAACCAGAACCACTACTCATGGCTAGCAAAGATCACAAGCCAGAACCACCACCCAGGACTAGTTAAGATCACAAGCCAGAACAACCACACAGCTAAACTTACAACTCCCCTCATCATTCATTCCCTGTTTCACTCCCAGTGGAACATGGAACCACTATTACAACTAGAACCTTGCAGCGAGCTTGCACCAACACACAACAAATTAATTTCTTTCCAAGCTGTTTGAGTAATGCCAGAGCCTGGTATAAATGAAATAACACAGATATGGCACCACAGATTACATACTAACCAGACAAAGATGAAGAATTAAATGAGTTGTTCCCAGGGGAGACAAAGAAATAATAGGGCTGCTTCACCTTCAGCCATGTCGCAATATGTCATTAATATTCGGTTGTGGTGCATGTGGGTGGGAAGCCTCTTCATGGAAAACAAATTGCTACACAAATCACTTCTGCAAGAGTCCATGAATGCTTTAGTGCGGGCTTCTTGTGAGGAGTTTTTTTCTGTAATGATGTGTGCATTGTGGGGAACAAAACAGGAAATTACAATCATGAATAATTACATGAGAGCTGACTTCAAATTCAATGTTTAGTTGCGTATTTTTTATTTCATTTTTAAAGTTTAAAACCTCTTCTTCTCTGTCTCTAACTTATATTAGTGCATGTTTTGTTTACATTATCTATTTACTGTTATTGTTCATAGTTTGCTACCATTTTCAATTTTTTTTCGGTGCTTATTTCTTGTTATAATTTTTCTTCTTTGATTGTGATAATATTGTTTTCTTATTCATTAAATTGTACTATCGCAGGACACAAACGTACAAAACAAATAAATAAATAAAATAAACAACAGAAAAACAAACAAATAAAAAGCAATAATACCTGTTTCTTAACCCTGATAAATAACAATTTTGATTTGTTTGTTCAGTCGTTCATTCCTTAAAGTATCTGAGTTTTCTAAACATTAGCAACGTAACAGTTTTACCATGCTTCAGGTTGCCCATGTAATTCTTCTCAAGAAAAAGAAAAAACACATACATGCACATATGAAATAATGCTTCTGTCAGGGTATGTTTTATGACAGCTGAATGCTTTGCTGGGAGCATAACCAATGTGTTGTTATTGACAGCTCAGAGTTTTGGTCATGATCTGTTCAGTTCCCGTAAACCAGAGATCACATGACATGGTCAGGAACCATGGGGCAGATAGGAAGGTAGTTCGTTTTCAGAAGCCCGCTGTTGAGAGCAGTTGACATAGCCGGGAGACAGACCTGTAAGCCATTTTGGTATTTGGCAGGTTTTTTTTTTTATCAGCAGATGTTAGTTTGAAGTATTTCTGCTGTGCGCTAGACCATGTCCTGCTATTTTGTCAGGTTGGTTTTTATTAAGTCGAATCTAGCTAGTGTTAGCACGTAAGGTGAACGGTAAAGGATCCCGTTACACGCCCATTGAGGCATATTGGGAATATGGTGTTAGGCAACTCTGGGAAGGTTAAGGCGGCCGGCGTGATGCTGACCACATCACCCCTAGTGTGCCGACGGTCAAGAAAATATGGGGTGTTATCACGTAGTTGTGAATTTTTTCCAGATATCAGTTTTGCGGTCAGGTTTGACCTTGCCTTGAAGTTTAATTATTGTAACTGTTGTATGGCCTTGAAGTGTTGGTAGAAAGTGTTTCACTAATGTCCACTCATGCCATGTTTCGGCTATGTTGTTAGGTGAAAAAAAAATAATAGGGATTGGAACAAACTGTGTTATTCCCTCATTCGGTATGAGAGTAGTTCGTTTGTGCCTCTAGATTGCTACGAATTATACTTAGCATGACTGCCTTCCCTCATATACTCACGCAAATAGTATTGTCGCATCTTCAGATTGTTTCTATAGTACTTTCAAACACCAGACATGGAAAACATACATCAAATAATGCTTCAAAGTACAATAAATAAGCAAGTAAAAATACAAGACCAGAAAGAAAGAAATATCAATGCAAGAAATTCAACAAACAATGAAAATCAAAAGGAGAAAATGAAACAGCAAAACAGATAAATAAGTCCTGATTAAAGCTAGGAACAATCAAAATGCAGGAGTAGTTGCGCTAAATAGTTGTCGTAGTTTGGATGAAATGGAAGTAATGTATACTTTTTTTATATAGTATTTTTTCCTCGCATCACCTGTATTGTTTATTTTTTCATCTGTCTGTTTCGCTTATCTTATCTCTTTTTCTCATCATTTCTTTTTTTTTAAATAAAGTATCCCGTTCAACCCTTGATGGGTTAAAATTAGGATATATGGTGTACTAATTAAAAAAAATAAAGTGAGATTTCCAATACCCAAATATAGTACCTTTTTCCCCCCTCCACTCAGTCCAAATAGAGTAAATCAAAACCAAATTTGTGTGAATGTTTTTGTGTGTGACCTGCCCTTTCCAAGAAACAAACAAACAGTAAAAATAAAAACAAACAAACAGTAAAAATAAAAACAAACAAACAAAAACTAAAATGAAGTCTCTCATAACTGCCCTGTTGTTAACACTGTGACAAGGAGTGAGAAGGCCTGAGTGTGTCCGAGATTACATCAAATCCACCAATTATCTACCATCAGCCAGTCAAGCACCCCATCAGACTACCCCTTTTCCTCACACCATTATTGATCCTTATCTATTAATTTTAGTTCTGGTTATTTACTCTTTTACCATATTGTGCAATTCTCTAGGTCTGTCTATTCTCAACACCTGTTCCACAATTATGGATGAACTGCATGCCTGTAAATAATATAATATTGGTTCTCTCTGTATGAATATACTTCCTACATTTTAATAGGAAAAGCTCTATATTATTTTTTTCTAGACAATCTGCACAGTAAGGTTCGTCTATTCTAAAATAGCATATTCCTAGTTGCAGTCTAAGAAGTTTCTTATTGCTAGGAATTTTTAGTTCTCTAGATACCTGACACGTTCTTGTTGGAGCCTTGAACAATTTATATGCATGTCTGCCCTTCAGACTTCCATCCCACTCTGCTGTCCATTCGTCAGTTATTATTCTTTCAATGAAGCTTTTGATCTCTCTTTTACTCATCCCCACATTTATTTGGTTTATATTATTTCTACTTTTCTTTGCTTCTTTATCTGCCATTTTCATTTCCTTCTATGCCGACATGTGAAGGTATCCAAGCTATTAGAACAGAACATCCTCTGGAGCATAGGTAAGCATTTGCCAGTAATATCTCTTCTGCTATATCAGGTCTACTGCATTTTTGTAAGTTTCTTATAGCTTGAATAGCAGAAAGTGAGTCTGTTAATACTGTCAATTTATGAAGGTTGTTAGAAAAGATTTCCAGAGCTTTCAGAATTGCAACTATCTCTGCCGTGAAAACAGATGTATTATCGGTTATACTAAATTCTTTCACCATTTGCCATATGGGAACATAAATTCCTATCCCCAATTTGTTATCATCTCCTTTAGATCCATCTGTGTACACTATAATACTGTCCTTTGATATTTGTTGAATATATTTCCTGGCTTTGTTTTTGATAGTAGCCATATCAGTTGTTTGATTAATTATGCATGCCAGGTGGTAGTCTGTATCTGGCTTCTTGAGTTCTCATGGTGGGGTACCACCGGTTTGTATGTACTACTGTTATTAATTGATGCATTTAGGGCATCCAAATGTACTAGTTCCTCCATGCATTTCCAACCTGTCGGGTATCTACTGGTATTCATGAACCTATTCTGAGTTGTTGTTAATTGATACCTAGCAAATGCTAGAAAAGCTGGATGAATCTTGTCTTGGTCATGTAATTAAGTTTTAGTTCCTTTCTAATTCCATGATCATCATTTCATGTGTTTGCATTGTCTATAGTATTTTTGTTTTAGCCAGTCTAAATTTCTTGTTTTGTCGCCTGTTTGTAACTTGGCCGAAGAAGGGTAAACATCAAAATGTCCCATGTTTCCTGTATACCGTTAATTTGTAAATTTTATTCCATGCCATTTTCTTGTTTTTAATCTATATATAACTTTAAAACTGCAAACACGTGAAAACAAAATACCCCAGAAAACGCTTCATTTTGTTTCTATAGTACGGTACTTTAAAACATCCAGAAATAGATAACACACATTTAATAATGCTTCAGATTGTTCATATAGTACTTTCAAACACCCAGCAATTGAAAACACACCTCAAATGATGCCTCAGATTGTTCCTATTGTACTTTCAGACATCCAGAAACAGATAACACACCTCAAATGATGTTTCAAATTATTCCTATAGTATCTTCAAATACCCTACGATTGAAAACACACTTCAAATGACGCTTCAGATTGTTCCTATTGTACTTTCAGACAGTCAGAAACAGAAAACACACCTCATATATTTCTTCAGATTGTTCCTATAGTGCTTTTAGACAGTCAGAAACAGAAAACATACCTCTAATAATTCTTCAGGTTGTTCTTGTAGTACTTTCAAACATCAAGAAACAGAAAACACACGTCAAATAATGCTTCAGATTGTTCCTATAGTACTTTCAAACAACCAGCAATTAAAAACACACATCAAATGATGCTTCAGATTATTCTTATAGGACTTTCAAACATCTAACAATTATAAATAAGCATACCTCAAATTATTTGTTAGATTGTTCTTGTAGTACTTTCAAACATCCAGAAACAGAAAACACACCTCAAAATATGCTTCAGGTTGTTCCTGTAGTACTTTCAAACATCCAGAAACAGAAAACACACCTCAAATAATTCTTCAGGTTGTTCCTGGAGTACTTTCAAACATCCAGAAACAGAAAACAAAACTTGCATTAAAGTAATAAACGTGGCAGTTTTATTAAAAGATTGTTTTTCTTCACTATAAGCATTTGTGCTGATCTGTCGTTAGTCTTACCATGCTGGACTATGGCTGTGTCCCTGCCAAAGACATTGTAAAAAAAAGTTGTTCTTGTCCTAACGACCCTCAATTAGTTTGTTTTGTTGTTTTTACAGTCTTACACAATGGGGTAGCTGGCCAGGGTAGCAATACCACACTGGTTGCTCTTGTTTCTTGACATTAGGATGTAGCCCTTCTCACCCCAGCTGGTGCCCCAGCTGTGAAAATAAAATAAATGGTGTATTAGCATTTGAAGCAATAGATTATTGACTCTTTAAAGGGAATTATTCGAAAGATTACAATGTACCACGAAAAGCTACATGCAAAGTTTCACCTCTCTTCGGTGAGTGAACGTAGAGATTTTGAGCGTAAAAGATTGGAACGCAACAAATATATAAACCTCATTTGAAGTTAAATAAAAGTGGTTAATAAACAAAATGTCTATATTTTTTTTCTTCTGTGATTCACAGAGGGACGAGTGTCAACTTTTAAAAACTGTTTAGGGGAGAATTTTTATGAACGAAAAGTGATGGACAGAACTAAACCACGAGTAATTTTCGACAAGAACACATTGACAGCATGCTGAATTAAGAAGGCAGGTTGCACCAGTTTATGGATAACGGACCTAAAAAAAAAACAATAAAGTGTTGCCTGGATGCAATTCGTGATTTTAATAATGACATAGTTAAAGAAAAATATTCGCCCTCTTTTAGACCCTCAAAAAGAATTGCCCACATGTAATCATGAGCTAAATCTCTAGTACTGTAAATAATTAGGTCCTATAATAACGCAATATTATCTAAGTCGGCTACAGAACAAGATCAAACACGACCGCTACGTCTTTGTTTAACGAGCCACTTGAGTTTGGCAAAATGTAATCCAAACACATAATATCAACTGAAAGATAACACAAAGTCGGAGCTATCAGTTACATACAAAGGACGCTAGTGTAACTAGTAACAGCAGTAAGTACAAAGAAGCTAGCGTAACTACTCGTAGTACAAACAATGTATGTAGGCCTACTACAACTTCTGTCTAATACTATTATACTTAGACTATTAGCATTAGCTCAGTTTGATTACATGGGTCATTAAAATGTCTTGAATGATAATTGTGTGTATGTGTAACCGTTAGGGTCGTTGAGGGAAAATTATGTTAGATTTATTTTTATGAGATTGATTTTTATGATTGATATTAGCTGTGTTTAATTTATAGTCAAAGGGATGGAATACATAGAATGTAAATGGGGGACTAAATACGTCTTACATCCCTTCTTTAGTTGCAAGGGCATGTGCCTTTGTTTATGTTCGTGAGATGGGCTAGGTGATCTTAATTCACGTGTTTTGAATAGGGTGGTGAGTTGTTTGTCAGACAAAGTGTTCTGGAGTGTTCGAAAATAGTCGTCGTTTCAAATCGACGTTTTAGATTAAATCAGTTTGCTCCGAGATGTGATAGTTAGCTTCTAGATGTGGTAGCGAGTAGAAGTTCCATCGGGTGATAAGCCAATGTATATTGGTTGCTTCTGCGGTGGCAGAAAAGCTGAACTATCATCCAGACGTCTTTATCGATATTTGCCACGTTTGTGTACGACAGTGTTTATTTATTCTGAGGACGAGATATTAATGTTTCCAAGTGAGAGAAATGTGTGTATTTTGAGATACCAGATATGTAAAGTTTACACAAAACCTGTCGATGAATTTTTAGGTAAATTAGAATAACAGTAGATAGCCGATAGTCTTGAGTTTAGAAGATAGACGTGGTAAATGTACACCTCTGGCGGTTAGGCCAGTTTCATTAAATTCATCAAGGCAGAAACATAAGAATATTTCAGAGCATAAGAGAGACGTGTGTTTACACAATGAAGAGATAGATGAAAGAACAAATTTTGGCAACAGTGGTTCTCAAAGTGTGGTCCCCAATAGCCACTAGAAATAGTTATGATAACTGAAGCAGGGAGAGAGATAGAGTGACACTGAAATATTACCTACTGATCTTGTTTTATAAGTCTGCCAACCTCAGGTGGAAGTTTGGGCATATTGTTTAATAGATGTTGTCAAGAGCCAGTATTTGGCCTATTTTACGATGGCTTATGTAAATAAAGTTCTACGTTTAATGTGAGGCCTGCTGTCATCATAACTCATTTATCCTCTTTTTTTTTGGGTAACGTTGTCATCTGAAAGAAAGAGTTTTCTTACCATACAACAAGCAGCCTACTGTCCTGGCAGAGATACGAACCTATACGATCAACCAAATAGAAGTAGGGTATAACAGACTAGCATGATCGTCAACAGCCACTTTATTCCATTCACACCTGTCTCTAGGTCCTTTCTCTATCTGTTTTTCTATCCCCCTGTATCTCTCTTACTCTGGGGATTCCAGAACAAGTATTGTATTGTAACACATTCTAAAGGTTCCCTCACTGTGTGTCCTATTCACCGCCAACATTTTCATCACATCTCTTGTTGCACTGGTTCTTGTCATCAGTTCCACACTGGTGAAGTTGTTATACCATTGTAACACATTCTACAGGTTCCCTTTCTGTGCGTCCTATTCACCGCCAACATTTTCATCATATCTCTTGTTGCACTGGTTCTTGTCATCAGTTCCACACTGGTGAAGTTGTTATACCATTGTAACACATTCTACAGGTTCCCTCACTGTGCGTCCTATTCACCGCCAACATTTTCATCATATCTCTTGTTGCACTGGTTTTGTCATCAGTTCCACACTGGTGAAGTTATTATACCATTGTAACACATTCTAAAGATTCCCTCACTGTGTGTCCTATTCACCGCCAACATTTTCATCACATCTCTTGTTGCACTGGTTCTTGTCATCAGTTCCACACTGGTGAAGTTGTTATACCATTGTAGACTCCCCTAGCAGGGTAGAGAACCATCCTTCTCGTGGCACTGCACACCTGCCAATTAATGGGTCTGGCATGACCTCCACTGGCTGCGCCTGCTAAGTTGGGGAAGTCTCTAGTGTTTAAAAAAAGCCTAAAACCACATCCCCAAATAGCTGTAAGGTTAAAAGAGTTAAAACTCGAATCCCTGGGGTTCGGATGAAGAAGAAAGAAAACAATTTTTATCCTAATCTACGCAAGTACCCGTCTAATTCTGCTTCATACCATTCACATTTCCCCCCTCATGCTATATCTTCCCTTGTAGCGGTTAGTGATTTTATAAAAAAATCGTCGGAGCACGAAAACATATAGTTTTGGACTTACCTGTTCTTTACGATCCAGTAATCTTTGCTAGATTCGGAACCATAACCAACTACTAGCACTCCGTGATCGAGCTCGGTAGTGCTGCACTGGGCTTCATTATAGACACCTCCACTGTAGAGCTGGAAAGAGTCCTGGCTGGCATCAATGGCAACACTGATGGGGCCGATCTGTCGTTAAACGAGGTCAAATACATGCACCGTCATTAAACAGTCACTCTATTTTTAAATTGTTATGTCTGCACTCCTATTCAAATAATTTATACGAAACAAACACCAAAACAAAGAGACTTAGCTAACATGGCTTTCCTCTCGCAGCACAATTACCGTACCGGTTCCAATGTTGAAACCTGGTAGCGTCATGGATGCTTGACTTGAGTTAGGGAAAACAAAAACTTCGAAGAAAGGAACTGCTTATTGCACCTCATAAAAGCTGGATCTAGTTTATCAAAGTCTCTAACAATTTACTCCACTGAGGCAGTATCTGTTATGTGACTACCTTTACCGTTTACTTACTTTATTGCCAATGCTAAATTTAACAAATGTTCATTCATTCGTTCAATTATTTATTCATTCATTCAGTCAATCATTCATTGATTGATGACCCTTCAACTTCTCGAGCTAAGAGAACTACATTGAGACATACAAACACTGGGAGAAGAGATTTGCTGACAGATATTCAAGGGATAAAGAAGACCTGGAATCAGCTTTAACGGATGGTACAGGATAGGGGCACGTGAAATGGGTTTGTTGAATGCCATAGCTCCATAGGGAACTTGAGGATAAATCATGAATATATTTGTCTTTGTTGATGTAAGCCAAGACTGTCTTTAAATCTCACAGTAAACTGTGAATATTTTGTTTTTAACACCAGTTCTTTTCTAGTAATGACCTGTTAATTTAATGGGAAATTTCTTTCTTTTTTCTTTCTTTCTTTCTTTTACCAATCTTTCTCTCTTATTTCTTCCTTTCTTGACTTTCATTCTCTATCTTTGTCTTCCTTTCTTTCATTTTGCTATCGTATTACACTCACCTCAGCTACAGCCTTCTGCAGGGCATCTTCACTGCCTGATTCAATGTCTTTGAAAGATGTTTCTGTAGCACCAACATCAGCCTTCTTGAACTTGCATGTTTGGTCCTTAGTGAGAGAACGTTACTTTTTGTCAGTAATATATATATATATATATATATATATATATATATATATATATATATAGTATATATATATATATATATATATATATATATATATATATACACATATAATTTGCTAATGCAAGTATAGCAGAATTATTACAAGAGGCTCCCCTCACAAAAATCTGCGCCCAAGAAGGGCACACCAGTACGACTAAACTCTCATATTTGGGGCGTGATTGTTGTAAGTTTGAGAAACATTGTTGTAGTTCACGACCACTTACCTCTGCTTTGTATGGGTAGCTTGCTTCGGTATCGATACCCTTGTTCTTGATAATGTAGTTGAAAGCGTTGTCCATCAGCCCACCACTGCAGCCATCGTTGCCTGGGTGATGAAGTGTTATAGTCAAATTAGAATATGTATATACATGTACCGTATATATAGTGAGAGGAAACAATTTTTTCTCGACAGACGCACTGACCTTACTTTTAGCACCGGCTCTCTTCTTCGCCTTGCGGAACTGGTCCTCACTCTCAACTCTTTTGAATTCAATGGCCAGTTCTTTAATCAAATTAGTGGCGTTGCTATGGGCACCAAAATGGGCCCGAGTTATGCCTGCCTCTTCATGAGTCACTTTGAATATTTGGTGCTTCAAAGTTACGATGGACCATTACCTGAGTTTTACCGTCGCTATATCGACGATGGTATTGGTGTCACAGACATGTCTGAAGTCAACTTCCGTAGATTCATTGACTATGTTGGCAATTTCCATCCTACAATCAAATTCACTTCTCAGATTTCTACCACTTCAGTTAACTTCCTTGACCTCACTGTCAATATTACTCCTACTGGCCTTACTACCTCTGTCTTTTATAAACCTACTGATGCTCATGGTTTCCTTCTTTACATCTCTTCTCACCCTCTCAGCTGTAAAAATTCCATTCCCTACTCTCAACTTCTACGCTTACGTCGGATATGTCACGATGAAGATGATTTCCGTGAACGAGCTCAAGAAATGCTCGAGTTTTTTCGCCGACGTCACTATCCTGAAAGAGTCTTATCTGATGCCCTCAATCGCATTAGTCCCGTCACTCGTCAGGTTGCACTTACTGCTAAACCTACTACTACATCTGACAGACTCAAACTTGTCTTAACTTTCCACCCTCACTGTTTGGCGGTGAAAAAAATTCTGTTCCGTCATCTGCCTATTCTCCACTCCGATCCTGATACCAGAGAGTTGTTTCGTGATACCCCTTTGTTGGCATATCGTAAGGATAAGAATTTTTGGGATATTCTTGTGCATAGTCGCTTGAGACAAACTAGTCCTTCTCACTTTGGTACTAAACCGAGCCAACGCCGCATATGTAAAACCTGTCCTTTTGTACTCCAAACGCAGTCAGTCTCCTTTCCGAACGGTAAATTTGCCATGGGGAGTCTTTCACGTGCGAATCCAGAAACCTGATTTATGCTATCATCTGCGAAGAGATTGTTGACATGGACCTTTATTTGGAGAAAAATGGGATCAGACGTTTTGCAGACAGGTGCTTCGGAATAGCAATTTGAATTGACATTCCGTTGAATGTCAAAACATTTTACCTGGTGGCCCTTCACTTAAACAGCACTGACAATTCAGTGTTAATCTCCTGAATTTCAGGCCACTGCCCTCCGTTCATGTATCGGCGACGACCGAACTCGCTTTTCGTTGGAGAATCGTCTCATTTTTCAAATGGGCGTTTTAGCTCCTGCTGGGATTAATGTCCAGCATCATTTTGCATAATTATGGTGGCTTCTGTCGTTATTTTCCTATCTATCCTTGTTTTTGCTTTGGTTCGTTTCGTTTCCTCTATTATCTGTTCTTAGCCGTCACTAGCTCCTACGTCACTTCCGCATGACGCCCTATTTTTTCAGCCATTTTGAATGTTTCTTTCATCGATTCAGATAAGTGGTTTTTTACGCATTTTAATAGTGGTGTTCATTTATGTCTTCGTTTCGTTTATTATTTACTTTCTTGTCTCTACATGCCTTTCTGGTTTCACGATTTTCTTGCATTATTACTGTTATCGTTTCGCTCATCACCGTGGTTTCGTCTGCTTGTATCGCTCATTTTTAGTTTTCCTCATGATCATAGTCCTTTGTAGTACTTATATGTAGTTCTTGTCCTTGTCACCTGTTCGTAACTGTGGCTGACGAAGGGTAAAACCCGAAACGTCCCTTGTCTCATGTGTACCGTTTACTTGTAAAACTGATTTCATACCATATTATTTTTTAATTTATATATTTATATAGTAAGAGGACGTAGATTGTAGACACTTATATTGTCAGAATTGGTAGATGGATTGACGGACAGACAGACAGACAGACAGACAGATAGACAGACAGATAGATAGATAGATAGATAGATAGATAGATAGATAGATAGATAGATAGATAGATAGATAGATAGATAGATAGATAGATAGATAGATAGATAGATAGATAGATAGATAGGCATACTGACTTACAGTTAGTGGCTGACTATGTCCCTTGTAAAGCTGATAAGCTTTAGATCAGTGGTTCCCAAAGTGGGCGGTACCGCCGAATACAAGGGGTGATAAGTTTATTAGGGGCGGCACTGTAGGTCATTTGCCTAGTGCGGCAGATTATGTAGTAAACGCTTAGCGGGCGTGGACTAAATTACTGTCGTCTTTCACTTCTTTCTCTGTCTTGCCTGTCCCACCACCAGTACTCATCACATCTATCACTATCACTACATCACATATTTCAAAAGTCACATTTTGGATTCGCAGCGTTTGCGTAGCTGTCAATCCTTTTCAGAACCAGTTTTTTTTTCAGATTTTCATCATGCCAGCTGATAGATAATATTCATCCTTTTCGGGGCTTAGTATCTATCAACGCTGTACTTCCGTTAACAGAGTCCACTTAGTTTTGAATGGCAAATTGCGCTCTAATATAACCAATGGACTTAAGTCTAGGTTAAAAGGAACGTTCCTAGCCACAAGAAGGCAAATCCCGCAATGGAAATACAAATAAAAAAACATATAAGCAAGCGTACCATATTTTTGTGAGCAGTCAACCAAGTTGGACTCGGAGAGACTGACCAGCTTTCCGGTGGCCTTGAAGTGTTGACCTTCGAGGGAACCAGTAGTGGAGAAGGCCCAGCATGAACCACACTGTCCTTGATCCTTAATTGGAGTGACGTAGCCCTTGGTGCGCCAGTCAACGGTGTCGGCCAAGATACCTTTGTAGAGTCCGGTCTGGTAATTCCCGGGATTCAGTGGTCTGTTTACTTTGAGACCGTTCATTAGTTGTTTGAATTCTGATGTGGTCTAAGAGAGATAACAATATTTGTTAATTTCAGCATTATCACAATAAGTTTTGCTACGCTAATATGAACTCAATATTTCTTTGTATCTTCTTTCTGCTGTCATTAAACGCAAAGATTTATTTTATCCTGTGTGATTGGTATGGTGCTTAAATTTTTCTTATTCACTTCAGCCGTTCCACTGTCAATGCAGTGGCGTAACTACAATGTAAGGGGCACCAGGCACAAATGAAATGTGGCCGCCTTATATAGTGGGCTCAACAACTATAATAAATATACAGCTTACATCATCATCATAATTGACATTCAACTCCTCAAGGAGCATAGACCTTCAACAAATTTGTGCCAGGTGCTCCTGCCCTGTACCATCCCCTCAAAATGTTTCCATGTCTTCGTTATCCCTGTCATTTCTGTTTACAGAAAATGAGGCCCTCTATGAGTTTTAACACAGGAAAGTAACGTGATATATATCTAACTGCGAGAGTCCAGTCCGACCAGTAATTTCCAGGGCCTACTATGTGTTGAGCCCCCCCGGTATTTGCCCGGTCCTCCCGGGCGGTAGTTACGCTATTGTGCCCATAAATTTGTTGGTCATAAATCCTTATTTATATCAGCTTCCTATTGGCAAAGTTATTATAGTGCTTGCCTATCGCGAGAAAGTTATCGGGATTCCGGAATGGAAATCGCCTATGGAACAACCTTCAACACCATATAAAAAGCCTGCATACTCAATAATCCGTCACTAAAGCACTATTCAAACATTTACACTACAAAGACCATCAACCCACATAACAACTTCATATTACCTGTGTACACCTCAAGTGTATAACAACTTCTCTTTGCCTCTTCCACGTGGTCCAAGTAAAAATTCTTGTTTTTAAATGTGCTTAATTTAAAAAAAAAAATTATTATCTTTACGTAGTATTCATCATCGTTATATCATTTTCCTTAGCGCTCCTCATGTAACCACCACTGTAGCAAGCCCTCTTGCAGGAAGCCTGTAGCAGGCCCTCTTGCAGGAAGCATGTAGTTGGCCCTCTTGCAGGAAGCCTGTAGTTGGCCCTCTTGCAGAAAGCCTGTAGTTGGCCCTCTTGCAGGAAGCCTGTAGCTGGCCCTCTTGCAGGAAGCCTGTAGCTGGCCCTCTTGCAGGAAGCCTGTAGTTGGCCCTCTTGCAGGAAGCCTGTAGTTGGCCTTCTTGCAGGAAGCCTGTAGCTGGCCCTCTTGCAGGAAGCCTGTAGCTGGCCCTCTTGCAGGAAGCCTGTAGCTGGCCCTCTTGCAGGAAGCCTGTAGTTTGCCCTCTTGCTGGAAGCCTGTAGTTGGCCCTCTTGCAGGAAGCCTGTAGTTGGCCCTCTTGCAGGAAGCCTGTAGCTGGCCCTCTTGCAGGAAGCCTGTAGTTGGCCCTCTTGCAGGAAGCCTGTAGCTGGCCCTCTTGCAGGAAGCCTGTAGCTGGCCCTCTTGCAGGAAGCCTGTAGTTGGCCCTCTTGCAGGAAGCCTGTAACTGGCCCTCTTGCAGGAAGCCTGTAGTTGGCCCTCTTGCAGGGAGCCTGTAGCAGGCTGATACAAATAAACTGGCCACCACTGATACAAATAAGTTTAATGGCTAAACAACATTGGCCACCACTGATAATACTTCTCTTTTTACTATTATAATAGTTTTTATGATATGTTGGAGATTCGTTTTGAAGTTACTGATGAATTATTAAATATTATGATTGATGACTGGTCTTGGAGATTGAATAAATGGTGATGGGTGTTACCTTAATGGTTACACTGTTCATACGCCCACACAGAGCAGAACAGTAATTCTTATATCACGCGAATGTCAAAATATCAAATTCTGTACTACTAACATACCACTGCTACACACGAGATACTGTTAGTGAATTCACTCTGTTTGTTGACCTAGATTTCGCCACCCAGGCTATTTATGGTCATGCGTTATTACTGTCACGACTACTGTTTTCCTACCGTGTTAAATGTTGCAGTGAGTGTGCGTGGGTACATTCACACGCCACAGATATGCACGTACGAGTCGTGGAACTACAGGTGACATTTAACATAATTTATTGTCACAATACGTTCATATGAAATACACAGTCGAACATAACTCACAACAAGAAAGTACTATAGTCACATCTCCACTTCTCATAATCATTAGCGCTCTACAACATCAACACTAGATCCTCTCAGCAACGGTCGGCATCACCGTGCTAATGTAATAAATAATGGCCTCCTTAAATATGCTTCATCAAAGACGCTCTCAACATTGGCGCTCTAATGTAAATAATAAATGGCCTCATCAACGATGCTTCTAACATCAGCATTATAATAAATAGACAATGGATCCTTTTCCCAGCAAACGGTCATCCTCGCCGTGCTGACAATAATAAATAATAATACTCGTGGCAATTTCTCGCAAGACTGCACTCCCTGGCAGTCTGCAGTAATCTCGCCTTCACTCATCTTGACATTTATATAGTCAAACAAGTCCTGGATCCTTACCTCTTCAAAATTACTCACAAACACAATTCTCCAATAAACTCAGAAATTATAGGCCTACACAAATAATGACCTCTATAACTTTTGCACTGCGCAGGCATACTCAGAACACACACTGTAGGACCGACCTCTCCCGTCGGTACCCAAAAACAGACTGCACTTAGTTCACACACTAGACCCGCCAAAAAAGACACGAGACTCGGTTGTTTAAAAAACACAACTCAGTCTCGATAATTGCATGGGCTAGTCACACGAGCTTACTCACAGCTCAAGACAGTTCAGAGAAAAAAACATCTCCGCGATTTGAACTGACCAGTGTTCGCCACTTGGAAACTTCTCGATCACACGAGGGAATTCCCCTAATACAATTTTAACTTAACATCAGCTTAATCAAGCAACGTAACCCGCAATCGAATCTATTCGCTTAACATTTTCAAGATCACCTCCCCTTGCTAATATTAATCTGTATCACAGGCCCTCTTGCAGGAAGCCTGTAGCAGGCATTCACACGGTCTTGCCGCGGTGGTTTCGGGGGCAATTTGAAATTATAAATATTTAATCAATTAATCAATTATTTAATTAATAATTAATTTTTTAAAATATCTTTCCTGCCTGTATACAATTTGTCACAGTTGTGGAACTCCACAAAAAGAGACCACTAGTTTTGCAATTTAAAAATAGATGCAAGCTATCTGAAACAAGTAGAAAAATAAGAAATACTTTTCCAGCGAGATAAAGTGCAGAGTAGCTAGACAAAAGCACCACCTTGTTGTGGTATTTGTACTTGATTTGATCATGAGAATGGGAGAAGATCGGCTACCACGGCAGGTAAGGGAGGCTAAGAGCCAGATATCCAGACCTCCAGGGCGACCTAGAGTCCGTTGGGAGGACAACATTAGACAATCTGTGAAGGACCGAGGACTAGAATGGAATCAGGCCAGGGGGAAGAAAGCCGAAAGGATAGTATGGCACTCTCTCTTCCAAACCTTTACACCTCGCGGTAGAAGAGGAACGACAAAGTAAGTAAGTATTTGATATGTATATGAGATTGCTGACAATTAATTAATTAATTTTTGTTGTTTTTGCTAAAATTACAATATAATCAGTTGTGTTATATTGTATGTTGACACAATTTCTTTTGATTTATTACGAAATCATATAGCAAAGAGATTATTTCAATACTTGAAAATCAGTAGCGTACGGCGGTTAACTTGTAAATTATTATTTTTTAAACCACATTATTTGACTGTTTAGTAAGAATTGTCCATCAAGAGGTCATAGCAAAGTGCATCGACTCACCAGATCTGCGAACTGGTTCACTCCCAGATAGTAGCTTGACAGACCCTGTGCATATAGCTCATTGTGTGTTTGGATCTTCTGGAGATTGGATTGCCAGATGTATCGGCGGATAACGTCTTCGTCTCCAGTGTAGGTCTTGTTATGTGAACGCTTGTAGACCAACCAATCGGCTTGCAAACTGGCAGAAGCCAGTGTCATAGCCACAGCAAAAATGGCGAGTTTGAACATCTGCAACAGAAAATAGTAAGCAAGGGCTTAAGTATGTCATACTAGTCGTAATGTAACAGAAAAGAGCTGAAACTTATAATATATACTTATTAATGTTCTGATTTCGTTTGTTATGTAGTTGTAATGGTTTATCTCTTTGCTATTGTTTAAATGCTTATTTATTTATCTATTAACAATGAACGAGACAAAAGCGTATTTAAAATTTAAAAAAAAAGACGAACAACCAGGAAACAGGAAACAAAAAACAGCGAAAGATGCAGAGAAAGTAGTCAATGACAAACACCCGTGTGAACTTCAAAATTTATTCGCAAAAAATATGATCGTAATTGCAAAACTACATTAAGCCTTTTAAAATCGTTACTGTCTTGTATTACTAAACTTAATATCTTTTCAAAGCTGAAATTTTGAAGTCATTACAGCAGCAAAGAAAGGCCAACATATTTAGTTAATCATCCTTCAAATCCCAAGTGGCGTAAGCTATTAAAAACGTATGCCAAGTCTTCCTGTTCCTTGCCATCAGTTTCTTCATCAAGGTCTATTCATGTCTTCTTCATACCGTTCATGCATGTCTCCATTTCTCTTCTCCGTCTGTTCTTTGGTCTCCGTCTACATCTCTTACATTTGGGGTTCCAGAACAAGGACTGCCTTTTAATGCTAACAACAGGTTTCCTCAGTGTGTTTCACATCCATAGCTAACGTCATCTCATTTCTTGTTCTACTGGCACCTGTCTTGTTCTTCTCATCAGTTCTACATTAGTGATCTTTTCATAACGTTTCAACCCTTCTATTCTTCGCAAGTTTGAAACAATAGAAAATGAAAACTAGACAAAGAAACGTATACATAACCGTTGAAGGACGCCAGACCTAAAATCAAAAGCTATCGATAACAATCGACCAGACATCTCAAAGCAGAACATGCAAGACTGTGAGAGACAGACGATTACTAACACGGCGTGATGAAGGAATATTGTTTCGAGCAGAGATGCGCTATGCTCAGCAGCAGTAATTGAATGTAACAACCTCAAACGGTTTTCATACCTTGGAGACAAAAGCTGTTGTTAACCGATCCGATGAAAAGTAAAGCTTCAGTGGACAAACTCAGCGTTTTATTGCAGTTCTGCCAAGGTTACATGTAGTCGTGACTTTCACGTGGCGATATTCCCACCCTCTCTCCATGGTATCTAAACGTTATCTATCTGTGTCTCAATTCAAGATTATGATTCTACTTCGTCATCATGTGATGTTTAATTTTGCACCGTCATTAAGGCGCATGATTGTTGGTTTTAATCTCTTGATGACTTGTTGAGGTTGCACGCGTACTTGTTCCTACTATTATATATTAGCTGCAACAACCTTACATCTTCAACTGTTTTCTTCTCACAGTTTTTTTCTGTCTGCGTCACTTTGTCTTATCACTGTTTCTGAAGTTGATACACGTTTTCCTCCTACATGAAAAAAGAGAAACCACGCAATGCAATAGAGTGTATACGAAGAAGCTGGAAAGGGCGTAACTAAAGGAACGACCACTAGAGAAGATAGACATACTTAGTGAAACTAGATTCACGGTAAGAGGAAAGTAAATCTGGACAGTAGATATCACAGTAGGGGAGAGATAACAAAGGTCGTTCATTCTTAGACTGCCTTGATTTTCAGTGTGATTCTCTGCTTTAGCTGATGTTGGATTTTGTTTTCATAATCCATAAATCCAATGTGAAGAGACAGTTACAATTCAAAGTTCATTATTCGAGCTTGAGACACGGCAAAAGAAAAGCTGTGCTTTGGATTTAAAAAAAACAAAATAGCTGGGAGAGCAAAAGGGGAAGAAGGAAAAGAACAAAGAAAAGTAGAAGGGATGTTTATTCTCTTCTTTCCCGCTTGTATTATTTATTATTTTTCATAAAGGCCTTCCTTTATTTGGCATAATATCTTCCTGTTCTTAGACTTTTTTCCCCCCTTAATACTCAGATTTGACTTCGTGTTTCATTATGATGCTGCCGTGTGCTAGTTTTAAATCTGTACGTCTTTTATTTTGCGGTGATGCGATGTCACGTAGACGAACCATTTTCGAAACTTCAAAGTTTCTCATTCTATTTTTGTGCCCTTTTTGTGTCTCATGTGCTGAATGTTTTCCAAGTGCATCATCTACGTATGATTGAGATACCGATCGCAATGTCTTTATTTTGCTTTATATTGTCACTGGTTGCCCCCCCCCCCCCTTTTTGCTCTGCAGTAGTGGTCCAACAGTGTCCAAAACCTAGAATATCCAATGTGGGTCTTCAAAGGTGCCTGCCTTCGCACAAGATTACTCTTGGTAGAGTTGTAGATAGAAGTATAATGATGCTTCTACCTCGAGGGAGTGTTCACAAGATATTTCAGAAGTCAAGCACAATGCTGAATTAGTCTGAGCAAGTTAACTGTTTATCTGTCACGCCGCCTTTTGTGAAGAGGGATATTGTATGATTTAGCTCGTTCAAGCCTCCACCTGATTAAATTCAGCAAAATTCCAGTTATTAGCTCGATATAGATATTTATATATATTTATGAATATACACAAGAGGTTCTGGATCATACACATGCCTTTCTCTGTAATGATTAATTTCAACTATGAATATGTAAAAATAAACATATACAAATTTAATGATCAATTACTTTGAAGCAAATGTAAATAAATATGACTGGTGATTATGAAAAGTAATTAGATTTCGTCGCTGAAAAGTCTTCAGGCTTGATGAATTTAGGAAAATAAAGTTTGGTTGTTTTTTTTTTTTTTGTTTTTTTTTTTTTGCCTGTTAAAATTGGGACTTGCCAAAATGCCGAAGTGCCGATGCTGCTTTTCCGTAGATTCGTCTCTGTGGTGAGGGGCATGTTTCCAGATCAGTTCTGGAAGTGACCTCTCCGGATCAAGGCAAGAATCTTCAAGTGTCGATCTCAAGCTTCTAACCACAGACTAGTAGTCCAGTGAATGGTCTCTCCGTGACGAGCCGCAAATAATTGGGTCACCTCAAACTGGTACCACAAACTTTAGAGTGAATCAAAGAAAAACATCCGCTGCTAAAAATTTGCTTACCTGATATTAGTCAGGTGCGTTTTCCCGCTGTCCATCAGCCGTTTGTTTTCTCAGATTTTTAGTCTCCTTGAGCGTATATCATATCACTCAGGCCATGTGACGAAAAATCACTAGTATGTCAGTTAATTTAAGGATAAATTTGTGACTGGACAGCGGCAGTGGCTTGTGTCTGAAGGAACATATTAAGTTTCCATACATTCACAAAATGATAATATTAAACTATTCACTAATTGATGTAATCGTCTCTCACTCCATGCTCCATTCGGAGTCTGGAGTTGCTTCTGCTTTTGGTTCTTCCATGAGAACTAGCATGAAGCATCCACTAGCGATTGCTATGGTGGTTCATGAATGTATCCTTTTCACATGCTGAGGTTGCCAGCCTAGTATGAATCATTAACACCACTATCAAGTATGAACATGTTAAATTCACAGCACGAAAAATATATTACACTCACCTCAATAATTGAGAAATCTTGCTCAGTTGAATTGTCTTGGCAACTTAACACAGATGCCTCGAAAACACGTATGGAGTATTATTTCTATTTCAGAATCCCTCTGTGACTTGTGAATGGTCCTGTAGAATTCCGGGTTCCATATTAATATTGGAAAGTTTTTTACTGATGTACAGAGATGGTCTTAATACTTTTTGTCCGATCCTATAAATTCAAAATCCAACTCAATTTTTTTTCTGTGGCAAGGTCCGAGCTGTCTGTGTTGACGATTTCTGGAATGCAGTGCCGTATGTCAAACTTCTTCTAGTTATATCATAGGTTCCCGGCCCACGCTTCCACCTGACGTTTTCTGACAAACTCCTAATCAGCGTGATTGTTTATTGGCGCCTCAGATGACAGCCAATACATACGAAGTACATGTTATGAAAACATTTCCCAATGTAGTATTTTCCATGACTCACGCGTTTGAAAATTTTAAACAGTCATCCTACGTATATGGAGTTTCTACATCCGACAAATGTTCATAAAGTCTACTCATATCACACTTCGTGCTCACTCTTCCAAATGTCTTCCAAGATTCCGTTTATCTATAATCACCTGTCCCAAACAGTCGAGTCGGAAGTAATTTAGCAATCTAAAGCAAAACACTTTATGCTCGCATCTACCTGGAATCAATGTGGTATTAATACGTTTTAGTTATTCAGTTACTTTCTCAGGGATGGGAGATTTGCCTGTCTGGCCCTGTCATGCATCGAATCATGAAACGTGAACAATGACAGTAGGGGAAAAAGAATGAGCTAACAGTTGAATAATGCACATAATTCAGTATGCACAACAAATGTAGGTCAATACTGTTGGAGAGGAGAAGGGAACGCTCTAATTATGTCACATCTGACACTGCTTTATATCTATATTTCTCTGTTGTTATACATCTTTAGCGTCATTGTCCTACTATCAGTCTACTGTTTTATATATTTTATCCGTTATTGCTGTCGCAGACAGCTGAACCCCTGATGAAAGGACATATTGCTGCAACTTGACCTACACACTTCTTACGAAAGACGATTGTAACCTTCCAAAAAAAAAAAAAAAAAAAACCACTGCTGAACAAGTGAACTGTTGTCTCACCTTTTCAGTGATGACATTTGTGTACCAATATCTTTTATCTACAAACAATATTTATTTATAACACGTGCTTTCTTATCAAGGTCAATAATCTCGAATAAATCTCGAGATTTGTTTTAATCATTTATCCTGTCAGCTCTATTCTTCTTCCGTCCTTAGCCACCGACCGTCAAAGCAGTCAGTGGCCATTACGCCTAGTGGCATCTTAGGGCAACAGCAGATAGGTTTTCTTTGCCATTGTTTCCCATCACGCCTATTGGCGTCTTTAGGGTAACGGCAAATCAATCCATTTGCTGTTGTTTCCGTAATCGAAGTGACTGGCAAACGGGTGATCAGCCCGTTGGTTGTCAGCTCTATGAGACAGATTTTTCCAAGATACAAAGGCAGCCAACGTTTTGTCAAGATGATTTAAAAAATTGTAAAAAAAAAAAAAAAAAAAAAAAAAATTATGTAAACCTGAGACTCAAAGAAAGAACATGGCGTCTATCCCACAAGAGGCTAATAATGTGAAATTATGCATCAATACCCTTTAGCTCCCTGAGAAGCATAGGCCTTCAACAAACTCATGCCAAGTCTTCCTGTCCTGTGCCACCCGCTCAAGTTCTTTCCATGTTTTCCTCATCATTTTCATCTCTGTATCCAGTTCTCTTCTCATTGTGTTTTTTTTGGTCTTCCTCTGCCACTATTTCCCTGTGGATTCCAGAACAAGGACTGCCTTGTAATTCTATAAACTGGTTTTATCGTGGTGTTCATATAAGTTATACACGGCACTACTTAGACGTAATATGATAGAATCACTAAGTGTCGGATGGCAGGCCTAGTGACGTGGTCTAAGTTTAGATTTCTCCGTTTTATCTTCCAAGTTAAAGATTATTTTAGTACTGGTCAACTCCGCCAGAGGTGGTGATTCTTGGATGATCTTTCTATCTTTAAAATATCCCTTCTATGATGTTACTATAGTGACTTTCCATACGGTGGTAGTATAAACAACAATGGTACAAGTTCAGCAACGAGTAATGATGAAATCAAATTCTAGCTGCTCCATTAAAACTGTTATTAACATAAAGGTTTAACAGGCATGACAAGATAATTCGAACAATGGAGCTCTCATATAGTCAAAAGTTGAATCCGTAGATATTACTGGTACTTCGTATGTGAGCTCAATAACTTGTAATATTTGTTCTTCTCTATAACATTGTCTCCTTTAGATATTATTGTTTTTCCAAATATGACACCATTAACTTGTGGTGCTTATGCTCCTCTGTAGCATTCAGTTTCCTTTAGATATTCGCAGAGTTTCCTTGGCGAACTGGTTAATTGTACCTCTACAGACGTTCCATAGATCAATTTAATACAAAAATGTACTTACAATTAGATACTTACGAGAGAGCATAATCGCTGTTCTCATATAGAAATATACTCTTCCTGTTCACTACAGAAATACTATCTATCTTTCGATAGATTAAGACTTGCCTGAAGGAGCCGGACATATGTATATACCGGTGAGAGCCAGTCTGTACAACCACAGACATATAACCTGTCCTAGTGCAAGCTCCCTCTCCGCACAACTACTGCTGAATGACTTCTAGTTACCTCAGCGTGGTGTGTGACCTTGCCACTTTCTGATTCGTTAGCTCAATACTTTTGGATTAAATTCATTGGTCAATCTTAGCTGTTCTCGACTATTCTATTTACGTCCCGAGATTGTTATTATCACTCACTTTTGGTAATCGTGAGCTACTAACTTGAACTGATGTCAGTAACGTAAATATTATTATTTTACTTTTTTTTCTCTCTCCCCGAGTGAGATGTCCTAACCGCTTGTTTTATTCTAAATTATAATATTAGCACGGATAATGCTAGCGTAGGTATCTCGGTTACAGTTTCCTCAATGTGTACAATCCATCGCCAGCGTCTTTTTCTCAACTTTTGTTCCACTGGCACTTGTCTGGTTCTTGTCATCAATTCCAACAAGAAATGATAACAAGGTTGAACTTGTAGAAACACCATTAAAGGATGTAGAATCGTACACATATCTTGGCAGTAAATATAGACAAAGTTGGAGGAACAGACAATGATATCAAAATAAGAAATTGCTACAGGCACAACCAGCTCAAGGGCACACGAATGCTTGGTGTAGGCTTCTTGCAAGATGGTCAGCTGCGATGGTAGCTCCAAACTCCACAGGGAGCAGGAAAGAAAAAAATAATGATGATATTTAGTCACAAGTACATTTTTGTAAATTCGAATATGCAGCACTCTTATATTTTAACATTTGTGTTTGGAATAAGACTTGTAAGATCTAGCATTAATAGTTGTTCACATTATTTTACCGACATCAAGCATGAAGGTTTCCTCTGCAACTCAAAAAGAACCCGTGTTTGAAACACACTATCCATTGTAATATAAGATATGCTATGTTCTTTACCTATGTTTCAGTAAATTCCGTAGAACTGTAGTGTAGTTTGTCCGAAAATAACCACACTGTTGAAAAAACTAGGATGGAATAAGATAGTTACGTAGTGGAAGAATAAGACTGAATAGGTATGAACATACATGGGAAAAATTACGACTGAACACAACAGATAACCCATTTTTCTGTGTCTCTCACTATCACAGATTTGCCTTTCTGTAACTCATCCGCCTCACCATGTCCCTTTTTGCTTCTCATGGAGCATGGAACAAATTTTGTATATTTACTTATACGAAAGTTGTGTATTATGCAACTATTAATAATATTAAATCCAACGTAACGCTGTCAGAAGACGCCGCAGTTGCCACAGCGGTAAACACAGATGATTTCATGACAGCATCAATTTTTAATACAGTCTAACTAACAATTGTATAAAAGGTAAGAATCATTTGCAAGGTAAATTTTTTTAATCAGATTTGAAAATAGATATTTGTATACTTAGTATATTTAAAAAAATAATAAGTGGAGAGAATGTAGTAACGTAGTAAAATATATAACTGCATATTATCGTTGTGTGTGTGTGTGTGTGTGTGTGTGTGTGTGTGTGTGTGTGTGTGTGTGTGTGTGTGTGTGTGTGTGTGTGTGTGTGTGTGTGTGTGTGTGTGTGTGTGTGTGTGTGTGTGTGTGTGGTTTGATTGTTTCCGTTGACAGCGTCAAATGAGATGAGCATATTATATTAATCTCAAAACATCTTGGGAAGTTGCATTTAATATATATAGTTTTCAAGCGAGGCTGTCAGACAGCACCATCAATTTCAGGGCGGTAAACGATATGGAGATGGTTAAAACTCCTGCAGAAAGTAGACTGTGATCAGCAAGAGATTAGCCTAATTCATTTTAGGTCTGTATCCCCCTTCCAAAATCTCGTTCTCTTTCTCTCTCGCTATCTCTCTTGATTTCTTCCCCATGTTTGTCTTCTTTTTTCGGTGCCCTCGCATGCTTTAGGTACCTAAGCCAGGCCATTATGAGAGTTCTTGCTTTCTTTACAATCTCAGAACATTATGAATTTTGTTGTTTTTATGCAAAACAAATTGTTACAGAAAACCAAAACTGCAGAAGCACATACAGGCGTTCTGCTAGGAGGTCAGCTGCTGTGATGTCTCCGTGCTGCTATAGGAGAGAATGGGTATAATAACGATGATCATCAACACATTGCGTGGACAACATAAATTTGTTACTTTATAACTTTTCAATTCACTTGAACTATATAAAAAAAAAATGTTCTCTACAAAACCTCATAACCACGGAGTCTAAAATGTAACAACGTGTTCTAGGTTAGAGCTAACCCGAAGCACTGGTTGTTTGTGGCTCAACGTATGTGTGCCCTTGCCAGTAACGTCGAAATATTTTGGGTTTCCAAAACCGTTATCTGTCCATTGTTTAATATTACGAGCTCTCATAAATTTAGTAACAGCAAATGCTAGTTTCTCATAATTGTTGTGCACGTTATAGTAGCGTGAGCAATTATTAGATAAGAAGCGAACACAAATAATTTTCGCTGGTTGTCATGGAATTATGACATCTTGCTTACATCGGACAGGAAGTAGGGGAAATGTAAAACAGATAACATTAGTTCAGCGTGATCTGGCTTTTAATTGTCTTTTAACAGCAGTTAAACTACGCAGAAAAATGATGTACTTACGATTAATAGCGGCTGTTGTTCAAACCCTGATTTAATGTTGGCGCGTGTAAGTATACAGCCAAGTGTAGTTCGTGAAGGTCTGTGAGTAGACAAAGAAAGAATATACGGTACCAACTGCTCCTTCAGAAATGTTGTAGAAGGTGACTAATGTCAGGTTATGCATGGTGCTGGCAACCTCAGCACATAAAACGAATTGCTACTTGAACTATCGTTGTAAGAGAACATGAATTATTGATGAAGGCTTCCTGCAAGGTGATATGCTGCAGTGGTGGCTCCATACATCTGTAAGAAGCGAACAGAAAATGTTGCAGATGTTAATGTATGAATGAACTTATCGGGAAGTGTTTTACTTTTTCGTTAACTCAGTTTCCATTTGAAACATAAGGTATCGATGATAATTCTTCATTGAGGCCTAGTTTCATTGGTTTCCGTAGATTTTACAGGAAAAAGGCAGTTTTTTAATGTTGCTCACGAGGTCCTCTCTAAGATTCTCTCTCCAGCCCCCCTTTTTCCACCCCATGTCTTGGAATATCTCTGGTACGACTTTCTCCTACGCCACGACATCCAATAGGATGGAAGTGAATTGGGGAAATAAGAGAATATAATACTATAACTAATGCAATAAACTAGTAATAAATACGAATCAGTGATACCACCATGGGAACTTAAGGAACCAAAAATCGACTTACGTCTTGCACAAACAATAAATAAACAAGCAGAAAAAACTCACAGCCATAGAATATATAGAACAGATAACTAACGGTAGCTTAAAAGTATACACTAATGGATCAAAAATAGAAAATGAAGAACTCGATATGGGAAAACACAGACTGAAAATGTTTCTTTCTTCGCAGCAGTAATGGTGACTATAGCAAAAGCCCTAGAAATAATTACTGAAAAGCCCCCCCCCCCCCCCCTCCCAAAAAAAAAACAGAAGAAAATAAATAAATAAATAAACCAAACAAACAAACAAAAAAACTAACTGTCAGGTCTTTAAGCACTAATAAATGCAAACGAATGTAGCCGACCAGATATGGGAGTAGAAATATTGCAACTTAGTACACACCTAAATAATAGAGCTGCACAGTACTATTAGCATGGATACCTTCACACATAGGAATAGAAGGAAATGAGATGACTAACAAGGAAGCAAAAACAGGAAGAAGCTGTCCAAACCACACAAACATTGGGTTAGGCACAACAGAGATCAAAAGTATTATTAAACATATTATAACAAAGGAGCAGACATAAAACTGAAAATAAAGCCAGAAAGGCAGACACGCCTATATATATATTTATAGTATTATTTGTATTGGTGTCAACCTCAAGCTTCAGAGAAAAGATAACTAATTAATAAAGTTTTAAGGGCAAGTCCAGACTATTTGAGTTTTTCTTTTTTATGTTATTGTGTTATTGTGTTATGTTATTTGTTTATCAGATGCTATTCCTGCTGAGATTTATAAAGCTGGAGGCAGCATGCTGCTGCAGAGACTAACAGACCTCTTCCACTCAGTCTGGGATGAAGAACAGATACCACAGGAATTGAAAGATGCCACCATTGTTCACATATACAAGCGAAAGGGAAATCATCAATCATGTGATAACCATAGGGGAATCTGCTTATTATCTATTGCGGGCAAAATCCTGGCTCGAGTCCTGCTCAATCGCTTGACTGTTCATCTCGAATCGCAGGACTTACTTCCAGAGAGTCAGTGTGGTTTCCGAGCAGGCCGCGGGACCGTCGATATGATATTTGCCGCTCGCCAACTTCAGGAGAAATGCCAGGAACAGTACAGTGACCTATACACAACATTTATTGACTTGACCAAGGCCTTTGACACTGTCAATAGGGATGGACTATGGAAAATTATGGCGAAATTCGGCTGTCCCGATAAGTTCATCTCAATTGTCCGCCAGTTTCATGAAGGTATGATGGCTCGTGTATTGAATGATGGAGAACCTTCTGAACCCTTTCCGGTCACAAACGGTGTCAAACAGGGATGTGTGCTCGCTCCGACACTATTCAGTATGATATTTGCTGCCATGCTGTCTAATGTTACGCATGGCAGTAGTGACGGCGTACACATCAGATACAGGACAGATGGGAAGTTGTTTAATTTGAGACGATTACAGTCCTTTACAAAGGTGAATGAAACAATGATCTCTGACCTTGTCTTTGCGGACGACTGTGCCCTCAACACCTGCACAGAACTAGACATGCAGAACAATATGAGGAGGCTTTCTGTAGCGTGTGATGACTTTGGTCTTACCATCAATACGAAGAAATCTGAAGTAATGTTGCAACCTGCTCCTGGGAAACCTTACTGTGAACCAAATATCACAGTAAAGAACCAACGTCTCCAAGTGGTGGACAGCTTCACTTATCTAGGCAGTACCCTTACCAAAGATGCAAATATCGACGCCGAGGTCAACAACAGAATTGCAAAGGCAAGTGCAGCTTTTGGAAGACTAAGAGTAAATGTATGGGATCGACAAGGAATTAGTGCCGCCACCAAGATAAAAGTATATCATGCAATAGTGCTCACTACCCTCCTGTATGCCTGTAAAACATGGACAGTGTATAGCAGACACGCCAAGAAGCTTAACCATTTCCACATGAGCTGTCTTCGCAGGATACTCAGGATCAAGTGGCATGATAGAGTATCTAATTCTGAGGTCCTCAACAGAGCACATATCTCAAGCATCTACACATTGCTGCAGAGGGCCCAAACTAGATGGGCCGGACATGTTGTTCGCATGCCCGAAAAACGCCTCCCAAAGCAGTTGATGTACAGCGAACTCTCTATGGGTAAGCGAGCAGTAGGGGGACAAAAGAAACGTTTCAAAGACACACTGAAAGCATCGTTGAGCAGCTTCAAAATTGATGTCTCCTCCTGGGAGACTATCGCACATGATCGCTCTGCCTGGCGGACAAACATTACTCAAGGCGCTCGCATTGCAGAACAGAATCTAGCTGATAAGGCAGAAGGCAAGCGTGCTGCAAGAAAAGTCAGAATGCGCAGCAACACTACTATCGACTCTAACCATGTGTGCCCCGTATGTGGCATGGCCTGTAGGGCCAAAATAGGACTAATTAGCCACATGAGATCACGGCACTGATGTCTCACAATTCAAGTCTGAAGCTGTCGCCATCTTCGCTTGCGATGGGCAACTATTATTATTATTATTATTATTGTGTTTCGGGAAGCTATCGTGTTTGGCCTGTGCAAAATTTCAGGCAGGCAGTAACAGTGTCAAACAGGTGGGCCAAAATGTGTACCAAAGATTATTCTATGAGAGAACAGTTGGGATCATGTGGAGAACGAACGAATGAACGAACGAACTTTATTTTCGAAGGGTTAAGAATTGGGCGTGCAGGCCCGTCTAACATTCCGCCCTTCCATTCTCACTTATCTTGCATACTATATCCTTTCATTCCCACATGTTAACGTTAAGCATTAATTTAAAGGCATGCAACATTATAAAGTTAACATAACAACATTCATTTACAGTATGCAATCATAATAAAAAAAATGAGTAGGTTTTTTTTTAACAAACAAGATAGTAATTGGGAAAAAAATAATAAAATAAGATAAACAAAACAATAAATAACAATAAATAAATTATAAATTATGTATACCGACTCTCACTCATGCGGTCAAATCGTCTACAATTAATCTGTATTTTTGAATGTGTCATCAATCATCAATACACAAATTTCATAAACACATTCTCGCTTATGTCCATAAATTCTTGGTGGAAAATGAAATAATAATAATAACACTTTCTTACTCACTCCTGTGGCAAGTAAAGTCTTTGAGCAGTTTAAAAAAAACAGCAGTATGAAATATCTGCTTATTCTCATATACATCATCCCATTTAAGCAAACAAAAACATTAACATTTCTAAAGTACAGTGGTATGCGGGAACATTCTCACGACTCACATTTCTAAAGTACAGTGATCTGCGGGTACATTCTCACATACATTACGTTATATAATAATATTTTTAAGTGACTATCTTCTTCTTCTTTGATTCATAGCCATCAACCGTCAAAGCAGTCAGCGGCTTTTCGCCTGGTGGCGTCTTGTAGGGCAGCAACAAATTGTTTCCACTTTGCTCGGTCGGCGGCCATCCTTCGTACAGTGCCCCAGTTGTGGTTCATTCGTTGCATCTCAGCTTCCACAGTTCTCCGCCATGTTGTTTTTGGTCGGCCTCTCTTTCGCTTTCCCTCGGGGGTCCATAGCATAGCTGTTCTTGTGATGGTATCAGGGTCCCTTTTGAGGACGTGGCCAACCCAACTCCAGCGTCTGTCAGCTATGATGGTGAGCATGTCCTCCTAGTTACTCCGAATAAGTAGTTCTTGGTTGCTGATGGTGTTTGGCCAAAAGATTCGGAGAATTTTCCTTAGGCAGATTGTGTAGAAGGAGGACAGTTTCGACATTTCCTTCTCTGTTACTCTCCAACATTCCGCTCCATAGAGAAGCACAGAAAGTACACAGCTCTCATACAGTCTTAATTTGGTGTTTGTGCTGTACTGGGAAGACTTTCAAATGTTGTTGAGAGCAGCAAAGGCTGTTCGTGCTTTATTCATTCTGTTGTTAATGTCCTTGCTTGTTCCGCCGTCAGGTGTTACTATGCATCCTAGGTAAGTAAATGTGTCTGTCTGTTCTAACTTCTGGTTCCTTACTGTTATTGGCTCAGGATTGCCCACATTTAGTGTCATTACCTCTGTCTTCTTCAAATTGATGTTCAGGCCAACCTGCTGGCCATACTTAGTCAGTCTATCGGTTTTGTCTTGAATGTATTGATGTGATGCGCGAGTAGTGCAATGTCATCTGCGTATTCCAGGTCTTCCAGTGTAGAAAACGTTGTCCATCTAGTTCCTCTTGGACTGCCCTCTGTTGTCTGGCGCATCACCCAATCTATGACTGTCAAAAATAATGTTGTTGATAAGTGGCATCCCTGTCGTACTCCTGTTTTCACTTCGAAAGTTACATTACTTGATCCAACGCTGCACGTAAAGTTAGAATAGAGGCTCTTTATGATGGAAACAATGCAGCTGGGAATTCCATAAGCCCTCAGAATTTTCCATAGGCTATTCCCGTGTATGCTGTCGAAAGCCTTTTCAAAATCAACAAAGTTAATGTACAGCTGTCTCTGCCATTCTTAGCACTGTTCTATAATGTTCCTGAGGGTAAATATATGATCTGCACATCTTCTGTTCTTTCTGAAGCCCGCTTGTTCTTTCCTCAATTTATGGTCAACTGCTTTTGAAATTCTCTGGGTGATTATCCTGCCTAGTATTTTGCTGGGAACTGAGAGGAGGGTAATTCCTCTCCAGTTGTAGCAGTCTGCAAGGTCGCCCTTCTTGAGCAATTGGACAATTATTCCTTTACTCCACTCTGTTGGTGCTGTATCAGTTTCCCAGACTTGTGCAAATAGTGGTTCTAATAGTTCTGCTGCTAGTTCAGGGTCTGTCTTGAATAGCTCAGCATTCAGATTGTCGTGACCAGGCGCTTTTCCATTTTTTAGCCCATTGATAGCTGTGATGATTTCTTCTTTTCGTGTAATGTCTGTATTTACGTCTAAGTCACTTTCAGCCTCAGGAACATTCAGCTGAGTCTCTGGTGGTTCCTTATTCAGCGTTTCTCTGAAATACTCTGCCCATCTTGTTTCCTGCCCCTGTGCTGTGGTATTGAGATTTCCTTGCTAGTCTCTTACTAACGTTATGTTGTTTGCACCTCGTTTTCCACTGATAGCTTTAGTTATTTTATAAACTGTGCTTTGTTCATTTCTCAGTGCTGCCTCTTCTGCCTGTCTTGCAAGGTCATCCAGAAATGTCCTTTTGTTGGCACGGGTTTGACGTTTTACTTTCTTGTCCAGCTGACAGTACTGTTCACTATATATTGCCTTTAACCTGGGAAACTTAGCTTCTGTTTTCTTTCTTTTCATTTCCTTTCTCTTTGCTATGGTGTTTAGCGTTTCTGGTGTTATCCAGTCTTGGCTCTTTCTTTACTGGAATCCCAAGCACGACTTGCTGCTTTCCTTGTATATTGTTGAGATGGTGTTGAATTTCTGGTCGACATCGTCGGTCTCTGTTCTTTCCTGGCTTTTGGTAATCAGATATTGTCTCTTTACGTCAACCACGAACGCTTTTCTCGTGAGGGGGTCCTTAAGTTTCGTGATGTTATATCTTTTCTGTTTGACTGCAACTGGTCCAGCAGCTCTGAGTTTCACCTTCAGTCTTGCTACTACTAGGTGATGATCACTTCCTACATCTGCGCCTCTTCTTACTTTCACGTCTTGTAGTGCATGTCTCCATCTGCCATTGATCATTATGTGATCTATCTGGTTTTTGTCTCGTCCGTTAGGTGATTCCCATGTTAACTTGTGCCCTTCTTTGTGTTGAAAAAGTGTTCCTCCAATGACCAGGTTGTTAATACTGCAGAAGCTTATTAATTTGTCCCCATTCTCATTTGCTGTTCCACTGCCGCATTTCATCACTACTCTTTCGTTATAATTATTGTGTGTTATAACTTTCGCATTTAGATCTCCCATTACTATAATAAGATCGTACCTGGGTAGAGTTTCCATTTCCTTCTGTACCTGTTGATAGAACTCGTCCATGATCTCTTCATCGCTGTCGTTTGTTGGTGCATAGTATTGTATAATTGTGGTGTTGGTGAATCTCCCTCTCAGTCTTGCTCTTATTAGTCTGTTGTTAATGGGTTTCCATTCCAGTAAAGACCTTTCCATTCATTTCTTCGGGATAATGGCTACACCTTCGTTGTGCTGACCATCCTCTCTACCAGAATAAAGTACTGTTTCTCCTGTAGCTGTTTTTATTTTCCCCATCCCTGTCCATCTGCTCTCGCTTATTCCCAACATATGTAGTTTGTAATTCCTCATCTCTGCTGTGATCTGTCTCAGCTTTCCTGCCTCATTCATAGTTCTGACATTCCAAAAACTAATTCTGGTTTCGTGTTTTGCGGTCTGGGTATCCGTTTTCATGCCAGTGGCTTCCTTTCGGCTTTCACCACTGTCCGTCATATGAGCCTGAGTCTCCTGATGTCCATTCCGCATCAACGTTTTTTCATTTATTGCCGTTTCCGTAACATGTGCGATTTTTTTACATAGACAGGGGTGTCGGTCCTGTGCTAAAACCCCCAACCTGCAGGACCAGGGTACCAGCTTCTGTCTTACCCTTACCCACGCAGACCAGTCCAGCTTGGTTGAAATTACCAGGAGTAAAACTCCCACTGGCATAGCTCTGGGGATTATCAGGGTACACAAGCTGCCATACCGCTACAAGGTATAGGTACCATTGATGGCAGTAAGTGAATATAATAATATAATAATATTCTTTTTCTTTGATTCTTAGCCGCCGGCCGTCAAAGCAGTCAGTGGCCATCACGCCTAGTGGTGTCTTGTAGGGCAACAACAAATTTATTCCACTTTGCTCGGTCGGTGGCCACCCTTTGCACAGCGCCCCAACTCTGGTTCATTTCCTGCATCTCAGCTTCCAGAGTTCTCCGCCAGGTTGTTTTTGGTCGGCCTCTCTTTCGCTTTCCCTCGGGGGTCCATAGCATAGCTGTTCATGTGATGGCTTCGGGATCTCTTCTGAGGACATGGCCAACCCAGCTCCAGCGTCTGCCAGCTATGATGGCGCGCATGCCCTCTTCCCACTCCGAGCAAGCAGACCCCGGCCGGCGATGGCAATAGGCCAAAAGACTCGGTGAATTCCTCCCAGGCATAATGTGTGAAAAGAGGACAATCTCGACATCTCCCTCTCTGCAACTCCCCAGCATCCCGCACCACAGAGAAGCACAGAAAGCACACAGCTCCGATATAATCTCAATTCTGTGCTTGTGCTGTATTGAGAGGACTTCCAGATGTTGCATAGGCCAAAAAGGCTGCTCTTGCCTTATTCATTATGATGATGATGTCCTTGCCCGCGCCGCCGCCTAATTTCACCATGCATCCCAGGCATGTGAAAGCGTCCGTCTGCACTAGCCGCTGTCTCTTTACTGATATGGGCTCAGGGTTGCTCACAGCGAGCGTCATGACCTCTGACTTCTTTAAATTGATGTCCAAGCCCACCAGCTGGCTAAACTTACCAAGTCTTTCCGTCTCTTCCTGGACGTGTCGATGTGAATGCGCCTTTAGTGCAATGTCATCTGCATATTCTAGATCTTCCAATGCAGAAAATGCAGTCCTTCTCACCCCTCCCGGACCGCCCTCTGTCGCCTGGTGCACCACCCAGTCCATGACTGTTAAAAATAGAGTGGTTAACAAGGGGCATCCCTGTCGCACTCCCGTAATCACATCAAAGGCCAGGTTGCTCCGCCCAACACTACACGCAAAGCTGGCACAGAGGCCTTTCATGATTGACACCACGCAGCCTTGAATTCCACAAGCTCTCAGTACCCTCCATAAACTGTCCCTATGTACGCTGTCAAAAGCCTTTTCAAAATCAACGAAATTATTGTACAGCTGTCCCTGCCCCCCCCCCCCCCCCCCCCCCCCCCCCCCCCCCAGCACTGCTCCATAATGTTCCTGACAGTGAATATATGATCTACACATCTTCTGTTCTTTCTAAATCCTGTGTTATGTGTAAATATCATAACATTGGTTTTCGACGCTCACTTCCTGGTTGATTTGTTTATCGACCGTTGTCCATGGATTTAGGAAGTGACGTCACTAATTCTGCTCGCTATGTATGCAGACGATACGATCTCTATGTGGGACAAGCAAGCGTGCCTTGCCGGCATTGGGCTGTGTGTCTATTCATGGTGTCGGAGGCCTATGATGTATTTGCTCCAGAGAGTTATATGATTTTCCTCAATCTGCATCATGGTGTACCATCACTAGATTACACATACACCTCCGTGTGTAATGTTTGCTTCTTTATTTATGCAAGATTGGAAGAGGATGCTGTGTAGTACGTGAGTGACATGTTATTAAATAAAAATGTATGAAAATGTCGACGACATCTTTCATTAGTACTGAGACTGTACTTTGACGATATAGACCGTCATATTGATGCCTTTTGTGCATGGGCATACTCTCTTGATGTGTTTATGGAGCTGTGGAATGTCTAAATAAATATTTTATGAAGTGTCCAATTTGGCCTTTGGACTTTTATCTAACTTTGCAAGTGTACGGAGCAGGGGCGGGATCTGAATGGGCCATATCCCTATCGACACTGGCTTATCAGCAGTGCTCTCATTTTAATACGGCCAAGCCTTCACGACACAAATATAATATGTATAAGTAAGCTAGGAAGAAGCCTACTACTATTAATATAAAGTCACCTAAATGAATTTACCCCTGGGAAAGGAGAGACCGTATCATCCTGCTTGTTCTCTCCTCGCCTGTGGTCTACTGCCTTTGAAATTCTCTGTATAATTATCCTGCCCAGTATTTGCTGTTAACTGAGAGAAGAGTGACTCCTCTCCAATTATTGCAGTCTGCAGGATCTCCCTTCTTGGGCAATTTGACAATTATTCCTCTGCTCCACTCTGACGGTGCTGTCCCCACCCTCTAGACCTGTGCAAATAGTGGTTCTAATAGTTCTGGTGCTAGCTCAGGGTCTGTCTCAAATAGCTCTGCATTTAAGTTATCATGGCCAGGAGCTTTTCCACTCTCTAACACACCCCCCCCCCCCAATTGCTGTGATGATTTCTTCCTCCCGTGGAATGTCTGTATTTACATCCAGATTGCTTTCAGCTCCAGGAACCTTCAACTGCGTCTCCGGTGGTCCCCCGTCCAGAGCCTCTCTGAAGCGCTCTGCCCACCTTGTTTCCCGTCCCTCTGCTGTCGTGATGAGACCTCCCCTCTCATCTCTTACTAATGTAATATTGTTTGCACCTCATTTCCGCCGATGAACCCAGTTATTTTGCACACTGTGCCTTGTCCATTTCTCAGCGCTGCCTCCCCCGCCTGTCTCGCAAGATCGTCCAGGAAATTCCTTTTGTTTGCTCGGGCCTGACGGTTAACCTCCCCGTCCAGCTGACTGCACCGTTCACCATACAGTTGCTTCAACCTGGGAGACCCCGCTTCCGCTCTCTCTTCCGTCACCTCCCCTCTCAGTGCTATGGTGTCCAATGTTTCCGGTGCCATTCAGTCTCGCCCCCTCCCCTCCCGGAATCCCAAGCACGATCCACCGCCCTCCTTAAATACCGTTGAAATGGTGTTTAATTTCCGGTCTACATCAACAGTCAATGTCCTTTCCCGACTCTTGGCAAACCGATTTCGCCCCCTCCATGTCAGCCGCAAAATCCTCTCCGGCAAGGTGGTCCCTCAATCTGCTGATGTCAAACCCCCTCTGTGCAGCCACAGCAGATCCAGCTCTTCCCAGCCCCACCAAATGGTAACCACTTCCCGCATCAGCACCCCCCCCCCACCTAAACATCCTGCAATGCACGTCTCCATCCACCGTTAATCACGATGCGGTCCATCTGGCCTCCGTCCCGACCACCTGGTGACCCCCATGTTAACCCGTGAATTTCCCCATGTGGGAAAAGTGTTCCTCCAATGACCAGGTTGTCAATACTACAGAAACCCATTAATTTATCCCCACCTTCATCTGCCGCCCCACCGCCGCAACCCCCCACCACTCTTTCACCACATGCACTGTGTGTACCAACCTCCGCACTGAGGTCTCCCATTGCTATAACAAGATCACATTCAGTTGTGCCCCCCACCTCTCTCCGCAGCTGCCGACAGAACTCATCCCCGACCTCTTCACCGCCGTCATCCGCCGGTGCGCAGCATTGTACTATTGTAGTACCGGCGAATCTACCTCTCAATCTTAATCCTATCAGTCTGCCGCCGATGGACTCCACTCCAGCAATGTCCCTTCCATTCCCCTCAGTAGAACAATGGCCACACCTTCACTGCGCTGTCCATCCCCTCCTCCAGAGCAAAGCACCGCCTCTCCTCCGCTGTTTTAACCCTTCCTGCCCTTGTCCATCCGCTCTCGCCCATCCCCAGAATGTGTAGCCCATAGTTTCCCATCTCTGCAGTGACCTGTTTTAGCCCACCCGTCCCATGTAATCAGAACTATACTACTCGTCAAAAGTCAAGGGCCACTTAGAAAAACCTTGGTTGAAACCATAAAACAAATCTGATATAAACGTAATTGGTATCAGTCAAAACGGCATTTATTGAACACAAAATTGACCGGTTACGTAAAGAAATGGAAACACACATTCAAACGCAATGAAGCTGTGAAGTGTGTCACCCACGTTTTCAAAAGTCACACAATAGATATTGGACAAATAGACATTTCAAAATCGGGTATGACCACTGTTTGCAGCAAGGCATTCAAGACAGCGTAGACGCATCGAGTCCACAATTGTCCGAAGAGTATCCTGAGGAACAGCTTGCAATTCCTGAAGCAGAAATGCAGTCAGCTGTGCAACATTCATTGGCAGGGGGTGTTTTGTTGACAATCTTCGACCAAGGACATCCCAGAGGTGCTCAATCGGAGAAAGGTCAGGTGAATGAGCTGGCCACGCCATCCTGATGATCCCATGTTGCTGAATAAACTCATTCACCACACGAGCTCGATGGGGTAGAGCGTTATGATCTTGGAGGATGGCATTACCACATATGGCCTCCAGAGCAGGCTGAACAATTGGTCTCAAGATTTCGTTCTGGTATCTTGGGCCGGTCAAATTGCCTTGGATGATGTAGAGTGGGGTCCTGCCGTGTCTGTACAAGCCTCCCCAGACCATGACAGAACCCCTACCATAACGATCCACCTCTCGAATTGTGTCATCAATAAATCGCTCTCCTGGTCGTCTCCAAGCTCGAATCCTGCCGTCATTGAATGACACCGTGAAGCGAGATTCATCAGTGAAGAGAACTTGACTCCATTGTTGCCTTGTCCATCGGATGTGCTCGCGACACCAAGCAACACGGGCTCTGCGATGAGCAGGTGTAAGAGGGATTCTGACTGCAGGACGTCGAGCAGCCAGTCCAAATTCATGTAAACGTCTGCGAATGGTGCTTTGACTGACATTAACGTTTACAGTGTGTCTCAGCTGACATCTTAGAGTGGAACAAGTCACTGTTCGATGGCGCAGGGCTGACAACAAGAGGTACCAGTCATCATGTCTATTGGTGCATCTAGGGCGACCTGGCCGGTGGCGATCCTCCACACTTCCTGTGGCCTGAAATCTCTCCAAAATTCTTTGGATAGTAGAGTGTGACACTGCAAGCCGTCTAGCAACCTCACGGACAGATAAACCACTTTCAACCCACGCTATAGCCCTCATTCTTTGGAAGGTGTCAAGACTTCTTCTCGGTGGCATGTATTTTGCAAGTGATGAAACTACCCTAAGTCTGCTGATTGTAAAACAAATTAAGAGTGAACTCTGTTCACGAAAAGTCGCAATTTCACGTGGAATGGAATGTCAATCAGCACGATTACTTCACCTGTTTGGTTGTACGGAAGTTTGAAAAAACAGATTAAAAATGTGAATTTATGGTCAGCAAACCAAATTGCACGTGATCACCATGGTTGTCGGTGAGTTGTTTTATGCTTAACGTGCATAGAGGACTGTCAGAGGAAGATATTGCACCCATTTTTACTAAAAACTTCCTTCATTTAATCATTCTGTGCGCTTATATAAAAGTGTATTGAAAATAATAGGGTGGCCCTTGACTTTTGACGAGTAGTATAATTAAGTATTCGAAAAGTCTACGATTGTATGAAAAGGGACTGAGGTTGTTTCTTAGGTTATGTGGAAGACAATTCCAAAGATGAGCAGCAGAGTACGCTAAGCTTTTCTTGAATAAGTCAAGCCTAGGCTTGGGCACTTTCACTGATGACCGGTCAGTAAAGCATCCTTTTTTGGGGATGCCTAGCTGGCCGTGAGGTTAGTGCGATTCGCTTGTATAGCTAGGCGGTGTTGTCGTACGGAAGGTACGGGGTTCGAACCCTGGGTAAGCCACTCACGTCTGTTGTTTTTCTGTTGTCTAAGTGTTCTACTTCTTTATTTCTTACGAGTGCCTGAAAACATACCTTTATGTTTGTCTAATATTAATTTACTGTTAAAGCGTTGACTGCGTCTTTCGTTGCATTTGAACATTGGCCACAGATATGCTGGAGCGTTATGTGACAGGATTTTGTGAACAAATTTAGCTTTGTTAAACAGAAGGCGCTTTCTTAAGAGCAGTATTTGGAGATTTGTATATAGATCTACACACTGAGTTGGGCAGTTGTCGGAGACTACACTCACTGCACGCTTTTGCAGTGAACAGAGCTCTTTGTGTTGGAAATTGAGCAACCATCCCAGATTGTGGAGCAATAGTCAAGGTTTGCTTGTATGTGAGATATATAGAACAATTTTCGTGCTTCTTCATCTAGGAAATGTTTGATTTTAGCAAATTGGTAAACTTTCTGTGCCGTTTGCTTGGTCAGTGCATGTACATGTGAGTTCCAATTTAGACGCTGGTCGAGGATTATACCTAGAGTTTTATGTGCATTAACGTTTTCATATAGTGAGGTACCAATGTAGATCTGAAGTGTTGTTTTCTCTGAATTTTGTAATTTTTGTCTAGTTGATATTAACTTGCATTTTGTTTTTATGATATTTATTAACATGCGATTTCCGTTGCTCCACTTAATCAGCTCCACTATCTGTATCTTTTTGTAACTGTAGTTTGAGTGTGTTACAACATTTGGTACTCGTGTAAACAGTACAGTCGTCTGCAAACAGGTCACAGGATGGGTGCTTGATGTGTAGTGGAAGGTCATTAATGTATATGGCAAAAAGTAGAGGACCAAGTATAGAATCCTGAGGAACGCCTGTATTTATCACCGTTTCGTTTGAATAGGAGTTATTGTAAGAAACTACATGTTTTCTGTCTGACAGGAATGATTTAATTATTGTCACTAGTTGAGAGTTTACTTTTGATGTTTCTAATTTTGTAATTAAATTATATCAAAAGCCCTTTTAATGTGTACAAAGACTGCCGCACACATGTTGTCGTTGTTAATATTTAGGTGCCAGTTGTCTATCATCTTTTTAAGAGCAGTGTGATATGAATGTTTAGGTCTAAACCCCGACTGACTATCAATTAGCAAATCGTTGTTAACTAGGTGTTGTAATGTTATAAAGAGAGTATCAGAAGATCTCGAAGACGGCCAGATAAAGTGCTACATTCCTTATCATCGCACCAGATTATAATGGTTGAGTTGACCATGCCAATTAAATAACATTGGACGAGCAACACTCGTTCAAAGTGGCCAAGTATAATGATTTCGCCGCGGACTTGAGACACGATGAGTTCACTGCAAGGGACATGGCTGTTGAGGTGGGTGCAAAAAGTCTAGTGGCTGCCTCAGTGTATGATCTACTGAAACTGTTAGGGTTGAGGGGACAGTCAAGAACAAGGACACTTAAGAGGCTCAGCGAAACTGCGGAAAGGGCATCGTGCTGGCTGTGGAACAACCGCAACTGGCTATGGAACTCGGGACAGTAATTTGTTTTCAACATAGGATTGCTTTAACAATTGCCTCCAGCTGGCAGAAAATAGGAGTGAATTTGAAAGATGTAAACAACGTGGGGTGGCTTCAATTCTCTGCACTAAACAACAGGAGGCTGACACTTTGGAGTCATGACCTAAGTGGGTCCTCCCACCTTGGAGTGTAAAGGAGATTAAGGGGCCGAAACACTTAATCGACGAGGGGCCTTTTCTGATGATCAGATTGCCCCCTGACAGCCGATATGATAGTCTGGCGCTCTCTCTTCCAAACCTCTACACCTCACGGTAGAAGGGGAACGACTAAGTAAGTAAGTAAGTAAGATTGCCTCCTGTTGTATCGCTCTGTATAAAGTTTATCATAGTTGTATAAAGGTACAAAAGAGGACATGAGTGGAGTAAATGTGCTGGGGGTAAGATGGACAATGGGGACATTATTCGAGTGGATGTACTAGGAATGAGAGAGGTAATGTAGAGAACATGATTAGAGTGGATGTGCTGGAGGTGAGAGGTACTATGGAGGACACGATTGAATTAGATGTGATCGTGAGAGGTAAAATTGAGAACATGATTGGAGTAGATATGATGTGTTAAGGTCAGGTATTAGTTTTGTTTGATCCAAGGGGAAGTAAACCTTAAAATGCTTGTTGTACAGGTTGGATTTTTTGGTTGTGGCGCTTGTTTGCTTATGAGCTGTTGAGTTGTTTAAAAATATATGATAGGGAAATCTTCTCGACAGAGAAGACAGAAAGCGTGGTGAACGCTAATCATCTCAAGTGCTGAGATGAATTTATTCTGAGTTGTTTTGAGCTGTGAGCGATTAGGTCTCGCGGCTAGTTCGCGCATGTATTATTGACGGAGCTGTGTTTTGATTCTCGTGTCTGTTTGAGCGGGACTGGTATGGATATCGTGAGAGTCTGCTCTAGGCGCTTGACCGAGCTGGTCAGCCGTGTTTTTCAGAGTGTGTGCCTGGGCAGTGTACTGGGAGGATGTCTAGCAGTGTTTTCGCTGTGTGTACGGGATTTTTTGTAACTGCAGTATAGGCAGTTCCCGTTTGGATATTGATGTTAAGATATTTAAGTGGCCATGTTCAAAGTTCGTGTAGGCCATTATTTCCTGTGAGAGGAGTTTTAAGATTTTGAAGCCATATTTATAACTGTAGTGTACACAGTCCTTTTGAAGTCTTGAAGATATGTTTCTGAGGCCTGGAGTGTAACGGCCAGTATTATGAGGCCAGATTATATTTTGAGATGTGAGGACATTATAAGGCCATGATTATTGTAGCTGCCGTGTGTGCAGTCTTTTTGAGATGTGAGGACATTATAAGGCTATAATTATTGTAAATGCCTGGTGTGCAGTCTTTATAGCACTGAGATATGTTGTTGTTGTTGTCGATATCCCATAGCTGCTGAGCATATCTACTCTTGGCAGCCCAATGCCATTCTTAAAAAAGTGCAGGTTTTCTGCAGTTGTTTTAACGTTCCATATAGTGAGTTGGTGACTGTCAGAGGTGTCTGTAAAAAAAATTTCCTGGCGTTTGTGAGTGATGGACACTCCATGAGGAGGTGTCTGGTTGTTTCATAGGGATGAGAGCAGTGTCTACACATGGGTAGGTGCTGAGGGTTGATACGGTTTAGATGGCTATTGACTCTGGTGTGTCCTGTTCGGAACTGAAAGATAAGACTTTGATTTCTCCTGCTGAGTCTGTTTATGTTGTCGTTGTCTTTTGGGCAGGTCATTTCATTAAAGACATTTCGGCCAGTCGGCTCGTTCGCCCATTTGTTCAGCCAGATTTCCCTTGTGTTGTTTCTGAGAATCTGTTTGACTGTTCTCATGCTGCAGGGTCTGTCCTTTTGTTGTTTAGAGGCTCCTGCTTTTGCAAGTCTATCAGCTGTCTCATTTTCAGTTAGATCCCTGTGTCCAGGGATCCACTGTAGGGTTACACTGATGGAGTAGGCTGTGATCAAGTTGTGAACCGCTCTTCCTATAAGAAAAATGTCTTTGTTTTCATATGGAGTCTGTTTAAGTGCTTCCAGAACAGACATGGAGTCACTGAAGATCACTATATCTGATGGCTTTCGTTCCATAAGGTCAAACTGTTTGTGTAGTAATTCAATGGCTGTCTTGATGGCCTCAGCCTCCGCTTCATAATTTGAACAATTCTCACCACAGGAGTCACAGAACTCATAAGAGGATCCATCCAGGTACCATATGCAGACGCCGTATCCTGCAAAAGAGGTGGTCTTGAAAGCTGAACCATCTGTGTAGGCCTGTATTGCTGACGTTGGGTAGCTGTTTATGGTCTCCAAAGCACACGTCTTCAAGATTGTGGGTAGTGTTTCCTTGTTGGCCGTTTTATCTATCAGTTGTGTTTTGACAGTTGGTTGATGGAAGTTTTCCCAAGGGGGTGGTCCAAAGTATTTGTTTTCCAATTCTCTCTCTTGCGGGAGATGGTGTTTATCATTTTCCTCTTTGGCTATGTCCAGGAGAGATAGTTGTTTCAGTCTTTGTGTTTGTTTCCAAGTGTCAATAAGTACTTTGTTTGGGTGGTCTTTCTCTTGTCTCCTGTATCTCTCTACAGCTTTAGTCAGTGCTCTTTTACGCCTGATATCCAGCGGCTCTATATTGGCATCTATCTCACATACGGCTGTGGGTGTTGATCTCATCCCTCCGTAAATTAACCTGAGAGCTTGGTTCTGCACACGGTCCAGAGCTGAGATGGTATTAGTACTCACAATGGTCTGGAGGGGGAGGTTATAGTCTATCGCTGATCTCACATAGCCAAGATATAGTTGACGAAGGGTTTTTTTATCCGCTCCCCAATTTGTACTAGCATGCCGTTTGATGAGGTTTAGGCGCTTATATGCTTTTTCCCTGAGGTTGTGGATGTGTCCATCTAGTTTCAATTGTCTGTCCAGTTTTACTCCTAGATAGACTGGGTGCTCCTCTTTTGTTAGTGTTTCCCCACTCAGTTTGATGTTGATAGGTCTTTTTGCTATTTTGTGGCTGCGGGAGAAAGTGGTGTATACAGTTTTCTGCGTATTGATTTTAAGTTTCCACAACTAACAATATACTGACATTGTAAGGAGAGCTCTGTTGATCTTGGCTTTTGCCAGGATGGGATATTTGTCAGTAGTCCAGATGGCAAGGTCATCAGCAAACAGTGCCTTCGACACATTCAGATGTTTGGCAAGGTCAATAATGAAGATGAGGAAAAGGGTGCAACTTAAAGGAGAGCTTTCAGGCAGTCCTTCTTCCATCGTTCTTTTCCGTGAAATTGCACCGGCATAGTTGGTAGCTATGGTTCTATTTGTTAGGAAGGCCTGTATCCATCTAATCATTTTCCCTCCTGTTCCCATTCTTCTCATCTTTAGCAAAAGTCCCTTTCTCCAAACTCTGTCGTAGGCTTACTCAAGGTCGATGAACACAGCTATTGTGCTTTTTCCCTCTTGAAAGCCATCCATCACATTCTGTGTAAACCTGAAGAGGGGATCATCTGTGCGGCACTTACGTCTGAAGCCTGCCTGGTTGTTGTCCAGAAGGTTCCAGCTTTCCAACCACCAGTATAGTCTGTTGTTTACCATTCTCTCGACCAGCTTGCCCAAGCATGAAGTGAGGGATATGGGCCTATAGCTTCTTGGTGTTCCTGGTGGTTTCCCTTTCTTCAATATAGGCAAGATGGTTGCTGTCAGCCATGCTGATGGTAGCTGTCCCTCATTCCACGTTCTATTGATGAACCATAGAAGTGTCTCTTTTGCCTTTGGCCCTAGTTGACAAATCATCTCATTTTTAATTTTATCTGGTCCTGGAGCTTTATTATTGGCCAGTTTCCGTAGGGCCATTCTCAGTTCTTGCGGACCGAATGGATCATCGAACGCAGCTATATTGGCCTGATCTATGTTACGCGTGGATGTGTTCTTTAGGAGCATTTTGTCTAGTTTCTTTCTCTGTTGTGTTTTATTTACACTGGCATAAAAATTGTTGAAGAGATCGGCTTTCTTGCTGCTTGATGTTACTTCATCACCACTTCCATCCACTATGGGTGTTGGGTTTGTCTTTTTCTTGCTTCCCTCGATTACTGAGGAGTTTCCAAACTTTGTTCCCTTCTCTTTTTAAATCTAATTTGTTGCAATTTTCTTTCCAAGTCTCCCGTTTATTCTTCTTGGTGACATACCTTACTTTTGCTGTCCAACTGTTGTGCTCTGTTTTATTTAGGGTGGTAGGGTATTTTTCAGCCTTCTTTCTAGCTTCTCTCCTTTCTTTGACTGCTTCAGCTAGTTCAGATGTCCAGTAAGGTTTATACTTCTTATGCTTCCCCCTTGGGATGCACTTTTTGGCAGCTGTTAGGATTGTGGTACACATGTTGTTGTATGTAGTATTAATGTTATCAGTTCTAATGATTTGACTGAACCCAGCGTCAGTTTCTCGGCCGTAGCGGTCCCAGTCTGCTTTCCTGAAGTTCCAGGATGGTTTACACAGGGACTTCTGTGTCTTCTGTGGTGTTAAAATAGTTGTTAAAACAGGGCGGTGGTCACTTCCCACGTCTTCTAAGACTTTGATGATACTATTTTCTGCTATGTCAGCTGAAACAAATGTCAGATCTGGCTGGCTGGTCGAGCCGTGTGCCCTGTGTAGGAGTGTTGGTGGAGTTTCCAAGTTCTGCAGCAGCATTAAGTTGGTACTGCTGCACAGCTCCTCAACCTCTAGACCCCTACTGTTAAACCGCCTGTATCCTAGAGCAGGAATGTGAGTATTAAAATCACCAGCTACGACAGTTTTTTTTAGTATGGGCTCGAACTCAGGCAGACCTTTTGATGAGGTCGGGGGACAGTAAATGTTGTGTAGTGTGTACTTGGTGCTATCTTTGCCCCATAGCTTTATTACTTGGTGGTCGATATCCCCCGCAGGGTTGTTGGTTACTGTGGCTTGGGTATCATTTCTGATTAAGGTCATGATGCCTTGACACTTCAGGCATTCACATTTGTTCTGTGTATAACCCATGATGTTAATTTGTCTCCGTGGGAGTATTGTTTCCTGCAGAAGGGCTACTTGTACTTGATGTTTGTGTAATATTTTTGTAAGCTCAATTGTCTTGTTCTGTAGTCCAGCTATATTTAGCTGTAAAATGTTAAGGTTCCCCTTCGCTGACTTTTCACAAGGAGCAGGGGATTTATCTCTCTTGCGCGGGCCTTGGTAACCGAGGCGACGCCCGAGCTCGTATGGAGCACTGAGATATAATTCGTGCTTTTCGCTGTAAACTGTGTATTTGATGTCAACGTGATTGTGTCGTGACGTAATAAACCATTATTAAATGTCACCTGTCGTTTCAACGCTCCATGACTCCTATGTACGTACCTGTGGTGTGAGTGGCTGTACCTACACACACCCATTTCAACATTCCAGACACAGCGACAGAAAAGTAACTGCATATTTATAATTAGCCTGTGCGGCGTTTTCTAGAAAGTCTTTACTTTAACAGAAGTGTTAAGAAAACATACTGCATCAGAACATATGGCAGCAACTCGACTGTATCAGTGGTGGCCAGTATGGGGTGAGATGTGTAGTTGTCATTGGGTAATCCGAGAATTAATCATGGTGGGTTGGTCCTGGTTGCTCAGATAATAATGGTGGCTCAGTTGTACCACAACAATGTGATATATTAAAAATTCTGCTATTTTTCTTCTCGGCCAACGCCGGGTACATCTACTAGCGTAAGTACAAATCCTTATTGTGATTGATAACTTGGTTGATTGAAAGTTAATGTCTGCTCTCGTATGACTCATATTTTGAGACGTCCTCAAATAAGTGCATAACCCTTCTATTTATAGCACTGCCAAAAGTAATCTTGAGCGAAGGTTACTAACTTTGGAAAACTGATCCTTTTACTTGAACTGTCTGGCCATTCGTGGACCACTTCTGCAGATCAAAGGAGACAATCCGCGACAAGTACTAAGGCGATGATTAGCACTAGGTTATATGCGTGGTCTTTAAGCCAGTCATATAGGTATTTATCACTTTATTTCCCTTTTTGCTCCTAATGGAATATGGGACCACCAATGTAGCTGGTGCCCTATGCAAGAAGTCAGCACCAACGCATTAATGTGTTCTTGCATGAGTGATTTATGTAGCAATTTGTTTTAAATGATGAGGTTACCATGCACAATATCACGTTAGTCGCCTCTTACGACGATGCTTGGGGAGGCGGAGTCCTATTATTTTTGTCTCCTTAGATACCTCTGGGGCTAAATATGTGGTTAAAAAAAGGCAAAGGTAGTCCCTTAGTATACACTGCCGTGAGGAAGTGAAGTGTTAGAGACTTCATCATCCCAGGTCCAGCATCGAGAGGTGGGGCCACCAGTTCCCTTCCTCGCTGCCTTTTCCTACCCACTCAAAGTCAGGTACCCATTAACAGCTGGGTAGTCCGTCGGTACTGTGATTCGAACATGACACCTGTCAATCGGACGCTCCAAATAGGTGGTACTCGTGCTTAATACAGTAAGTAGAGTCAGTAGCAACCTTCTTTAGTCATAACTGACAATGGTAATGATGCTCCCTTGAGGTGCCAGGTGTTTCTTTCGTCGTCTTCTTTTCTCTTCTGCTTGGCTGTCCAGCTTGAAGCCAGTGGTAGCTGTCCAGTGGGAAGAGTTGCGAAGGGGGTTGCGAAGAGGCGTTCCGCCCAGGCTGACAGCCGGGAGGGGGTGCCTTCGGGCACTATTATGACAGTACTATAATGTTTACAGTCAACTGGGAAGCATAATATTTTTGTGTGTATCTTTTCTTGTACAGAGGACAGGATGCCAATGGTCGGATCCACTCTGAGTGCCAAGTACTTTAAGTACGATTCTGAGGACAAGTAGGGAACTGAAAATCAAATCTAAGGGTAAACCCAAATAAAGAAAGTATGAGCAATTACTAGCAGCATCGCCTTATTCTGAAACTTGCTAACTACATTTCAGTACTTACAGGTTACGAGAAAGAAAATATACAGAGAAAAAAAAAATTTGACTGAGTAAATGTTGTGTTTTTTGTTTTGTATTTTTTTTTTTTTTTTTTTGGTAAGTATTGCTAGTTTTTTTGCTATAAGACACAGTACATCGTGATTATAAACGTCCTAATAAAAAATTATATTTTCGACATATTGCATTAATTTTTTTGTCATGAGTTCTTGTTATCTGTTTTTGTACTGGATGACACTTATAGCAGTGGCCGACAATTAAGTAGTTCATTCTTGGTGCCATTATATTTTCAAGTGCATATTCACAGTCTACAGCTGCTTGTGTTCCATGTCTGTATGTTGGACGAAAATGGGTAATGTACGTATTACCCGAATAGAGGACAAAGAAATGACCTAAGTTACGACCACAGGGTCTTCGCACTTGGAGACGAACTAACGAAACATTAGAGAAAAGAAAGCGTGAACTAATATAAATGTATTAAATTAATATACAAATGATACGAGCTGAAAATGGAAAACGCTGATGTCACTCTGGTAAAACCCAGTGAGACATGTCCCGGGAACATAACGGAAAACGAGGGACGTTATTAAAAAGGAGGTCAGCTGTAGGAAAAAGAGGTGGGTGGCAAAAAAAAAAATAGAAAAGCTAGATAAATAACAACAAACTAGGTAATCATGAATACATGATATGTGATTAAAAACAATGTACGCAGTAATAATAAAATACTGTGTACACGTACAAGTATTCCTGCCTCGTGCCATCAGCTCAAGGTCTTTCCATGTCGTCTTCATCCTCTTCGTGTCTGTCTTCAACTCTGTTCTCCGTGTGTTCTATGGTCTTCCTCAAGCTCTCTTACCCTGGGGAATTTAGAGCAAGTAATGCCTGGTAACGTTATAAGCAGGTTTCCTCAGTGTGTGTCTTATCCATCTCCAGGGTCTTCTTCTAATCTCATGTTCCACTGGAACTTGTCTGGTACTTGTCATCAGTTCCACATTAGTGATCTCGTCATGCTACTTCTATTATACACAAGCACCCATAAATGAAAGTTGTTATGTTTCTTGTTGTTGTTTTTGTTGTTCTCCATGTTTCAGATCCATACACTAGGACTGCCTTGACATTTGAATTGAAAATTTATATTTTCGTGTTAGATGAGATTTCTTTCGATCTCCATGTATTTCCCACTGCAACGAAAGCTCCTCTAGCCTGTTGTACTCTTCTTTGCTTAATATCAATATCTAAGAGAGAGAGAGAGAGAGAGAGAGAGAGAGAGAGAGAGGGAGAGAGAGAGAGAGAGAGAAATTGAGATGGAGAAAGAAATCCTGAGAACAGGGCTGAGTAAAAAGACTGTTCCAAAGCCTAAAATATACTTTGACTATATCTATTCAAGCGTATGAATCGATTTACTGTCATTCTCCTACAAGTGTGCGTTTACATTTATTTTGCGAGTAATAATAGAGCACGTTGTTTAAGATGAAGTAATGGCCATTTCCCCACAACAAATTCTGCAAATACTGTTTCAAGAAGCAAATGCAAAGTCGCCTCGCTGATTGGAAAAAAATACCTATGGGATACTTGTTACGGTAGTTCTATTGCAGTCGTCTGCTATAGGTTGGCAGCGTGCAATTTTAGGGGTTACGGCATTTAATATAATCTAAGGTAAATAATTCTTGGACTATTGAACGCTATACACTCGATCGAATTATGACGTGGTAGCGTTGATAGGTCACGCACCGTGACTAAGATACGGGACCCCTTTTGTGTTGACCGCCCCCCCCCCCCCCCCCCCCCCACCCTCCCCCCCCCCCCCCCCCCCACACCCCCTCCCACCCACCCCCCCCCCCCCCCCCCCCCCCCCACCCCCCCCCCCACCCCCCCCCCACCCCCCCCCCCCCGCACACCCCCCCACCCCCCCCCCCCCCCCCCCCCCCCCCCCCCCCCCCCCGCCACCACCACCCCCCCCCCCCCCCCCCCCCCCCCTCCCCACCCCCCCCCCCCCCCCCCCCCCACCACCCCCCCACCCCCCCCCCCCCCCCCACCCCCCCCCCCCCACCCCCCCCCCCCCCACCCCCCCCCCCCCCCCCCCCCCCCCCCCCCCCCCCCCCCCCCCCCCCCCCCCCCCCCCCCCCCCCCCCCCCCCCACCCCCCCCCCCCCCCCCCCCCCCGCCCCCCCCCCCCCCCCCCCCCCCCCTCAAGCTGACCGTCAAGCTGAAAAGACGTGTCCTTTCTCCTTCCAGTGTTGGGCATAGTATTGCCGCACAGATATATTTTATTCAAGTAGGGACATGGGTCAGTCCATGGTTATTGTGAAGAGATAAAATGATTAAGGTTAGTACGTAATTGAATTCAGGGAAGGATGAATTAACAGTCCATAATATTTTATATTGTCAGACGCATAATCTCACTGTCGGCTGTTGGAATCCCCAACCGCGCGTGCATATAGTTATGACGTTCTGCCTACAGTAATTCGGTTTATTGGACAAGGACTGATATACAGATATATCTATTCAATCTAGTGTAATATGTACTTTTTATGATCAACATGTGTGGATTGTCTTGACGTGTAAAACTGTACATTAAAATGTGTGGACTCAATGAAATGACTTATCAAGTCAATCGAATTGCAAAGTTCAAGTATTGTTCGAAATCTTCCACCCCGCATTCGCTTAAGTACAATCGAAGGCACGATGCAAATAACTGAATGAAAAGATGAACATATCAAAAGCAATGCAATGGCCAGAAATTTATAATTGCTTTATTCATATTACATGGAACATTGTTCAATAAGTAATGACCCAGTTTAATAGAAAGCCACCTTCAACAGTGGTGCCCATTGTCTGGGGATCGAAAAAATTTTCTGTAAGAAACTGATCGAAATCTCATTCATTCGGACAATAACTGTTTACTTTCAAAAGACTATCACGTGATGTGCTGAAGTATGACCTATTATGCATAATTACTACTAAAGGTCAACCCTACGTCATCGTTTTTTGAGTTCCAGCCAAAAGTCAGGGTGACAGACGTTGAAACAGCATCTTCGACAAACGAAATTGAATTAAGAAGAAACCCCTTGTCAATCGATAGTCAATCATATTGAAGAGAAGCTTACGATACTTGGCTACACCGTGGGTGCATACTAGCATTGCCCGTGGAAAATAATCGAGCACAAAAAGATAAGTCTAGTTGTGACTTTTGTCAGTTAGAAAACACAGTGCTGAGTCCATTTCGCCTTTTACACAGGCATGTCTATTCATTTTCATGTATACATGTTATATTTGTTTTCCACCGTTTGTTTTTGTTACTAATTAGTGAGTGGTTGGCGTGGAGAATTAAAACCAATTTCATGGCTCCCTGGATGTCCGAATTGGTTTTAATTGGTCTGTAAGGGCGTTAAATAATCGCATTTGGCGAAGAACCCCATCGATGATTCTGCCGATGGCTTGTTCGTTCGTATTTGCCATTATTTGACCTTGCATGTTAGGTGTCCAGTTCTGTGAATAACTGGTGTATTCTAGTGTATTCAGTTTCATTTTATTGAGTTTTGTATTATTGTTTGTAATCTATCTCGTTAATCCTAATCTTACTATCCTTACGTTTATATATATATATTGTATTAACCGTCGACGAGTCCATGTATACGTCATTACTTTTTGTGTACGTATGTTCATTATCCATTTGGTTTTCTCCTTGACCTTTCAGTACTTCCGGTTTGTTCTGCTTAGTTCATAAAATCATTTTATTTGTGAAATGTCACTTTTGTATCGTACTGCTGTTTTGTAAATCTTTGGTTGATATTATAAATTTATAGTCTGCCTTGAGTATGACAGACATATTAGATGTTAATTAGTACACTGTCCTAGTACTATAGTGTGGACTTAGCACATATTATTGATTAAATAACATAATTATTGAGGGATAATACCCATGACTATTAGGACATGATAGTAGATGCTTGATTTTAATTCAGCATCTTAAATAAATAAATAGCATAACTATTTATGATATATATTAGTAGGTACATATAATATTATTACAAAATATTATATATTTGTAGAACTTACAAATAACATTACAAGAATATTATAATTATTTATATTGAGTATTCATACGTTGAGTAAGTACAAATAAGTACATAGATTCTATTGTTGATTACTATAGATCAGTGATTACTTACAAAATTAACGTCAAGATGCTTACTTTAGACCATTTTGTTAAAATTGGTAAAGATTTTGGAAAGAAAGGAGAAGCTCTAGAATCATACGCAGTGGCGGAACTTGCAAAATATAAAGCAGAATTAGAAGAACAGAAAGCAATTGCTAAAGTAGAAGAAGCTGAGAAAAAAGCTGAATTAAAACGAGAGATGGAAGAGCAAAAAGAACTTGCTAGACGAGAAAAAGAAGAACTTAGACAAGAAGAAGAGAATAAAATAAAACGAGAGGAAATTATAAGGCAACAAGAAATGGAATTGCAACGTCTTAAGTGGGAAACTGCAAGATTTCAGGCACAAAGTGCTGCTGCAAGCCAGAATGATAATGCTCAAAGTGGATCTTCATCCAACCAAAACAAACCTTATTATAACTTTAAATTACCACCTTTCAAATTGAACCTCGACGACCTTTCATCGTACCTAGCACGTTTTGAACAGATATGCACAACAAATAACTTACCAAAACATACATGGGCTTTAAAACTTAGTGAATTGTTGGACGGGAAACCATTAAGTGCAGTTCAGAATGTTGACCCAACAATAGCTGGTGACTATGACGCCATTAAAGCCTTATTATTGCGTCGTTTCCATTTCGACGAAGAGGGTTGCAGATTACGTTTTAAGAGTATTCTACCAGATAATAGTAAAGACTTCACAGGTTTTATTGCGAACATACGCAATACCTTTAACAGATGGGTGGAACTGGCAGGTGTAAACAAATCATACGACAAGTTAGTCGATTTGTTACTGAGGGATAAAGTGTTATCCTCTGTCAGTCCACCGTTCTTTGCCTATTTGCAAGAACGTAAACCATCTACAATCGATGAATTAGAAAAAATTTCAATAAACTATTGCACTGCTCATCCGAATGCGAGCATTTCTAACTCGCTAATAAGGGAACCTCTACCTGTGGCCTCTAATATGTCATACCACAATCATTACAAACCAAGAACACACAGCGTGGATAGAAGTCGCTTCAAAGGAAATTATAATGTTAATTTTCATAAGGGACATAATAATTTCAACAATAAGAGTGACTTTAATAGAGGTAGACCACATAATAGAAATTATTCACCTCAGTCGAGATACAATAATAGTCAACATAACGCAAATCATAATCAATCATATAACTATAACACTAGTAACAATTGGAATAACAATAATCATAGCTCGAGACATCGAGATAACAGTTACTACAGGGGACAACGGGATAATTCTAATGATCATTCTCGTCATCGATCTCAGTCTCGTAGATCGTCTCATCAGCATCATCATGCAGGGGAAGCAATTACTAATAATACAACCCCAGATGTTCCACAAAACGATAAAGTAATACAATCTTCTGCTACATGTTACGCTATGAATTATAACGTGGCAAATAGTTGCCCAGAATGTAATCTTGTATTTCAGAAGGCAAAAGAGACTGTATTGAATTGCGGACACATCCTCCCAGAAGTCGGTCTAGCGGCCAATGATGGAACAGGCTCTCTGATTTTTAACAGAGGGATTGTAAATGGATCTATCGTTTCAGTGTTGAGAGACTCCGGATCGACAACTATTGGAGTCCGGCAATCACTTGTTCATCCCAGTTGTGCAACAGGGGAACATGTCAGGTGCATGACTTTTGGTGGGACAATAGAATTTTACCCCAATGCTATAATTCATGTTAACACACCTTTTTTCGCAGGTAATGTTAAGGTATGCATGTTAAGAATGGCAGATCTTATGGTGGGTCGCATACATGGAAGCAAGGATTGTACACCAGAAGAAATTATGGAATGGAAAATGAAACAGTTGCAATTTTATGGCAATGCTAACGCCGTCATTGCAATGGCAACATTACGTGCCAAGAATATGAATACATGTGGCACAGCAGTTTCTAATTTTAGTCTTGGTACTATTTTTTGAAAAGAGGAATATAGTGAGACTCTCCATCAAAACAATAATAACCCTATTTTACGACAAGTAGTCAGCACTAAGAGTGATATTAAGGTGTCTACACACCCAGTGGCAGGTAGAAAATCATTCCGAGGGAGTTATACGTTTCCTCGGCAGAATATTACTGCCAATTCTAAAAATAAATGCTGGCGACTGGATCATATTACACTTGATCGTAATAAAACTGTTAACACTGTCAACGGTGTAAAAGATTGTACTAAGAAGAGTAAGATGTTGAAACATATAGGTGGAGTTAAGAGTAATGAGAAGGGTGCATATTCTCGGACCGTAGTAGTGCGCAATCTGCCACACGACGTTACATGGCAGGCACTTAGTAATTTCTTTAAGTACACGGCAGACGTTAGGTTTGTGCGTCTATTGCCACCTACCAACAACAGGTATGGTGAAGCTCTGGTTACATTTCGTAACAATAGAGATGCTCGAAAGGTTATCGAGCATGATAATGGTGCTTACTTTCACCACCATTGTCTAAAATTACAATTAGTACCTGATTCTGCGTCACGCAGATAACAGGTTACAGTAACTCGGTTCGTCACATCTTTGATGACTCAGCACTAGTCAGTCATCATCATTTTTTTCTTTCCTAGTAATCTATTCGTATATATATTAGTTAAGGTAGACTTTTCTATTAGGTGACACTTTTGCTATCTTGTCTACTATGTCACTTTGTATTTCTGTCTCCATTTGTTTTAAAATACTTACGATAGAAAATAACATTGTTGATTATTCTACACTATCGCTAATACAGGAAGAAGAATCTTCTTTTCCTGAGGTACAGATGTCTTTACCTGTAACGGTATTACAACCTATGGAATCTTGGCGGGATGTAACCATCTCTTCATCGATTACACCGTAACAGCATCTTCAGATTGCTGATCTTCTACAATCATTTCCAGATGTGCTGACAGACTTACCGGGTCGCACATCAGTAATTAGTCATGACATTACCTTTAATGATGATACACCAATTCGTGTACATCCTTATTCAGTTCCACTACACTTTCTTACTAAAACTACTAAAGAACTTGAGCAGATGTTGTCTTTAGGAATTATTGAGACTAGTAATTCTCCATTTTCGTCTCCATTAGTCATTGTCAGAAAGAAGGACAACAACATTAGACTATGCGTCGACTATAGAAAATTAAATGCACAAACTGTAGTTGATAGCGAACCAGATCCACTTATTGACGATTTACTTCCACGTCTATCCAACGCAACAATATTCACTAAGATAGACTTAACTAAAGGTTATTGGCAAATACCACTAACCGAAAAAGCTAAATACTACACAGCGTTTTCCACTCCACAAGGTCTATACCAGTGGAATGTGATGCCTTTTGGGCTTGTTAACGCTCCAGCTACCTTTATTCGCATGATGCGAAAAATTTTGTCAAGTAGACCAGACATCATTACATACATCGACGACATATGTTTGTTTAATTCGTCATTTGAGGAACATTTTTCGGGACTTAAATATGTTTTGGAAATACTAAGAGAGAATCATTTAACTGCTAAACCTTCAAAAATACAAATAGCTTTTGAGGAAATAACTTTTTTGGGACATATTATTGGAGCGGGATATATCCAAACGGTTCCTAATACGGTTTCCAAAATTTTAAACTTATCGGTTCCTCAAACGAAGAAGCAGGTTAGAAGCTTATTAGGATTAGTCCAATACTGCAGCAGATGTGTACCCAACTTGTCATCTATCACGACTGTCTTGTCATCATTGTTAAAAAATATGCCGTTAAAAGTGACATGGACTGATGATTGTGATAGAATATTTCGGAAAATACTTGATATTTTTTCACATCCACCTATTTTGAAACTACCAGATGCTTCTAAAACGTTTATCCTCCGTACAGATGCTAGTAATTACGAAATTGGCGCTTGTTTGCTCCTGTATCACGACGATGTCCTCCATCCGATTTTATACGTCTCACGAAAACTCAAGACGCCAGAAACCAAGTACTTTACGGTAGATAAAGAATTGTTAGCTGTTGTTTGGGCGATTAGCAAACTACAAAAATTCCTCTTGGGTGCACCCTTCGTGATCCAAACCGATCACAAGGCGGTGGCATCGCTACGTCGTGCTAATCATAAAAGCCCTAAGCTGGCAAGATTCGTCATCCTCCTTCAGCCGTTCGAGTTTACCATTGAATACATATCAGGCACAGAGAATATCGTTGCTGACGTACTCTCTAGAAACCCTTTGGATGTCGATTGATGAACACTGATACTCTTCGAATGAATTAACGAAAGTACTTTTAACAGTATCCTATCGTTGAACTCTCGACCTGGAAATAAAACGTCGACTACAATTCAAATAAATGATTATTAGAGACATGCGTCATACGAAATGAATGAAAGCAAGAGACATTGTGTTCGTATTTACGCTGGGACTTTGGTTAGTGTCCATTCATGCTACAACTAGTTGCAACAAATTCGGAAATAATATTTGAAGTCAAGTTGAACAAAATTCCTTACGTGACATTACTAATTGGACTTTATGAAGGTCTACATTTCTTCCGAATTAAAACATTTGAACATTTTTTATTTTTTCTAATGGAAATTCACAAGGATAATAACTACGTATGGATCGTCATACCCAAAATTAATTAGTTTCTAGTTATTAGTTGAATTAATAAAGAAATTAAAATGAAATGTGAGAAAAAAATAAAAAAATGAAATATGAAAAAAATGAAAGAAAGAAAAGAAAGCTCACACAATTCTTAGACAATATCCTTAGATCTAATTATGAATGGTATAATTATATTGTATATTTGATACGTTTGTTGACATATTACATACTATTTTATTACTTAGTTAGTTAAGTTAGATAGTTAGTAACTACTCAACACAGATAATTAATTTTAAACACACATAACTATATTAATTGATACTTTCTTTTTTTTATTTTACTTTACTTGTCTTTACTTCTCATTTTTTCTTTTCTTATGACATTTTCTTTCATTTTCTTTAACTAGATGTTTAATAACTTCATTCTTAATACACACTTACTATGATTTAATCTTAATTAGTTAGATTAATCTTGACATGACATTTCATTACGACAGACTTTAAGTTAATTAAATAATTAGGTATTGATATTTGACATTTTCTTTTAGTTAATATAACACATATGTATAACATGATTATTAGTATATTACATGACTGTTAGCCCAATGGGCTGATCACCCGTTGGCTTGTCTCGTCGGCCATATGTCGGATTTTTGTTAAATCTTTGAGATTATTCATTAAGATAGGTGTTGAAAAAATCTATCTAATGATTTTTTCCCCGGTTGGCAGGGAATTGTTACGGTAGTTCTATTGCAGTCGTCTGCTATAGGTTGGCAGCGTGCAATGAACTCAATGAAATGACTTATCAAGTCAATCGAATTGCAAAGTTCAAGTATTGTTCGAAATCTTCCACCCCGCATTCGCTTAAGTACCATCGAAGGCACGATGCAAAAAACTGAATGAAAAGATGAACATATCAAAACTAATGCAATGGCCAGAAATTTATAATTGCTTTATTCATATTACATGGAACATTGTTCAATAAGTAATGACCCACTTTAATAGAAAGCCACCTTCAACAATACTGTTTTCGATGGCCATTAAAAAAATTAAATTGAAAAGCATAGCTATGTAAAGGACTTACAGACTAGTTAACAAACTGGCGGCGCGAGGGTATAAAACTATTTAGGAAATCTATGTGAACCGCCGCTTACTTCAGACTGATATACAATGGAATCAGTATATGTGTGTTTGTGTCTGCTTTATGGTTTTCTATATATTCTGTCGGAATCATAAACTTCCTTGAAGGTTGTCAAGAAATAAATTTGTTGGAGAAAAACCTCTTCCTCAGTCCTGCCTTTCTTACATTTGCCTCATCGGGGCCCCTGGACAAAAAACGAAAAATAGAAAAAATGGTCATTTGCCCCTGTGTTGCGGGTCTTTATATAAATTTTATAATGAGTAATACATCTCACGATTTTCACAGAAATAGTAATAATTCCTTTAATACATAGACTAGCATCATCGCACTTTTCGTCCCTCTGCCAGCTTTCCTGTGCAAGAGTCCATGTTCCATATAGAAATTTCCTTTTCTTCGATTGTTATGTGTTTTTGAATATCTACTGTTTCTGTGATTTGTTCCGGGCGCACCAGAGATGCACAAACGATCGCATCAAAAGACAAACCTGTGTCATACATGCCTGTGACGTTTTTGCCATTCACGATCACTATCTCTTGTATAGGTGGGTGATGGAGGCTATTCTGACTCACTCTCAGTTCCTTCCTATCAGAAGTCCTCACCTGTAGACATGCAGTATGATGAAGGTTTTTTCCTCCCACATTCATCAGTGTTGTGGTTGTTCATTTTGCAGAACTTACACCATTTTTCTTCCCTTCGTGAGGGTTTATTGTTATATCCTGGAGGGTTCTTGTCTTTGTAGTCATATCTTTGGTTGTTCTTGGTTGTACTGTCCTTTTGTTCAAACTCGTTTTGGTTTTGTGGGGACTTGAAACTATCTCCCTGCTTCCTCTTGTTTCCTTGTGTCAGGGGTGAGCCAGTTTGTGACTTTCTGCATAGATGATTATTTCATCTAATCTCTCTCTTTTATGTTCTACGAGGAATGTCTTCGTTTCATGAGACATGGATTCAAGGAGTTGTTCTATCAACATCATCTCCTTGATCCCTTCAAAATCCTGATTGAAGTTTCCTAACTGACACCACCTCAGCAAGTAACTTTCCAACCTTTGCTGAAAACTGCTGATATGTTTCTCCTGTCTGGAGCTTAGCAGTTCTAAATCGCCTTCTATAAGCTTCTGCGCTTTGTTCGTAACGCACCAACAATGCTTGTTTTAAGGCTTCATAATTTTCCTGATCTTCTTTTTGCATCTTCAAGTAGACATTATAAGCTACTCCTCTCAATCCCTGTGACAACTTCAAATTCCACTTTTCTTTTTCTAGGCCATAAGTAGTGGCCAATCGTTCATATCTGTCAAGGTAATCCTCTATTCCCTCTTCTTTTTCCACAAATGGGTCCAAGTGGAAGTTCATAGCTCCATTGGAGGTGCTTTGGCTGGCGCTGGTATCCGAATGAGATGACCTACTACCATTAGTGGTAGCCGCTGCCTGTATGTCAAGCTCTTTAATCTCAGCTTCTAGTCTTTTGGCTTCTCTCTCAGCTTCTGCTTGCAACTTCTTTTCCTCTCTATCCATATGTTTGTCCACTTCTGTTGTGACATACTGGATGAGAGCATCACCTGTCAAGCCGAATTCTCTTCCCATCTACACGATCGCAGTTCTGAACTTCACTAAGTCTGCCATTATATTAAGTTAAGTAGGGTATGAAAACTTACCAAAACTTACTTAAAATAATTATCAAATTAATTTAAAGGAGATAAAGATGTGCCAAAAGATCTGACTGGACGGTTTGACATAGTACAGGACAGTAAAAAACAGAAAAAAAATACATAACACCAGACCTCAAACTGTGAAAACACTTTGTCAGCAAGGTGCTTAAAAAGATAAAAATCAGTATGATGCTAATGTTATTGTGAATACGAACATTTGAAACATAGTCACAACAGTGAATTACGTACGCGAAATAATCTGTTACATACAAAATGTTGTGGGTGATCATTTCTTTATTTCAACCATTGATAATATCACAAAAGTTCTAATTTCTCCGCATTAACCATTAGCGTAACTCCTTCATGTTACAACTAGCATCGCTCCATAATTCTGCTATAATAACCACTAGTTTCGTTTCGTTATTTCACTAAAATAATCACTCGCATCGATTCATTATGCCACTACAAAAACTACTAGTACTTCCTTGATGGTGTCACTATAATAACCACTAGAATCGATTCGGTCCTTCATTAAATAATCATGGAACGTCATCCAGCCGTCCAACAGACGATACTGTACTAAAGATTGGTCCCTTTAAACAATTGGGTAGCTGGCTTGTGTAGCAATGCCGCACTGGTTCTTCTTATTTCTTGACATCAAGATGTAACCTTTCTCACCCCAGTCCTCGCCCCAGCTGTGGTTGGACGAGACGAAAATGGATTGAGTTGAAAAAATGAAGATAATTATGATAAATAGGTAGTCAGGATTAATAAAAAGATGATTTGCTTAACTCAGAAAATAGTTATGATAAAAATATATCATCATTATTATTATCACCATCATCACTTTCCAGTGTATCTTTACGGAGCATGGACCCACAACGAGCTGGTCCGCTTACACCAGGGGTCGGCAACCAGTCGATCTCAATCTACCGGTAGATCCCAATAAATGATTTAGTATATCTTTAGGCAATTGTGGGGGGTGTAAAGACGTTTTAAGGTCGGAAAATTTAGGACTAGACTACTCCTGTCGGCATTTAAATATATTTTTTGTCCGCATTTCCAATGAAAACTCTCGAGGTGGCTACTAAAATATAAACATCATGAACTGCATTAGATAAGACGGCGATCTTTTCCTTGTAAGACTCATCATCCCCCGTCTTTAAAATCGTGTATATGTATATATCATATAAATCTTTAGTGGGTTCATTGGTAGTAAAGTAGATCCCAAAAGCTCCTTGGTTGCCGACCCTTGCCCTACAGGAAGCCTGCGCTGTATATTGATCGTAGTTGTTGAGGAGGGTCCCACTAACTTTGTGCTCATGGGCCCCTTACACTGTAGTTACGTCACAGTGTGATGATGGCCATGACGATACAGATTAGAAAAACTGACTGACAACATGTCTGCATACCTGTTCTTCACCACCCAGTAGTCTTTGCTATTTTGGACTCCGTAGCCGACAGCCAGAACACCGTGGTCAAGCTCGGTTGTGCTGCATGCTGATTCATCGTACACACCACCAGCATATAACTGGAAGGAGTCTTGACTGGCATCGATGGCAACACTGATAGGACCAACCTGAAGGAAGAACAAGCTGTTAGTATTAAACAACAGCATAGTGGGATTATCTGCAACAATTCTAACGACAGAATTAATGACATAGATTAGTCTCCATTGTCTGAAATTTGTTCGGCATTGTGTTTCATCGTACACACAATATAATTGGAAGGAGTTGTGATTGGCATCCATTGCAACAGTGATAGGACTAATCTTCGCAAAGAACAAGTTGACTGCATTATCAGCAGCTGTTGATAATTACTCATGTTTAGAACAGTGTTTATTAACCTTTTAGAGGTCCCGCACACCTTTACAGCAACTTAAGAAGCCTCGCACGCCTTTGCATCATCTTAAGAAGCTTCGCACACCATTATCTTCTAGCTCATAAAATATGCCAAAAAGGAGAACAAGAGATACAAGTATGTTTTGGAAAAATGTTATTTACAAAATGTGACAAAGATTCGATATGGAACTCACGTTGTCAATGTTCTATTTTATACAAATACATTAGACTTCTGTCTGTGTATTTAAGGTTAATGATGAATCGCCTTCTAAAATATCTGGCATGCACCCCTGGTTAAGAAGTACTGTTTTAGCGTCAATTTTGGTAGATGTAACGAGACGTGACTGGCTATCATTCTCACATAAAGAAGCATAATCATAAGCCCAAACTCACTAGAAGTAACTAGACACCTTCTTATCAACCGTTTTTTAGAACCGGAAGACAGGAAGAGGAAGTTAGCACCAGGGCAAGTAACTCCCGTGTGTTACCGGGGCCCAAAAGGGGAGCAAAGAATAGTAACACTATACCCTACCAGGCATGTCGTAAAAAGCGACTAAGGAGGGTTGGGCATGGGGCTGGTTACCCCATCCCGTAAAAAAATTTGTACCACAAAAACTTCAACAAATATGGACAAGTCAAATAAAGAATATAAATCAACTCAGCCGCCCAAGACAGAAGAAGGTCCTCTGGAAAGGAGGCGCATGAAGCAGCCCAGAGAAAGCCGAAAGGAGTCTGGGTTGCCGACTAACCTTTTTTCGTCTAGGAAAATCTCCAGGATTGGCACCTGGAATGTTCGCACTCTGTGTGAACAAGGGAAAACTGCACAGGTAGCAACAGAAATGACAAATTACAGGATTGATATCCTGGGTCTCTGCGAGACACGGTGGAAAGGCATAGAGAAGAGGAGATTGATCACAGGAGAAATGGTGTTGTCTTCAGGACATGAGGAGGAAAGAGCCCACCACGGTGAAGGGTGGCTCTAATGCTGTCCAAGGAAGCACAGAAGGCACTTATAGAATGGGAAGCAATGGGACCCCGAATTATAACAGCAAGGTTTAAATCAGCCGAAAAGAAAGTAAATATAAACATCATTCAGTGTTATGCACCAACAAACGATAAAGAAGAATCTGTGAAAGAAGACTTTTACACCAGACTACAAAGTGTCTTGGACAATAAGAAAAGGAAGGACATCACAATTTTGATGGGGGACCTAAATGCGAAAATAGGAACAGACAACACTGGCTTTGAAGAAATCATGGGAAAGCAGGGATTAGGTATGATGAACGAGAATGAGGAACTATTAGCAAACTTCTGTGCTTCAAATCAACTAGCTATAAGAGGCAGCATATTTCCACATAAAAGAATACATAAAGCAACATGGATATCACCAGACCACAGAACTGAGAATCACATTGATCACATATGCATCAGCAAGGATTTTAGGTCATCATTGCATGATGTGAAAGTATGTAGAGGAGCAGATGTTGTATCAGACCACCATCTTCTGTTGGCTAAAACAAAATTAAAACTCAAGAAATTTACAATAGCATATAGCTATAGACAACAGTATAATGTGGGATATCTAAGAAATCAGGAAATAAGAGAAAAATTTTCAATCACAGTATCCAACAAATACCAAGTACTTGAACAGCTGGAAGATGAAACAGATACGGAAGACCACTGGCAACAAGTAAAAAATATATGGAACGAGACATGTGAAGAAGTACTGAGAAAAAGGGAACATCAGCACAAAGCATGGATAACAACAGAAACCATTAGTAAGATAGAAGACAAGAAAAACAAGAAAGCAGATTTAAACAGAAGCAAAACAAGAAGCTCCAAAGCCAAGGCTCATGAAGTGTACATAGAAGCAAACAAAGAAGTAAGAAGAAACATAAAAAAAGACAAGATGAAATATATTAATGATTTGGCAAGGGAAGCAGAGGAAGCTGCAGCCAAAGGAAATATGAGGGACCTGTACAACAACACAAAGAAGCTAACAGGGAAATATAAGCAAACAAATGGCCTCATAAAAGATAAGAATGGAAAATTGCTTAGTAATATACAAGAACAAATGAAGAGATGGACAGAACATTTTGAGGAACTTCTCAATAGACCATCTCCAACTAATCCCCCAGACATCCAGCCAGCAGAAGAAGAGCTACAAATCAGCTGTGAACGACCAAGTAGAGAAGAAATAAAGAAAGCAATAAAGCTTCTGAAAGATGGAAAAGCAGCTGGTCCAGATTGCATTCCAGCAGAGGCCATCAAAACAGATATTGATATCTCTACAGAGATAATATACAAACTACTTGGCAAAGTCTGGGAGAGAGAGGAAATACCAGCAGAATGGAAGGACGGTTATCTGGTCAAGTTGCCTAAGAAGGGAAACTTACAAGAGTGCACAAATTATAGAGGAATAATGTTACTATCAGTGCCAGCAAAAGTATTAAATTAAACAGAATCATCCTGGAGAGATTAAAAGAGTCCGCAGATAAGCAACTGAGAGATGAACAAGCACGTTTTCGACAAAATAGATCATGTACAGACCAGATAGCCACATTGAGAATAATAGTTGAACAAAGTCTGCAATGGAATTCACCGCCATACATCGGATTCGTGGACTATGAAAAGGCATTTGACAGTGTAGACAGAGTATCGCTTTGGAAATTGATGAGGCATTATGGAGTTCCCATGAAGATCATTAACTTAATAAAGAAGACCTATGAAGATATTACATGTAGAGTTCTTCATGAAGGACAACTTACAGAACCGTTTAGGATTAGAACGGGAGTGAGACAGTGATGCCTCTTGTCTCCATTTCTTTTCTTACTAGCAATAGATTGGGTTATGAAAACATCGACATCGCACAACAGAAATGGAATCCAGTGGAATCTGACTAAACAGCTTGATGATCTGGATTTTGCAGAAGACTTGGCTCTTCTGTCCCATAACCATAATCAGATGCAAGAGAAAATGAAAACTCTCGATGAGAGGTCACAACAAGTGGGCCTGAAAATACACAGGGAAAAGACAAAGATTATGAAAATAAATGCAAGAAATGATAACAAGGTTGAACTTGAAGAAACACCACTAAAAGATGTAGAATCTTACACATATCTTGGAAGAAATATAGACAAAGTTGGAGGGACAGACAGTGATATCAAAATACGAATACAAAAAGCAAGAGGAGCTTTCATTGCATTGGGAAACATATGGAGAACAAGAGAAATCAAGTCCAACACGAAAATATCTTCAACTCAAATGTCAAGTAAGTCCTATTGTATGGCTCTGAGTCATGGAGAACAACAAAAACAAAAAACAAAAAGCTACAGACTTTTATAAACGGGTGCTTGCGTAGAATAGAAGGACTGAAATGGTATGACAAAGTCACAAATGTGGAATTGATTACAAGAACCAGACAAGTGCCAGTGGAACAAGGAAACAGAGTTGAAAATGATGAGGAAAACATGGAAATAACTTGAGCGTGTCGTAGATTTTTGATAGGAAAATTAAGACTTGGGTTGGTCCCTTCTGAATAGATTAGAATAAGTGATAGTCACAGTGAGAGGTAGTAATAGAAATAGATTTCCACGAGTGAGATGGTAGACTGTGATAAAGGCTGTCTCTGAGATCGAGAAATCTTCTCTCTCTCTCTCTCTGCCTATCTTCTACGACAGCTTTAGAGGAGTCAGACAGTCTAAACATATATATATATATATATATATATATATATATATATATATATATATATATATATTAATATATCTCTATCCACTCACGTGCACGCACATACAAGTGACGACAGTTAGACACACAGACGGGGGAAAACTATAACAATGATTATATAGATATTATGGGAACGAACTGACCACCACACTGAAATAAATGTAGGTATAGTTTAATTATCATAGTAAACTTACATCACAACATATAAAATACATCGAGAACATATACACATAGTCATAAAAATCAAGGAATGCTATAATAGTGATAGACCCGTGTGTATGGTCCTTCCCCTCGATATATATATATAGCTCCCAGTCCCGTTAGAAGAAAGTGATAACCCCAAGGAGTTACAGATACATATGGTATGGACAGACTTGATACTCTGCTTTATTCTAAGGGAAAATATTGTTAGCAATAACTAGCATAAGGGAAGTTACAACGTGGGTGACTCAAAACAGAACATCCTTCAGTCTACTTTCACTCGGTTCTTTCATCAGGGCCCTGATATACGTACAATCGTGCTGTTGTTCGCCGTCTGGCGCAAACTTTGGGACACTCACACACTTTTTATCTGTTACTGTCGTTTAATGAAGCGGATCCCAGCTCTGCAGATTTGTTTGTTGGTTTCATCAGAATGGATCCGGGGAGCGGCTTCTTCATGCGATAGTTATTTCAGATTAAAGTTAGTGTCACTTGACTCACGAGGTAAGGATTAGGCTTAAGCGAGCACACAATGTCAGAACACGAGGTTTCCCTTAATTAGGAAGATGACCGGTGGACAACTTCTCTCAACAGATAATCTTGGTTCACCACACACTTGGTCAAATAATGTCGGAAAAGTTAATGTTATTTCTCTGTAATTTTTCTCGCCACAAGGCAGCGTATACATTAGAGTTAGTGTAGAAATATGCACTGGCTCAAAGGCCCAGTATAAGCATTTATTCTTTAAAAAAACCGTGAGTGGGATTGGTATTCTGTCTATCTCTGAAGGCACACGCCCTGTCAGACAGGTGTTACTTGAAAACCCACGTGGTTAAAGATATAAAATGTTTATGTTTCTCACAGGTATGTCTCTGTACAAAACGCCGGCAAAATTTGGGTTACCCCAGTATTCACTGAATACAGAAAAACACATATGAAATATTTTACATATTATGTACTCAATATAACTTACATTTAAACTGCAATCGCACAATTGACTTTCATTTAAAACGTCCCGTGAAAAAAAGTTATATTTATATAATCAATCGTCATGAATTAGGAATACGTACGTATTCCGTCAACACTCATGAGGCATCTAGCATTATAAGTTTGTTTAGAAAAATTATTCCCGTCTGATTATTTAGCAGTTAAATTAAATTCGTTATAGCTACATTGTTGTTTAAGCTAGAAATTATATTTTATTCTGCTTTCCACTGAAACACGTCAGCTAGAGAATATAACAGACTCTATATATTATTCACTCTGCACAAAAGAACTAGTGAAAATGAAATAGGCGATTTAGCACTTAATCACTCACAAATTACTAGATATATTAAATATAATATTTACCTCCACACAGAACTACAGACTAAACCATGAACTAGAATACTGCAATCAAATGGTAGTCTAAAACTCGGCAAAATTTTCCCAAGAAACTCAGACTTCACCAAAACACAGATATTTGATCTAGCACAGCGATCTGTCTACTGCAACATTTAGGAGTCAGAATGAAAATAAAGTTTAACATTCTGGTTATATCTATTACCAGACAAAAGGGTCCCAACTTATTTCGCCAAACGAAAAATCACCCCTTCTCATTCTTAAACACCTTACATAAACTAGAAGACTACCATGAACTGACACTCGTGCGTTTTCACACCTCACGCTGACCAGGGCCAACAGTGAGTGCCTTGTCATCTGGGATTTCCAGACAAATGTCTCAAACTGCGCAGAGGAGATGTCGGTTATCGCGCCTCACCTCAGTGCTCAGCCGATGCAACTCGTTGTGGCAGGTGAAAATGCAGACAAAATGTCGCCTATAGGTCTGGCGAAAGCGAATATTCACAGTGTATTTCGTCTGGTGCAGGGAATGCTGTAGACATATGTCTGCTCCTATGTCTGGCCAGACGAATATATTCACAGTTTCGTCCACTGACACCTAATGCAATAGAATGCATTTAACGCTCTCTCTCTGACACGTTATGTCACAAATGCGTTTACCAGTATGAGAAAGAAAACGGTAAAGTTGAGAATGGGGAAGACACTATTTTTCGCAAACGAATGGATGCGAAAAATACAGGAAAAGGGTAAAGAGTGATAACAAAATATAGAGGATACGGGTGGAAGAAAAAGAAGAGGATATAGGCAATTTATAATCAATAAACTCTCTGTGACAGAACGTCCCCCCTTTAAGATATGGAAGCACTCCATGTCTACGTTATGGAATTAAATTTCCTATATATGTAGCTTCAGGGTGTCTGTCTTCTTCCCTCTCATCTCACCCCTCCATCTCTCTCCAATTCCTACTCAAGTCTACTCCCAAAGTTTCCTTTCTCTGGAATGTGTCCCATGCGCGCTTGAAAGAGCGTCGCCGCTGTTGACATTTTTGAAAGATTTCGTGTGTGTGCAGTGGAATTTCCCTGCCACTATCGTCATCTTCGTCAGTTTTGGCGATCGTCAGGAGATGGTCGGAGGTTGGCACTGGTTTTTCCAAGTATCTCTTTAACAGATTTACACGGAAGACCTTCTCCTTTCCTTGAATAGAGATCTGGTAGTTAGCCTTAGAAATCTTTTCAGGACGGTAAACGGCCCTTGCCATCCGATCCTCAGTTGGTTGTTCACGGTAGGGAGTAACACCAAAACTTTCTCTCCTGCTTCCAGTTCTCTCTCTTTCGCGACTTTCCTGTATCGGTTAGCGTGCTTTGTGCGTGCTCGTTTAAAGATAGTCGTTGCTAGGTCCCATCCTAGTTTCAACCTTCCTTTTAAATCCGACACATATTTACTTGCTGAGACAACTGTCTCATCAGCCTTCTGGTCTGTCAGCCACCAAAGTAAGGCTTCCAGCGGGCCCTTAATGGGTCTGCCGAATAAAAGCGTAGCTGGCGGAAATCCTGTGGAAGTATGAGGAGATTCTCTGTAGCCAAATAAAGCTGCAGGAATACAAAGATCCCAATCTTCAGGTTTCACTTGTGCCAGTTTACTTAGCATCATGTTGAGGTTTCCATTAACACGTTCCACGAGCACATTTCCGGCCGGAGCATAAGGCTTTGTGTAGATGTGTTTGGTCCTCAAAATCTTCACGATCTCATCCATCAACAGGTTTCGGTATGGAGATCAGTTATCCGTCAACACTTGCTGAGGAAATCCCAACCGAGTGAAAATCTGCACGAGGGCTTCTGCGATATGCTTGGCATCTGCACATGTTAGCGGTATAGCCTCTGCCCATAAAGTGCGTGTATCGACTAATGGTTGGAACCGTACTTGTCTGACTGTACATCTACCTCACACACGCATACCAGACCTAAGACACCATAAATCATCACTCAACATTTTGGAGTCGCTACAATCACTATTTTCCTTTTCTCTCGTTACAGATCAGGGAACCATCACTGCTGCTAGTCTCCTTGCAAGAAGTCTTGCACCAGGTGTCTTGCAGCAAGTAGTCACATGGTCTTGCAGCAAGTAGTCACATTGTCTTGCAGCAAGTAGTCGCATGGTCTTGCAGCAATGTTTTTGTGTGGCAATTTGTTTCACATGATAAGATTGCCAGCCCCATGCACATCCTCACATTAGTCACCTTGTGCAACCTGCTTGATGGTGCAGTAACCATGTTATTTCTTTATTTCTTTTGAGGCAGTAAAAATTCTATTAAGAACTATGTTGAGCGGAGAGTATGAGCGTCTGACTGGCAGAGTGGTGTGTTTAGAGCTCTTGCTTCTCTAGGCGAAGGACCTGGTTCAAATCCAGATGAAGAAAGGGTGCCTGAACCTGCTCCTGAGTTACGTAGTGCAAAAACAGAGAGACCAGGAAATGGTCACCCCCATCCCCCTTTTCAACCTGATAAGGCTGAGACCTCGCAAAAGTGACGTCTCTATCACTTCACTACCAACGGCAACCTAACATGAGTTTAAACATTTTTTCTGGTATGACATTTTTAATACCACTGAAAAAAACGGCGGGGGTTAAATCCTTAGTCTCATCTTAGAGATATATTTGCGTGTTTTCTTCTCTTTTTCGATTATTTCATTCATTTATTCCTAACTTTTTAGTTCCCCAAGGAGCACAAGCCACCAACAAACTCACGGACAATGCCCATGTTCTGGTGCCATCAGCCTAAGATTTTTCCATGACTTTCTAATCCCCTTCATTTACGTCTTCAGTTCCCTTCTCCGTGTATTTGTTCAGTCTTTATCTGTCTTTGCCTGAGGATTCTAGAGCAAGGGCTGCTTTGTAAGGCTATCAGTACGTTTCCTCAATGTGAGTCCTATACGTTGCCAGCGTCTTCTGATCTCGTGTTCCATTGGCACTTGTCTGGTTCTTGTCATCAGCTCCACAGTATTGATCACTTAGATCTATTTTACCCCATCACTCATTCATGAAAGCCGGTAATTTGCCTGTTTGAAATCTCAAAAATTATTTTCTTCTTTCGTTTTTCCTATGGTGATTTTTGATTTAACGGCATGCCTCCAAATATGACTCCTCGCTAGAGTTCGGAACGCCTAACAGTTGTTCCTCTGTTGCTAGTATCCGTATCGTTATTTACATTATACAGTTTGTTAATACAACAGTTAGACCTGCTTCGATTTCAAATTTTGTCTAGTTGGTGACACATAAGCAGGGCCGGTGCTACTATTAGACCAGCTAGGCAGCTGCCCAGGTCGCAGACCTGAGAGGGGCTCAGAACTGACCGTTGAGGGGCGTAGTTTTATACTGCATATTCGGTTTTTAACCCATATAGAAATGCTACTGATCATTTCTATTTTTTATTTTAAGATAAAAACTACAACGTTGCTATCTACTATACTTATTTATAAAGTCTTATTTCTGGACTGCACACCTGATATTAGTCACAATAAACAAATGACAATGATTGTACGTTTTGTTCATGTAATCCGACCAATAAAGCCTGAGGTTATCATAAGAGAACATTTTTTGGGGATTTGTTCCACTAAAGGAGACTACAGGTGCCTTTATGACAGAAACTCTTCTTGGACAGCTTGAGCAAATGTGATTACCAATTGAGAATCTGCGTGCTCAAGGTTATGACTATAGGAGTAACATGAAAGGCAAAGAAAATGGCGTACAAAAGAAAGTCCCTGACATAAACACACACGCCCTTTTTTTGCCCTTAAAGCAGTGCACACTCTTCAAATTTGGTAGTCAATGAATGCCGCTAAGTGTTGTCTGAAAACAACGTGTTACTTCAGTTTGGTTCAGCAGATCTATACTTTTTTTTCTCTGCTTCGACTCAGCGTTGGTAAATAGTAACTAGACATCTATCAGACATAGGCATAACTATTAAGCCACTGATTGAAACAAGATGGGAGAGTCTGATCAATGCTTTGAAACCACTGAAATATCAGCTTGGCAATATACGAGTATGATGCTTTAATAGAGCCGCGGTTGCGCAGTGGTTAGTGCACTGGCTTTCTAGCTGGGTGGTCCATGGTTCGATCCACAGTTGAGGTGGGAATTTTTAGACCGCAAACGGCTCCGGGGTCGACCCAGCCTCGTGAATTGGGTACACGAGGAACTCTGGGAAGGTTAAAAGCGGCCGTCGTGATGATGACCACATCACCTAGTGTGCCGATGGTCAAGAAAATATGGGCCAAACACCATATTCTCAATATGCCTCAATGAACGTGTAACGGGATCCTATACCTTTAATAGATATATTTGACGACACTTGCCTAAAAGGTTCATCTGGAAATATTTCCAGAATTAAAGCGAAGGCCCTTGCTGATGAAATTTGTAAGTTCCAGTATATGGTATCCCTTGTTACATGGTACAACGTCCTTTTTAAAGTCAATCGTACAAGCAAGCTACATCAAAAAATTGGGAAGCTGATTTAAATTAACCTACAAGTCAATTGCAAGTGACCAAAATTACCTTGTGTGATGAGAGTTTACAACACGTTTTGATAGGTGCTACTGAGATCACAAAGGTGCTGGAGATACTACCAAACTTTGAGACAGAACAAGTTAGAAAAAAGGAGAAAGAAACTGCAGTTTGAGCATGAGGCTCACGAAGAGGCACGGCAACAACCAAAATAGAAATTCAAAGTAGGTTTCAACTATGCTGTCTTAAACATGGCCATACAATCCGTTGAAGAGAGATTCCAACAGCAACACCAATATATATCAGTATCAACAAAAAGTCTACTAAAGATGTTCGGTCTGAAAGAATTTGGAAACATTATCCATGAATAATGGAAACAAAGATATTGATGCTGAAGATCTGTGCTGTGAATTTACAGTAATGGTTTGAAGACTTCTTAAGTCAATGTCGCCACAAGGAGTACTTCTCTTCATGCTACAATAAAAAAAGTCTTGGATAATGTGTCTAATGTTTCTGTTGCTCTAATGATCCTTTTAACATCACAATTTACAAGATAATTCAAAATGATTTGTGTGCTAAAATAATTTCTTTTGTATTTGAGAAAGATAATCAAAGATTGTTGTATTACTTAACGTTGCAATTGAAAATAGATTGAAAATAGTTTCAAGTTTTGTGCATTTCATCTTTTCTGCAACACATCTATTTTTGAAAATTGAAGTTGGCAATGTTGTTCTTTTTTTTTGGGGGGGGGGGGGGTGAAAAGGGGGGGAAGTAGTTAGCCTTACCTAGGGCGCAAAATAGCCTGGCACCGGCACTGACTATACACAACAAGACAGCAAACCGCTTAGGTGAATTACTCCGAACCAGGCCCTACTTGAGGGGGGGCCAGTAGGACCAACTGGTCCGGGCCTCACCTCACAGTGGGGCCCTTCGTCAGCCAAGGATGCATGATCTTCCATTCCTGTTGTTACATTTACATATGTTTTACCCCTCCTCCCAACCAATGAAGGGCCTCACATTGTGAGATGGCCTGTGCCTGATTAGAGGCTGCTCCGAACCCACCAATTTACCTTCTTCGTTCAAACTTCGTAAGATAGAAAACAGGTGAATTATTTCATTCGAGTTTTAGAAGAATAAGTACAAATCTTCACATTAATCACTGGAATGCAGCTAAAATAAAAATGGACAAACCTCGGCTACAGCCTTTTGAAGTGCATCTTCGCTTCCGCTTTCGATATCTTTGAAAGATTTCTCGGTGGCTCCAACTTTGGCGGCCTTGAACGCGCAGGTTTTATCCTGCGATTAAAACATGGGGAAGATTTTGTGTATAAATAATGTAAATAAATGTATAATCTCTTTCTCTTTCCATATCGTTCTCTTTCTTGCGCGTGCTCTCTCTCTCTCTCTCTCTCTCTCTCTCTCTCTCTCTCTCTCTCTCTCTCTCTCTCTCTCTCTCTCTCTCTCTCTCTTTTTTCATCCCTTTAAAATAAGAGCAAACATTCTCCCGTCCATACATTCCAATAATCACCTCAGCTTTGTAAGGGTAGCTTTCTTCAGTATCGAGTCCTTTGTTGTCAATAACATATTGGAAGGCGTAATCCATAAGACCACCTTGGCATCCGTAGTTACCTGCAGATTGATTAAATAAATACATAAATACTTTATTATATATATATATATATATATATATATATATATATATATATATATATATATATATATATATATATATATATATATATATATATATATATATATATATATATATATATATTCTAAATAATTAATGAAGTACGAATTTATAAATGTGATAATTTATTGTATTAAGAACTTATTTGTTATTTCTAAATCCCACCGTATGATAAAACACATTTTCTTACAGTTCCATGTTGATGATCTTGTCGTTCCAGAA
>JAMPIV010021688.1:0-308098 GCA_024509875.1 Oreohelix idahoensis
TTTAAATTCCCCCCCCCCCCCCCCCCAGGATTAATGTGTTCGTGGTGAGGTTACTGGGTACCCCCCCCCCCCCATTCTTGCAGAGCTGGGATTTTTCTCCCACCCTTTAATAGACCGGGATTTGTTAGTTTTATGGTTTTTAAAGCATGGGAAATTCACCTATGTCAAGAAGGACAAGCCAGCTAGCCAGAGTAAAGAATAGAAGTCAGAATTCCAATTATCGGAACGGACCTTGTTTGAGCATCTCGTGGATAGTATCACAAGAAAAAACCTTACATACATTAACACAGAAAGCCGGAATCATATTAATTGAACAAAAAGTCAGGGGGAGGCCTGGTAAAGTAATACCCCAACAACCGCGTGTAAAGAGGCATCTTATAACAATTGCCTTAACTAATTTACATGAGCCAGGAAGTCACTGTTCCCAAGAGATTTGGGGAGAGTTATTCATGTTTAATTTCCTATATATTGCATTTATTTAATGTGAAAAAATGCTTATGGATGTCAAGTCATATGAGGTGGCAATATCAGCATATAGATTGATTGGTTTCATGAACCATTACTGCAAGAACTGGTGACGGTTTCTATGCTGGTTTTCTTCATAGAGAACAAAAAGCAGAGATTAGTCCCAAGATCCATTATGGAGCAGTATCACGTGTCAATCCGAGGATTGACCAAGGTGAGTTTGTCTGGGTTGATAGGATTTATTACTGGTTCTGATTGCTTGCAACCTGGTAAACATGAATGCAGAGACGGAGTAAAGTGAATTTAGAATTTTGGATTTAGTCCCACATAATCATACCCCAGCGGTTTCGGTTTCCCGTGACACTATAGTCTCTACTAATCTTATTGTCCTCTCCTATAGCTCCTCGAAGCCCCAACCCTCTCTCACTTGAGTGAATAGAAGAGTATAGAAAAGAATGAAATGCGATATCTATCGGCTCAACTTTCTTTTCCTTTCTATATAATGTAACTAACGTGGGTTGGTAATAAAACCCAGATACCACATTTATTGAATTACTATTTCTATATGAACAACAATCCAATAAATTATAATACAAAATGCCTACGACACTAAATATAAATTACCTGAAACAAGAATGGGAGGCCCTCGCATAAAATATATCTCTAAATATTACTGCTTTACTACGATTATACTTTGATGATGATGATGAATAAATTCTTTTGCTACTAGCTTAATATTGCTGGATCAAAACAAGGATATCTTGTTTCTTGGCCTCTTTCTGATTGTTAATTAAGTTCTGGGCGTTCGTACACATGGCCTGTCTTTTGCCTGCATTCAATAACAATGTCCGGCCACCCACATTTAATGTCTTGATAAAGGTTTATTTGAATGGGACAGATACATGGGTGGGGTAAATCAATAAGATTAAATTGCATTATTACTTTTGCTGATAAATGGCGATTCAAGCCATATATTCGGGCTTACGGGATTGCAGGAACAGGTGGGGTGGGACTACTAGAACTATGAATAGGGAATGATGTATAGGTTCTTTAAGGGTGTGTCTTATGATTTAAGGCACTCACACCACTAGCCAAAAACTAGATAGTCAGGAAAAATGTTGTTAAGACCTGGCAACGATAAACAGTTTATTGACGAAAGGTCACGTGGGGACATCATAACAAATTCATTCACAGCATACGCATGAAGCGGAAATGTAAGTAAATTCCATAAACAAACGGTTGCGTAAACCACCACAGCAAATCATGGGCATTAAGCACGATAATATCCATCAGGAAACATGAAATCAGCAAATAGGTGAATAGGCTGAGCTGCGAGGACCATAGCAAGGCACATATTTCATCTCATAAATTAGTCACAGCAAAAAATATCATTCAGTTCACTCATTAATGAATAACACTTAGGCCATTAACAAGACTTCGTAGATCGTGGCTTTGAATAACAAGTTCCCTGGGAGAAAACAACATTTTCTCTTCAACCACACTACTATATACCTGCAAATTAACAATCCATCCCACAGAATATTAGATATGGAATATGGCCTTGTACAATCCGTGGACCTCATTATATTCTCAATAAAAAGTAAGATTCTAATCAATTATCAAATATTCCATAATCACACCAAAAAGAATATATGCGGTAACACATTTAATTCAAATGTAGGTTTAAACGTCCATTGTCAAGCTCTGCCAAGCCAAATACTGTTAAGAATAATAATGTGCTGATTAGCTTAAAACAGACTCAGTACCCAAATGCGGTCAAGGCCGGATGAACTCGGAGGAGGTGCGGCTGCATGGAGGCCATAAGGATTCTCCGCCTTTCCATGCAAAGCTAATTAAAGGCACGTATCGACAGTTCTTTCATTCCTATTGATTAGAGATACAGAGCGAAAACTAAACTGCTATTTTAAAAGAGCTTTGGCAAAAACTGTGAACGGATAGGAACTACGTTATGGCACTTGGAACATACGACGTATTAATGGGACGGAAGAGGAGTGGGGTGGAAAGAGAAGAGGAATATGCAAATCGAAATTTGGCTTTACACGGACCACCGGATAGAACAAAAGGCCAAGGATGATCATTTTTTTCGATGGAACGTTCTCTACAGTGTGTAATATAGAACGCGCTACGGGGGGTGGGTTGGCATTGTGGCCAAATCTAAAAGTGTTCTACAGGGATGGATTGGACCCTTTGTCTCGGAGGATTCGTGGTTGTCAAACTAAATAAGGAGAAATAGTCAACTAGAAGTCATGTGTTTGTGATGGGCAAAGTAAAAGGAGATGAGAGTATAGAGGGTAGGAGGAGATAAGGATCGCGCAGTTCAAAGGACAGTTCAATGACTGTAGATGAAGTTATTCATTTGCTGGAGACTTTGCTAATGCTCATCAGTTGGAAATGACCATGCTGATGGGTGGGGGTTATCGGATGATATGGAGAAGTTTAATGAATGGCAGACAGGAATTAGATATATGCATGTGTAGCAGAATTTGATTCATTACAATGCACATTTAGTTACCATAAGACGCATACACTAGCATACCATTTTTTAAAGATGAGAAACAGGAATGTGCATGATATCCAAGTGATGATATTAACTACTTATAAAGTTCCAATGATAGAAGCTCATTCGATATGTCCGGATGCAATTAATGAAGATCGCTTGCGGAGGGGGCCAGGTAGATTGAGAGCTGATCACGACTGATAAACAATCAAAGAACAACCTCAGAAAAGAGTATGCTCAGCTTGGACACTGCCCAATCATCGCAAGAAACCAAGGTACCCAGACGCAGGAGATCAATGAGATTAGGACTACAAGCGAGAGTGTGAGAGCCATACAAATTGTAAGAAGATATCAGGGGTTATAGTCAGAGGAGCAACACCATCAAGAAGACTGATGGTACTTGGAAAACTTGGACATCCACAATGGTCATGGAATTAAAGACCAGCTTGCTGCAGATGCAGCGGTGAAGTACGATTTTGGGAACCAGAGAAAGAGGACACCTTGGTGACCAGAGGAACCGAAATGTTAATGATAAGTTAAATGAAATAGTATTCATCATTACAATTGTCATATGCTCAAACGTTTATTCCGGAACACAGTATTCCACAGAGAATATGTGACACTCAGAACAACAGACTTGGTAATGAACAAATGGTCGCATTGCAGCAAAAAACAGTCAGTTCCTGGGAAAGATATTTGGAGAAATATGGCTAATGAAAACAGATGCACAATGATGAAAACCAGAAAATTGTATCTTATAAAGAAGTTAAACATAAAGAACATGAGGAAAGAAAAATTAATGCCCTCTCAAATATACTTATAAGGACATAGCATACGGCAATACTTGCTTACTGTATCCTGAAGGAAAGTGAATGGAAGGATGGAAAAAGAATATTTCTCAAAGAACTTCTGGGGATGGTGCGTCATGGATGAAGCATGCAGAAAAATAAATAAACACTAGCACAGCTATCTTGCGATCAATACCAATGAGGGTGAATCTATCAACATAGCAAGCTCTGAATCTCATCGCAAGAGGGGGTGGGGGGGGGGCAGTCACTGTTGAGAAAATCAACAGATGGGCAATTTCAGTTTGGGCATCGGTCGGATTTTATGAACATAAAAAAACATGGTTAATTTTACATGGGGAATCTAGCAAATGTCAGGCCGACCTATTTATCTTAAAAGGTCTGACAGGCATGCTGTAAGATGCTAATCAAGACCATACCAAAGGATCTGGGAGATTGCCATCATAAGGACCAATTTTCAGAGAAAGGTAGCACACTCGGACTATGTTGGAAGGAATAATATATTGAGAGTGCCAAAAGTATCCGAGACAAATTTCAGTTGTGCATACATGGTATGGTAAAATCCTATCTAGAATCCTAGAGCAGAGACCTACCGGACATCCTTAGCTGAAGCCACAAGATGGTAATGAGGTCCAGAGTGTAATGATTCCTGAGCAAAACCGAAGATTTTACTCTAGATCAAAGTAAATTGCAGTCACCTAGACAAAGGCGTACATAGCTGAGTGAAAAGGCTGAACTGCAGTTTCATAGTCTGTGTACTGGACAAAGGAAAAGTAAGTTAAGAACAGATATAACCAAAGATGTGTAAAGCCTTTACAGTTAGTAAACTTGGACCAAGTCGTCGGAAGTTTAAAAAGGACCTCTAATCAGTGAGAGTGTGACAAAAAGTCTTAAAAGACTAAATGTGACCAAGCTGAACCGGTCCAGCAAGAAAGTTAAAGAAACCCATAATGGTACAGATATTGTATCTTCACTCTTAAGTTCGTACATGTATTGCGATGAAAAGCTTATGTCATTTGGAGAGAACGCAAGAAGTCATTTCAAATCAAATCGTGGGACTGGAAGTAGATTCAGTCGTTAGCTCTTAAAGTTTATGTCGTAGCTTGACAAAAACTGCAAAGGATCTCCAATTCTTCTATAATAGATAGTTAAAGAAGAATCGCAAAAGTTCCGTAGTTAACGAGCGCTACTGAAGTATGTCCGCACTGGGCAAAAGCAGCACCAAAATTTGCCATGATGATAACTTAATCGTATTCATCACGACTGCAAGATTGACACTAACTTAGCAGAATGTATTGCGTTCAGGCAGAATGTACTTGGTGATAAGATTTTGTCTCCTAGGGCACTCAGGTTGTAAGTTTATGTTGCCCGTTAATCCCGAGCAGCAATTATGTACCTGCGTACGAAAACCTTTATACCATGTATCTGCTAACTCGAACAGTACGGTCAGCGAAAAGGCGCTTTCAGCATAAATGCGTTGTATATAAACCAGTGAAAACCCGAGGTGTGGCAAGGTAGGGACTATCTGGCAGTCGGAAAAGTCTGAACTGTCCACCTATGTCACACAGTCTTCACACCGAATATTATGAGACGCAAGGTGGATGGACTAGAGGAGCTGTCTAAACCAACAAAAGTCATGCATCCAGAATCAAATGATCGAACTGAGGAACTGGATTTTTATTTACAAATCCTTTGCGCGTAGGGTAAGAGACCATCTTCCGTCGTGCTGTGCAGACAAGGCAGGCCTAGAGTAATCGGAAGCTTGAGATTTACCAGCAAGTCAAGGTAGTTCAAGCTGATAGGTTGGAACTTACGATAGTTGTGCATTCTGGGACATGAGATGCTGTATAGAAATCGAAAGGCAGCGCAAAGCAGTAGCATTAGAGACTACTATTATCATTGTTACCTTGATCATCCAACAAACCTGAGGCTCTTGTTTTGAGCAGAGTTAGACAATTGTTCTTGATGCGATCTATTTATTTTGGAGATCTAGGCCGTCATATCGCGATCTATCGGCGACTTTGTTATCTCTATTGTGACACCAGTGCTAGTTTCTCTCTCCATTTGAAACTATTGGTCTGATTTGAACCCCCGTTAGCATTGTCGCGATTACTAATTTACCCCTTTGATCAAAATATGCTATTTCATGGATTTTTGTTGTCTTCAAGAAAAAATTATTGTAGGGTTCATAATACCATATTGTAGCTTTACCCCTCTTTCCTAAAATTTCCATATATTGTTGGAAACCAAAAAGTTGACATCGATTCATCAAATTGTCTCAAGTATATTGAAGAAGGCCAAGAATTACTACGTGATGGATCCCTTGGTTTACTGTCCAAAAATCACGATTATCTCTTCCTACTAAAATTGCAATCCACTCTGTGGACTTACCGCATCTACGGCATAAATTAGGACCAAGAGCAAGTATTGCTGATGCCACGGGTAAACCTTCTCTGACCTCAGAGTGACTAAAACAGTCACATTTGGGTGTGCAGTGACGTATTGGCGACTGTATTGTTTCAATCTTTCAAGTTTGTAGGTTTTCGCTGATGTAAAAAGAAAAAAAAAGCTGAAAAAAGAAGCGTTTACAGACGGACATGACTTTGTCATGACGAAGCAATAAGTCCATGAGGGCTTCATATGTATGTCAGTTTTTGAAAGAAATCCACCAAACGTGAAAAAGTAAGGCGAACATTTGCTATAAAGTATGGAAAAATCTTTCCCTGTCTCTGGCAATAAAAAACTTAAAGCGTAGGCGTTAAAGACCGTCTTTAACTTCCTGTTGGTATTTTTTTTTAACAAGACCGCTCTGACAACTTTCTAGTTATTCTTGTCAGGGCCCTCACAACATTACTTATAGTGTTCATAGCTTCACCCTTGAGTATTTCCATAAGTCGTGCACAATATTTCCGACTTGTCTATCTTTTGAGATTCGCATGAAAGTTCGTCGTCATAGGCAGAGTTGAAAGGAGGCAATCTGATTTTGTAAGAATTAGTATTTGCCTTATTAGAAGTTGTTTGTATGTTTGTCTCATTTTGTGTATTACCAATATTCACTACCTTTATTTTCTCCAGTTCCATAGATAAGATCCTTTCCTCGTGTAGTCTTCGGTTTTCTTCAGCTTGCATCTGAAGCTTTTTTTTTTTTTTTTTTTTTTTTTTTTTTTTTTATCTTCCATTTGCATTCGCATTTGTACCTATACCTTGTAGCGGTATGGCAGCTTGTGTACCCTGACAATCCCCAGAGCTATGCCAGTGGGAGTTTTACTCCTGGTAGGTTCAACCATGCTGGACTGGTCTGCGTGGGTAGGGGTCAGACAAAAGCTGGTACCCTGGTCCTCCAGGTTGGGGGTTTTAGCACAGGGCCGACACCCCTGTCTGTGTAAAAAATCACACACGTTACGGAAACAGCAATAAATGGAAATAATTTGATGCGGGACGGACATCCGGAGTCTCAGGCTCGTATGACTGACAGTGGTGAAAGCCGAAAGGAAGCCACTGGCATGAAAACGGATGCCCAGACCGCAAAACACGAAACCAGAATTGGTTTTTGGAATGTCAGAACTATGAACGAGGCAGGAAAGCTGAGACAGATTACAGCAGAGATGAGGAATTACAAACTACATATCCTGGGAATAAGCGAGAGCAGATGGACAGGGATGGGGAGAATAAAAACAGCTACAGGGGAAACAGTACTTTATTCTGGTAGAGAGGACGGTCAGCACAACGAAGGTGTAGCCATTATCCTTAAGAAAGGAATGGAAAGGTCTCTACTGGAATGGAAACCCATTAACAACAGACTAATAAGAGCAAGACTGAGAGGGAGATTCACCAACACCACAGTTATACAATGTTATGCACCAACAAATGACAGCGACGAAGAGATCAAGGACGAGTTCTATCAACAGGTACAAAAGGAAATGGAAACTGTACCCAGGTACGATCTTATTATAGTAATGGGAGACCTAAATGCGAAAGTTGGAACACACAATAATTATAACGAAAGAGTAATGGGGAAATGCGGCAGTGGAACAGTAAATGAGAATGGGGACAAATTAATAAGCTTCTGCAGTATTAACAACCTGGTCATCGGGGAACACTTTTTCAACACAAAGAAGTGCACAAGTTAACATGGGAATCACCAAACGGACGAGACAAAAACCAGATAGATCACATAATGATCAATGGCAGATGGAGACATGCACTACAAGACGTGAAAGTAAGAAGAGGCGCAAATGTGGGAAGTGATCATCACCTAGTAGTAGCAAGACTGAAGGTGAAACTCAGAGCTGCTGGACCAGTTGCAGTCAAACAGAAAAGATACAACATCACGAAACTTAAGGACCCCCTCACCAGAAAAGCGTTTGTGGTCGACGTAAAGAGACGATATCTGATTACCAAAAGCCAGGAAAGAACAGAGACCGACGATGTGGACCAGAAATTCAACACCATCTCAACAATATATAAAGAAAGCAGCAAGTCATGCTTGGGATTCCAGGAAAGAAAGAGCCAAGACTGGATAACACCAGAAACGCTAAACACCATAGCGAAGAGAAAGGAAATGAAAAGGAAGAAAACAGAAGCTAAGTCTCCCAGGTTAAAGGCAATATATAGTGAACAGTACAGTCAGCTGGACAAGGAAGTAAAACGTCAAACCCGTGCTAACAAAAGGACATTTCTGGATGACCTTGCAAGACAGGCAGAAGAGGCAGCACTGAGAAATGAACAAAGCACAGTTTTTATAAAATAACTAAAGCTATCAGTGGAAAACGAGGTGCAAACAACATAACGTTAGTAAGAGACAAGCAAGGAAATCTCATCACCACAGCACAGGGGCAGGAAACAAGGTGGGCAGAGCACTTCAGAGAAACACTGAATAAGGAACCACCAGAGACTCAGCTGAATGTTCCTGAGGCTGAAAGTGACTTAGACGTAAATACAGACATTCCACGAAAAGAAGAAATTATCACAGCTATCAAAGGGCTAAAAAATGGAAAAGCGCCTGGTCACGACAATCTGAATGCTGAGCTATTCAAGACAGACCCTGAACTAGCAGCAGAACTATTAGAACCACTATTTGCACAAGTCTGGGAAACTGAGACAACACCAACAGAGTGGAGTAAAGGAACAATTGTCAAATTGCCCAAGAAGGGCGACCTTGCAGACTGCAACAACTGAGAGGAATTACCCTCCTCTCAGTTCCCAGCAAAATACTAGGCAGGATAATCATCCAGAGAATTTCAAAAGCAGTTGACCATAAACTGAGGAAAGAACAAGCGGGCTTCAGAAAGAACAGAAGATGTGCAGATCATATATTTGCCCTCAGGAACATTATAGAGCAGTGCTCAGAATGGCAGAGACAGCTGTACATTAACTTTGTTGATTTTGAAAAGGCTTTCGACAGCATACACAGGGACAGCCTATGGAAAATTCTGAGGGCTTATGGAATTCCCAGCCGCATTGTTTCCATTATAAAAAGCCTCTATTCTAACTTTACGTGCAGTGTTGGATCGAGTAATGTAACTTTCGAAGTGAAAACAGGAGTACGACAGGGATGCCCCTTATCAACAACAACATTATTTTTGACAGTCATAGATTGGGTGATGCGCCAGACAACAGAGGGCAGTCCAAGAGGAATTAGATGGACAATGTTTTCTACACTGGAAGATTTGGAATATGCAGATGACATTGCACTGCTCGCGCATTCACACCAACACATTCAAGACAAAACTGATAGACTGAATAAGTATGGCCAGCAGGTTGGCCTGAACATCAATCTGAAGAAGACGGAGGTCATGACACTAAATGTGGGCAATCCTGAGCCAATAACAGTAAGGAACCAGAAGTTAGAACAGACAGACACATTTACTTACCTAGGAAGCATAGTAACACCTGACGGCGGAACAAGCAAGGACATTTAACAACAGAATGAATAAAGCGAGAACAGCCTTTGCTATTCTCAACAACCTTTGGAAGTCTTCCCAGTACAGCACAAACACCAAATTAAGACTGTATGAGAGCTGCGTACTTTCTGTGCTTCTCTATGGTGCGGAATGTTGGAGAGTAACAGAGAAGGAAATGTCGAAACTGTCCTCCTTCCACACAATCTGCCTAAGGAAAATTCTCCGAATCTTTTGGCCAAACACCATCAGCAACCAAGAACTACTTATTCGGAGTAACCAGGAGGACATGCACACCATCATAGCTGGCAGACGCTGGAGTTGGGTTGGCCATGTCCTCAGAAGGGACCCTGATACCATCGCAAGAACAGCTATGCTATGGACCCCCGAGGGAAAGCGAAAGAGAGGCCGACCAAAAACAACTTGGCGGAGAACTGTGGAAGCTGAGATGCAAAGAATGAACCACAGTTGGGGCACTGTACGAACGATGGCCGCCGACCGAGCAAAGTGGAATCAATTTGTTGCTGCCCTACAAGACGCCACCAGGCGTGATGGCCGCTGACTGCTTTGACGGTTGGCGGTTATGGATCAAAGAAGAAGAAGCATTCGCATTTGCATTTGAATTTTTCTATCTTCAGCCTCTAATTTCGGTTTTTCCATTTCCATTTGCTGTTGAATTTTTCTATCTTCAGCCTCTAATTTCTGTTTTTCAGCATCTAATTTCTGTTTTTCCATTTCCAACTGAAGTTTTCTCTCTTCTGCCTGCATTTGCAATCTTCTATCTTCAGCCTCCATTTTCTGTTTTTTTTTTTCCTTCTGACTTCTGCGCCTTGGCATATTCGACAAGTGCGAATTCTTTTACTTGCTCAGTAGTCATACCAAGGGATTTCCGTTGTGTAATGAAATGATCCAAACTAGACATTCTGCTGTATTTCACAAGATATGTAAGTAATGTAAATATCCAGGAGACACTCACTCTATCCCAACTTCGTAGGCGACAAGTCCTTGCTTAAGACCTTGTACAATTACCTTTTCAACTATAAATAATGTTATTAATATATATATATATATATATATATGCATTATAATATTGACAGTGCATGACAAAATAGATAGTACAAACAAGAGTTACAAAGACAAGATATAAAGCACAAATGACCACGTTCGCAGAATCAACTAAACGAAAAAGGAAAACCAAAGAAAAAATATTGCAAAAAATGCAATGACACTGCGAAAAGTAAGACAATACAAACGACAATACAGTGTATAAACGAAAAATTGTATAGAAATCAAAGATAGTAAGGGGAGGAAGACACTCACAAACAAATTAATCAAGAAAAAAACTAAGGTACAGAGAAAAATATAATGACAACAACATTGAGACGTTTCACCACACCTAAACAATTACTGTCGTGAGGGACAAGTAACGGTCTGAAAGTCGGCAAGGGTTTTAGCCTTGAACCGGAATTACCGCTCAATTGAGACTCACAAACTAAATCCTATGGAACGCTCATGAAGGCCCTGTATGAACTGGGATATTCCGTTCATAAGTCACTTCTCCAACCGCCCACATAAACATGAAACACATAATATAGAACACGTGAAAGAATAAATAGATTATGCTCTGAGGAAGGCTCAATGTTACACCGAACAATGGTACAGTTTACAAACAAACAAACCACTTATCTTCAAAATGAAAAAAAATCCCAGCCTCCGCAGCAACAACAATGATGTAAATCAGGTATCACACAGTCTGAATAAATCCAATGGTGATCGGTACTGGAACTCCAAAGTGATAGCGGCTTTCGAATGAAATTCCTGACATCGGGTGCTGAAATCCTAAGTTGGCGCACGAGAAGAAGGACTGGAATTCTGACTTCTTGACTTGAATAACTTATGCATAAAAGTCAGTAATGACAACACTGTAAATCCAGCTGAATTGACATCACAGTAAACTTCTGGATTATTTATACCCCGAATCACTGGCGACCACTTCTGTTAAAGGTTTATTTGATGGAAGATACTGGTGGGGTCATCAATAAGATAAATGTCATTATTACTTTCGCTGATAAATAACGATCAGCATAAGTCGGGCTTACGGATGGCCGACAGGTGTGTGACTATAGAAATATAACATACGCAAATGTGTATAGGTTCTTTAAGTGTATCTATGATAAGTCACTCACACCACAACAAACGTAGAAGTCAGGAAATGTTGTAAGACCTGGCAACGTTATACAGTTTATTGACAAGGCGGTCACGTAGACATCATAGCAAAACAATTCACAGCATACTCATGAAGCAACGTGTAAGTAAATCCATAACAACGGTTGCATAAACCACCACAGCAAATCATGGGCATTAAGCACGAAATATCCATCAGGAAACATGAATCAGCAAATAGGTGAATAGGCTGCAGGACATAGCAGCACATATTTCATCTCATAATAGTACAGCAAAAATATCATTCCAGTTCTCAATATGAATACAATGCATTAACAAGCCTACGAGATCCGTGGCTTTGAATAACAAGTTCCCTGGGAGAAAACAACATTCTCTTCAACACACTATCTAACTGCAAAAACAATCCATCACAGAATATGGATATGGAATAATGGCCTGTACAATCCGTGGCCTCATAATATCCTCAATAAAGTACATTCTACAATTATCAAATATTCCTTTCACCAAAAGAATATATGCTGGGACACACTAGCAAAAATGGTAAAGCGTCCATTTTCAAGCTCTGCCAGCCAAATACTGTCACGAAAAATCCGCTGCTTAAAACAGCTCAGTACCCAATTCATTCAAGCGCAAACTCGCAGCTTGAGATGTGAGTAGAATTCATCCGCCTTTCCCCCCAAAACTAATTCATAGTACGTTCGACAGTTTCTTTATCCTATTTTTAAAAAGCAAACTAACAGCTAGTCAAAAGAGCTGTGTTCAAAAAGTGTGTGTATAAAAATCCGACCCGTACATACGAGTCTTAAACACTTAATTCCCCTTAATTAAAATATGACTTAACAGTCCTTCACATATCGATGGCCAGAACTTTTATTCTTCACCATGTGAGATTTGCTAGTACAACGCGCGGCTGGGTTGCCGGGTTCTTAGGTTGTCTTGTAAGAAATCCTAAGCGACAGAGTTCTCGTCTGGTAGTCAGATGTCAGCTTGGTGTCATGGCGTTATTGTACATGAGGCACTTGATGTAAATATGTTATATATTTTTAAGTGTTGGCGCGGCAGTTTTACTTGGAGAATCTGTCCATTACCGCAGGTAATTTAGGATCTCAATAATTTTCGTAAGTACTGCTTGCAAAAGATCGTCCGCGTGCCCCTGGCCACTTCTGATCAATATTTTTCGTGGGCGGCTAATTGTAACTCACCCATTACTGTGTCTTCCTAAACCCCTGGTTGCTTCTGAAGGGTTGATGCCGTTGATTATTGATATCTGTGAGGTACGTGACGTCGCAGTATATCTGATGGGCCCTACGTATCAGCTCGTCCCAAAAACGCCAGCCAGGGTAGTGAGACTAAGGCTGAGTTATCTCAACGTTTCCCATTCTGGTCTCTACCACTGGGATGGATAAAATAATAAAGCCTCATAAGTACCCCGTAAATCTATGCTACGCATGTGGTGTGTGGGTGCTTTCTTGTATGTGAAATCTTACCAATATAATGAATCTCTGCGCTGTGTTTACTGCACTGTTTACCGGGTAATGTAAGAAGTAATGAAAAAGTGTCTAGTATTTACATCGTTATGGTTATGGAAACTTTGCAATCTTATATATATTCTCAATTTCGTCACTGTTTTTATTGCGACATTTATATGCTAGTGTAAGACGTGGGAAAAAGTGGTTGATTTACTGTGTTATATGTGTGAAATATATGTATTTAATTGAAAGTAAAATGGAGGTATATTAGTAATTTACAAACTATATGTACACTAACCGTGGCTCCGTATATCGAACTCACTGACCACAGGTCCTGAATCTTCCTCATGAAATATCGAACAAAGTCGGGCTGGCGGAATGCTTTCTGTAGCAATACCCAAGGAAGGTTTTACTCTGCGTTTATATGCTGGGTAAATTGCCTTGTAGCGATTCCTGTGTTCACTTCTTATGTCATGTGAAGTTTTCCAATCCTTTGAAATGTCCCCTTTCATATTTGTCTTAGTTCAGACAATCTGTCTACATTACTCTAATATTTAATAGTCGATTCCGTGAGAACTGTTTATCAAAATTTTCGTTCCTCCAACATATTATGCTAATCCCGTCTCAGATCTTTCATTGCGTTGATGTTTCTAAACAAAATATTACTTCAGTGTTATGACCAGTTCCTTCTTCGTTACTCTACTCAAGTACACAAACCGCGCCATGTAGTATGTCTCGCCGACGAAATTTAATGGTTACTTTGTAGGCTATTGTGTTCCCCTTCGGCGATCGCTTTGGTCTGAACAGTCTCCATCGTAAAGCGCGTGACTTTCCCACGGGTGCAGAATAACCTGGCCGCTCCTGCCTCAATAAGTACGCGCAATCGAATATTTTCTCAATCCCTGTGATGATTCGGCGACTATTAGACAAGCGGTTTAGAAAGTCAAAATCCACTCTCTCATTTGCCCCGTGACAAGAAGGGAGTGGATGATGATAGAACTGATGTACATACTTATTATATTATTCATCTTTTCAACCAGTGCAAATGTAAAGATAGTGAATATAAATGTAATGAATGTTTTCCGCTCACTGGGATTAATATTAATACTCAGAGAGGGTGAAGTTCTGAGGTAGATGGGATAGTGGAATGAAAAAAAAAGGAGTGGGGCACATGATTGGGTGTAAGGAAACCCAATACCCAGGAGGGTATTTGTTTTTTCTTCTTTCATAATTACTAGTCCGGTGGTACCAGTTGATGTGTGTGCTATTTCTGGAGCAAAGTGTGTGGTATAAGTGGCCTGCTGTCAAAGCTAGACACCATCATCAGACGGGTCTTGAAGACGCTGGACCAGCTTCGTGATTACTCAACATATTTCTTGGAACGTGTCACAACATCCAGACTTGACCAGTGACGAGAGTGCATCAGTCCATAACCTGCAAAGAACTAAACATCGGCTAAAGCAGAGACCAACAAACGTACTGGCATCTAAGTACAAACTTAAAAGCTGCCAAGAGAACTTTCAGACAATTCCCTCAATATCCATAATATCAAATAGTGATGAGTACCGTTTTTCAAAAGAATTATTCATTTTACACTGTTAAATATAATTGATTATTAAATTTTGTTATTATATATATATATATATATATATATATATATATATATATATATATATATATATATATATATATATATATATATATATATATATATATATATGCAAATTTATAGTTGATTTAATCCTTGCGAGTGTACTGTACCCGTATGTCTCAGTCACCTTAAAACAGAGCTACTAAATTAAGATTTCACTGATTATAAATCAGTTGGGGGCTTGAACGAGCTAAATCATGCAATATATTTTTTTCACAAAAGTTGTCGGGCAGAAATTAACTTAACTGTACTAAGACACATTTAGCATTGTTCTTGATATCTGAATACCTTGTGAATATCCTCAAGGTAGAAGCATCATCATTCTTCTATCTGCATCTCTGCCAAGAGTAATCTTGTGCAAAGGTAGATAGATACCTTTGAAGAACCACAATCGATACTCTAGGTTTTGACCATTGTTGGATCATCACTGCAGAGCAAGGGGAGTAAATCCAGAGACAACGATGATGATGATTGTGATGAATAACAAACACAGCACCACTAACGCTAACGAAAGAATTAGTTTAAGGTTCTTGACTCAAAATTCTTAGAGCCAGCGATTAACAGCTCATGCTATTTCAACAGTCTTATCCATTGCCTATTGTTGTTCATAGGTGTGCAGATTTCATCAGGTGAAATAAACCAATTCGTGAAATGTGAAATATGATAATATCACAACGGTTTGGTATTACATTGTGTCGCGCCTCCTGTTTCTTGTTGGCCAGAATTTTGCACTGGTAAGACCAAAGCGTATCCGTTCAACCTAGACACGCCAGTTATTGGCCGTCGTTTTAGAAGCAGTTTTGACAAGAACGATACAGAGAGGAATGGGTAATCTCTCTACACTTCTCATCTGCGTCTGTTTTTTATTTTTAATTGCCTTCGATTTCTGTTACTCTAGAGATTCATGCATGGAGGCATATCTGGATTCCCCCTTATATGACCACCAGCTATACACAATGCTATAGTATGTAGATTTGAATGTGAACCTTTGTCCGTGAGACTAATTATACCCTCCTTGACTCTTGACATCATCCACACACTTCCAGTGATCCCCCTGTGGTGAAACACGTTAAGAACCCAGCATTGCACATTAAGCTTATAGGAGTCACTTGAGCCTCAGACGTAACTCTTGCTTTTACCTTATTGGCTGCATGCAGCAGGATCTCACTATGGACCCCATGATAGGCAGGACAAGCTCAGAAGTGGTTATGTGCAGGACGTGACGATTCCTTGGGAGAGCCCAGAACCAGAGAACAGTATTTTAGCTCTGCATATTTGGACAGCCCCCTTGGATGGCGGGGAATGCACAGTATGCCACTTGTTTCTTCCTCTTAGTTTGGGACCAGATGTGATGATCTTTTAATGCAGGCCAAACTGGAGAAACTTAAGCTCATGACTTCAATTCAGCATGTTTCAGAATGGCAGAAAAGCTTAGATCTACAGTGTAGATAGTACCAAAGACTCTTCAACTTGGTATTGGCTGCAATAGAGCGAAAAGCTCAGCAGCTCTAGATAAACAACAACAGCTCTGGGCATTTCAGAGCACGAACTGTCATATATAAAGCTACCAAAACATGTTTTCCTAACATGTTTCCAATCCAAAACGCCATCGTCGTCTATTCGCTTCTTCTGTCCCTGGTGTTTGTCTGGTTTTATTCCATCAGTTCCACATTAGTGATCTAGCCATACCACTTCAATTGGTTTATTCTGCGCCATCACCCATTTATGAAAGTCTTTTTGCTTTTCTGGCTGCCAACACGAGTATTACTGTTGCTAAGTCGCTATCATCTGTCACTACACATTCTATGTCCTCAGTCTCTAAATATCTAACTGTTACCAAGACTATCAATCAATCAATCAATACCCTTAACCTCCCTAGGAGTCTTGGTCTTCAACAAATACATGCCAAGTCCTGTCACATGCCATCAGCGTAAGGTCGTTCCATGTCTTAATCTACATTTTCATTTCTGTCCCTAGCCCTCTTCTTATCACGGGTTTTTCTCCCCTTGCTCTGTGATTATGGTTCAACATTTGGCCAAACCTCAGATTATCTACTAAGGGTCTTCAAAAGGTATCTACCTTTAGCTCAAGATTACTCTTGACAGAGATGTGAATTGAAGAATGGGGCTTCAATTCTAGGGAGCCTCATAAGAATTTAAGAAATCAAGTACTACAGCTGAAATGATCCTGGCCGTATAAACTTTCTATCTTCTCAGACCTTCTATGAGAAGTAAGAATTGTGCTTTTGATGAGCCCCCAACTGATTTAAATCAGTAAAATATTACTTCAATAGCTCTGTTTTATGTATTAAAAACAAGGCCAATGGACTACATGGGAAGGAGCACTGCAAAGGTCCTTGACATGGAATGACATATGGCACCTCTTAGGCTCAGCTTCGTTATTAGATCAATGTATGACCTCCTGCCATCGGCCACAAACCTTGTGAGATGGGGAAAGTCGGATGCTGAGCAGTGCCCCCTGTGCCGTGAGAGGCAGACACATAAACACGTGCTCTCAGCTTGCAAGGTGTCATTAGGGCAAGGGCGATACACATGGCGCCACAACAAAGTGCTAAATGAGCTGGCTGCGACAATAGATCTGACAAGGATGAAGGCGAATAGCAATGTCAGGCCGAACACCGCAAACACATACTTTCTGAGAGCAGGACAGTCAGCACACCCAAAACCGAGTAAATCAGATAGCAGTGTACCATCTCTCCTTGACTGTGCAAATGACTGGGAGATGGCGGTAGACCTACATGGACGAGGGGCATATCCAGAGAGTATCAGGAAATCTCGAAGACGGTCATAGTGCTGCATTCTTCATCATCGCACAAGGTTATATCGATTGAACTGACCGTGCCATTTGAATCCAGATTGGAAGAGCAACATTTGTTCAAAGCGGCCAAATAAAGTGATCTGGCCGAGGAACTGAGACACGACAGCTTCACTGCAATAGTCATGGCTGTTGAGGTGGGTGCAAGAGGGCTCGTGGCTGCATCAATGTATGATTTATTGAAACTGTTGGGGTTGAGGGGACAGTCGAGAACAAGGGCACTGAAGAGGCTTAGTGAAACTGCGGAAAATGCATCATTCTGGCTGTGGAACAACCGCAATGGGCTATGGAACTCCGGACAGTAAACTCTTTCCCCACCTGCGTTACAGGAAACATCCGGAAAGTGGAAAATTTTTTCCAAGTCCGCAATACATTGAGTTTTTCGTTGTATTGGTGAAAGGACAGTGGCTTACATGCAACATGCGGCGTATATTTCATATGGATTGTCGGGCGCAAGTAGATTTCAGTTGCTAGCGTGCAGTGGCTTCAAGCGTCGTTGGCTTTGCGAAGATGGGTCAGTGTCTATCCCTAGTCGAGGTGTGCTGTGGCAAAATAATTTGTTTTCAACATAAGGGATACTTTCACAATTGCCTCTGGCTGGCAGAATTGTGGATTGTAGAGCTGCAACCAAGGTGGAGTGGGTTCATTTTTTACATAAGACAACAGAAGGCGGAGACACTTGGGAGTCATGACCCAGGTGGGCTCGCCCCCACCCCTCCCCACCCCCACCCTTAGAGTGTAATGGAGAATAAAGGGCCAAAACACTTGTTCAACGGGTAGACCCCTTCTGATAATCAGATTGCCTCCTGTTGTATCAATCTGTAAAGAGTTTCCTATCATCTTAAAATGACTGAGACATACGAGTGCAGTTCACTCAAAATGACTAAATCAAGTATAAATTTGTATATTTACAGATAACAAATGTAATACTCAATTATAGTAACAATGTAAAATAAATAAAGGAAATGTTATCCTTTACGGGTTCATCACATTGGATGAACAGGATAGTTTAAGGAATTGGCTTAAAGAAAAAGAGTTTCCTTATCAGCTCTGAATGGGTACTTAGCTGCCAGTAAGATGCCGGTTGGCTTCTGCTCCAGCGCTGCTTGTTCTTTGCAGGTTGTGGACTGTTTCTTCTCGTCACTGGTCAAGTCTTGTGGCCGCAACTCGCCCTTCGTAGTATCGTTGGGTAATTGCGAAGATGGCCCAGCGTCTGTTAAGACCCGTCTGATGTTGGTGTCTAGCTTTGGCTGTAGGCCACTTATACCACACACTTGTTCCACAGACTAATACCACCAATTGGTACCACCCACTAGTATCATGACGTAAGGGAGAAACAAATACTCTCCTGCGTGATAAACGAGCGCCAAGGCCTTATCGCTCTACCTTTTCCTATATCTTTCTTATTTTATTTTCTCATTGTGCTCTTTCGTCCCACATTTGCTATTTCATGGTTTTTGATTACTCGTGACTGGTATCTAGAGAACCACATTTGTTCTTTCATCGGTGGTAAAAGAAATTCTTTTGATTGAGTCCACACCTGGCATCATCTTTTGAAATCCACATTGCCTCGTGATAAATCTGGTGAAACACATCTGGTTTCATCAAAATCAGACACCTGGGGATGGTACTATTTCTGTGGACTACAGTTAACTTTGAAGCGAGCGCGATTGACTCAAAAGATTAGTCTCTTTATTGCTCGGCCGCTGTCCATACAAGCGACGGGTCACCACATTGGGACAATGGCGCTGGAGCGGCCACATTACACAAAGGTTGATTATGTCCGGAGACGCCCAGCTTGGCCAGGTGAAGAAGTCTTCTCATGCTGTTTAAACATATGGGCGTCTTAGGAATATATGTACTGCGCAGTTCGTTAGATCAGATGAGTCCAGATTTTTTCAACATTATTGTGTAGAGCGAAATCCCTAAAGCTTAGCCGTATTCAATATTCAGTGTGGATAAAATAATTCATATCTGTGGGGTATTGTGTTCTTAAAGAATTTTGCGAAGGGAAAAGAAGGTTAGTAAATCGTATACAGATTATTGATACTTTTTTCTTATTCGTTATTCATTTTAACCTCAAAGCTAAATGTGCGAAAGATAGTTTTTCAATTAATTCTTTTCATAAATGATTATTAAACTCAGAAGATTGTCCTCTAAGATGATAGGCTGATAGGAAGTAATTAATAGTACATAATTCAACTTCATCTAGCTTGTTAAATCAACATCACAGTCTTTCATGCGCACACACTCTCATTAAACATCATTAGAATCGAACTCATTGAGATCAATAGTGAGAAGTAGAATAAATGAAAGTCAACAAGTGATATAAGTGTGAAAACTTACTAAGACTTCTGTGTGTCTTCAGTCCATCAGAAGTTTTGAGTCTACACGCTACGTGTCTGACGTCCTAACCAGAAAAAAAAGTTATCAAAACGTATAATTGGCTAGCAAAATTCGCCACAGGACATCGTTCATTCCTCAATTAAAACGGAATTTTTCTCGCCCACGATTAAGACGGTGGACGCAGCATTTTTCGTCACCTTATATAACGTGCGCCCACGATTAATATATATTTAAAGCAAGTTCAAATCGCTCGAAAGCTTACTACATGAGTCAATCTAAAGCTCACAGTTGATTACTTGTCCAAATATCAAGTTCAGCTTCATCTGAAACTTACCATCTGAAGTCACGCTAAAAAGCTCAAAACGTGAATCTCATATTTAATCAAGTGCAACACACTCATACGCGCACTCTATGAAGCAGACTCCACAAGATGCCGGCAACGATATGAAGAGGGTATTTTTTGAATTTGAAGCACCCTTACCCATGCTAAATGAGATTCGATTGTATTGGTTGATTTGAGAAGCCGGAATATACAATGTACGTCATTGGAAAATTAGGCGGAAACACAGCTGGAATTTAAACTGATGATTGTGAGATATAATGAAGTGAAATCAAAGTCAGTACACACACTGCAGCGCTAATAAAGAGCTGTGTCCAGTGTAATTCTGTGCAAGGAGATTATGTATTCCCAAAATTTTGGGGGTTCGTGATTTCAAGCCATCAGACGATGTGTGGTACTAACGCCTCTAGTGCGAGGAAAGAGCATCACTACTAACCGCCTACATTAGAAGAGAGTACTGAGAAAGCTTTCGTCATCACATAATTGATGAACCATAGCTGCAGGACTCAGTTAGAATTAAGTTTCTTGTACAATAGGCGAAAGTAACAGACTTTTGATAAATCCTCACCTACGTCTCCGTGACGAAACTTTTATCTCAATTTCACCAATCTTTCCATATTTATTTTAACTGTTAAAGACTAATTCATTATTAAAATTGTTACATGTTGTTTTGAAACTAAACAATCATAGTCGCTTCAGGTTTTTATATGTATGAAAGCAAACGTATGAGCAAGAATATTATATATATATATATATATATATATATAATATATATATATAAATTATATATATATATATATATATATATATATATATATATATATATATATATATATATATATATAAATATATATATAGATAGACATTATATTTTACCTCTAAACAGAGCTATTACTTAAAATAGGAATTTCGTTGGATTACACCAACTGGGGGCTTGAACGGGCTAAACCATTGCTTAATTCCTTCACAAAAGGCGACGAACCAGATATAATGCGTTAACAATTGTTCAGCCCAATGCTACATTTTTCGTGACTTCTAGAAATATGTTGTGTACGCTCCCTTAAGGTAAAAAATTCATTAATTTTCTATCTACATCTCTGCCAAGAGCAATCTTGCGCACAGGTAGGTACCTTGGAAGCCAATATTAGAAACTCTTGAGTTTTGGTCACTGTTGGACCACTACTGCAAAGCAGGAGAGGCAATCCGTAACACCAATAGCATTCAATGTGCGTATGTTTTGGTAGAGGTATATTTCCCGTCAAGCAGGATTTAGAAAGAATAGAAGATGTGTGGATCATATATTTACTCTCAGGAACATTATAGAGCAGTGCTCAGAATGGCAAAGACAGCTGTACATTAATTTCGTTGATTTTGAAAGGCTTTTGACGGCATACATAGGGACATTTTTTGGAAAATACTGAGGGCTTATGGCATTCCAAGATGCATAGTGTCAATCATAAAAAGCCTCTATGCCAGCTTTGCATGTAGTGTTGGGCAGAGCAACCTAACCTTTGAGGTGAAGACAGGAGTACGACAGGGATGCCCCCTTATCAACCACTCTATTTTTAACAGTCATAGACTGGGTGATGCGCCAGACAACAGAGGGCAGTCCAAGAGGAATAAGATGGACTACATTTTCTACATTGGAAGATCTGGAATATGCAGATGACATTGCACTACTAGCACATTCACATCAACACATCCAGAAAAAAACAGATAGGCTTAATAAATATAGCCAGCAGGTGGGCTTGAACATGAAATTAAAGAAGTCAGAAGTCATGACGCTCAATGTGAGCAACCCTGAGCCCATATCAGTAAGGAATCAGCAACTGGTACAGACAGACACCTTCACATACCTAGGATGCATAGTAACACCAAACGGTGGGGCAGGAAAAGACATCAACATTAGAATAAATAAAGCAAGAACAGCCTTTTTTAGCCTAAACAACATCTGGAAGTCCTCTCAGTACAGCACAAGCACAAAATTAAAATTATATCAGAGCTGTGTGCTCTTTGTGCTTCTCTATGGTGCGGAATGCTGGAGAGTTACAGAGAAGGAAATGTCGAAATTGTCCTCTTTTCACACAACATGCCTAAGAAAAATTCACCGCATCTTTTGGCCGAATACCATCACCAACCAAGATCTGCTTACTCGGAGCAAGCAAGAGGACATGCACACCATCATAGCTGGCAGACGCTGGAGCTGGGTTGGCCATGTCCTCAGAGAGACCCCGATGCCATCACAAGAACAGCTATGCTTTGGACCCCTGAAGGAAAACGAAAGAGAGGCCGACCAAAAACAACCTGGCGGAGGACTGTGGAGGCTGAGATGCAAAGAATGAACCAGAGTTGGGGCACTGTACGAAGGATGGCCACCGATCGAGCAAAGTGGAATCAATTTGTTGTTGCGCTACAAGACGCCACTAGGCGTGATGGCCACTGACTGCTTTGACGTTCGGTGGTTAAAGATCTAAGAAGAAGAAGATATTCCCCGTACCTTCTCATTAAAAATTTCTGTTTGACACACCAAATGTGATGTTTACAAATTACGTCCTATAAAAGATATATTCTCTCTTCCGTTGTTATCGATTATGCTTACACCCACGACTCCACAGATCTATCACGTATAATTTCTTTCAAGATGGATACCTTATCGTAATCATTGCCTAAAACAAGTCTGCCCGGAAATGATTTTCTCATTTACTGGCTCCAAATCCCATGAGTTATCGTAAGTATGTGTTTATAATCTTTCACCAGATTGTTATTTGACGATACGTTCCTGTACAAACGACACTATCAAGCAACGAATCGGCAAGCCAGAAAGAATTATCAGTGATAAGACACTGACGGCGTCATCTTAAAGTTGTTTACGCACCGATCGCACACACTGTCTGGTCGGAAAAGTGTAACGATTGTAGTGAATTTCTAATACAATAGCTAAATTAATATATAACAATATAGGGCCTAAAGGCAAAATAAGAAAGTATAAAAGAATTTTTTGCTAGAACTGTTGGTATCGCCTACGCCTTCAGAATATTTGCCAACGAATAGCCGAACAAAACGGTACCCAAAATTTTCAAATTCGTCCTTGACACCACTTTTCCTAGTTCTAAGAAAACATCTGCTTACAAATGCATTGTAGAACGAGGAGAGGCAAGGAGATGAAAATGCAAATACGTTTCGCATTGATTTTAAACTAAAAGCCAACTATAGCAAGTGGCAAGCCTTGCCTTAGGGGTTCCCCAAAATACGATGAAAAAGTTAGAACATGTAGATGACACGTGTCACTAAAACGACTTTAGCTCTTATTAGGAATGACGAAATTCTATCGTAAGTACAGAAGACATCCCCTAGTATGGAAGTGAACGGTGGTAACAGCAAATACAAGACTATCATAGAAAAATACATATTTTGAACGAAGCCACTTAGCCCCATTAAACTTATATATTCGGGTACCTTAGGACTTGCTGACAAAGAATATGTTATGTGTTTCGCAAATAGTCCATTAATTAACAAATTATAGCCAAAATACTATAGTGGAGTTGACTGACAGCACAAGATCATGCTTAATGTTTTTTTTTTTTTTTTTGGCATGTTTGGAAAACACTGCTTTGGGGGAAATGAGGCCAACAAGTTAGATACGATTTGATTGGCTGTAGTAAAATGTAAGGCGAAACATTATTGGGTGACCTGGAAATACAAATATTGTTGTTAATGGAAACGTATAGGATGGATAGTTTTTTTTTCAAAGGCTCATGTAAACATGGCCTGATTGGTTAGAACGTTAGATATGGTCAAGTAGAAGCGTCGGTTCACTGCCATTTTTGAAAATAAATTCTGTGAAAATCAAGTACGTTGAGAACAGGCTAAGAATTTTCTAATAAAGGAAAAGCCTGGACAAAGGCAGATCGAAAATGTGCCAGATTCTATTGCGTAGTGGTGCGGCAGTCGTTTTACTTGTGTTATTTCCTTACATCTGTGGTAAGATTGATTTTCTTAATATTTTATTTAAAATAAAATTTGAATGTGATATACTAACATACGATTATAAGTAAGTGAGTCTATGGCAGACTCAAAACAGAGTCTAGAGATTGATCCAGCATATGAAAGACTATCAGAGAGGTGTAGATCAACTAAATTATATAGGATTATCATCAGGAGCATAATACCTATCCTATGGTATGGACAACAGATTATTGCTGGAATTGCAGAGGCGTTGTAACTATTAGGGGAAAGGTAAAGTACTGGTACTGGTATACCTGGTCACATCAAAAGAAACTGGTGAAAGGGATTGTCGTAAAGAGCTGATCTTGCATGTTTGTTTGTAATGTGCCTGTCCTGGTTGTTGAGTATTAGTGTAGGCTGTTGATTACAAAGGAGGCATATCCTTCTGTTTCAGAGGTATTTGGTTGCTGTCAATAACTTGTGCCAGACTACAGTGGGCCGATATATTCATGCCACAGTCTTGCCTTTTTCGGAGACAACTGTAAACCACCATCATTCTTGAAGAAGTGGGAGCTGAAGGTTGTCGTTCAGCGAAGTGCAGGAAGATTCCTACAGCATATTACCAAGTTAGGTGAATGTTTCGGCACCTGGTCGCTCAACTCACATTATAGTAGAAAAGAGACTGGGAATAGTGATATAAACATTCCGTCAGTGTCCATAAAAACTTACAAACAACACGCAGAGATGATGATAATAAACAATCAACCAGTGTATACTAGAAGTCACCTCAGTTAAACAATACAACTACACCCTTATATAATAATATATGTATTATGGACAGAAGATCCATTGTATAAATTGATTGATGTAATTAATTTCTATGATTTCACTTTGATTGTCAGTCCTGATTCCAAATAAATCAGATTCAGGACAATAAATTGAAAAACCTCAACTTTCAACCACAGACTTACTAAAGATAGTCTTTTAAAGTGTAGTTTGTATGTGATTGTCGTGGCACTGTTGTGTTGTAGTAGATAATAAAATAATTTGTGAAATTGTTTATATGTTTAGTTGGTTAATGCAACCTTACACTACATTTCATAACCCTAGACACCAAACGTAGTCATCTTATAGTCTATCAAGAATAAGTCTGAATGAGATCATAGTGGTGGAAGTAGAAAGGTGCCCTGGAAATTTACTCAAATATTTATTACATTCAGGGACCTTCACAGCTGACCTCATTCAGTACACTAAGATTTCTTAACAACAAACTGTATTAACATCAACCCACCACAACGATTAGCGTAAACAATATTTCACTCCACTGATCCAGGTATCAAAATGTATCTTTGATTACCATAATCAATATGGATGATCGATGAAGCTCCGACATGACAAGAATTGAAGGAAGAGAGTGTTAACAATGAATCGAAAATACCAAATAATGTTGGAGGTGGGAAAAGAAGAAAGTGAAGAGCACAGAATGAATTAGTGGATGGCACAGGTAAATGTGACGATCGAGGTTATTATGTCCCAATATTGAAGAGTCACCAAATGTATCACTATTCCATAACCACCACCAAATATTACCACAAACATCACTTCCTTAACCACTACACGTCTGTCACAATACGTCTGTCACTATAAGAATCACTATCACTCAATCACTAAGATATGTGACCACCAGTCACGTCTGCGATAACTACATACCTGTCAAAACACATCTTTCAGGGGCGGCCAAAACGATCGGGCAATCGGGTAGTGGTCAAGATCATACAGCAGTAGGGGGCAGAACGAGTAATCTATGTCGGATTGGTTTTTAGGAAGCAATGACTCACATCGCCCCTGGGCCCACAACAATGTCTGCCCGCCCCTGGTATTATTCTTCCTCAGTCAGGTCTAACTGTTATCACACTCACCATCATCATCAACTTGTAATGAAAATAAACATCACTTTGTCTTAACCGCCAAAATTAGATGTAATCTTAATTTATGCAAAGTTCACAATTATGGCATTTCTACAAGTAGCTAGTCTCTAAAAACAGCGTGTTGCTACCTACACTGTGTTTTAAAAATAACGTGCTTTGACAAACACCGTGCCTGTACACTGTGGCGTACTAATCGGAGTGCGAGGTTCGCCCCGGGTGACAGCCAAGAAGGGGGTGCCATCGGACGCTATTGACAGTGCTGTACTGTTTGAAAATCTATTTGCAAGCATAATATATTGTTATTTGTTTTATTGGGGAAGGGGGCTGGTGGAGCCAAAGGAAGGATCCACCCGAGGTGCCTACTGCAGTAAGTACGCCTCTTCCTCTACATTAACGTGCTTCTACACACAGCGTATTTTTACACACAGCACGTTACTGCACACAGTGGTTCTACAAGCAGCGTGTTCCTACATACAGTGTGTTTTTTTAAAATATCGTGTTTTTTACAAACAGCGCGCTTCTGCACTCAGCGTATTTTCACACACAGATCTTTTCTCTGATTCTGATAACACTCTTTGCTTCTTCAACAGTTGTGAGTGTATCAGGCTGAGGTAGTTTTCCACTTTCCATTGCCAATCTGTCAGCTTCTTCATTGCCGGGAATGTCACAATGAGACAGCATCCATTGGATCACAACTCTTTAGAATCGTTCACATAGTTTGTGGAGTACTATTAGATCGTCCAAGTATACAATATTTTGACTCTTCAGCATTGCAATTGCTGACAGTGGATCTGTAAAGAAAGCAACTTGTCTCACGGTTCTTTCCTCTGTCATTTGAACCTCTGCTGCTGTTTTCAAGGCCTCTGCACTGAAGTTACTTGAGAATTTTCCTGATGCCACCGACAGCCTTTTTTTGGGTACCAGCTCAGAAGAGCACCTCCACCTCCATCTTCTATTAAAATACAACATTTTTCACACAAGCGTGTTTCGACATGCAGCCCGTTTTTGCACACACCATTCAACATGGCTGTCACAACCAACAATTACAATGCAAAAAAAAACGTTATTTTTAGATCACAATTATATACGGCCATTGTCGCAGCTACTGCAACTATTACCATCTCACCGCAACATTTTATCCCTTGGTACATATCTGTCACAAACAATGTAAATATTATCCTATCAAATTCTGATTTTAAAAATACGAATATTAAACAGGTAGAAATGTGAATACCTGGCATTGCCGTACATGGGGAGATAAATCAAAATTGTCTCTTTCAAGGATACAATTTTTTTTTTCTTTCGAAATATGAATTTTTTCGCCATTTTTGTAAGTCCCGTCCCGCTTAAGACCGTCGGCTATGTAAGGGCTTATGTCTAAATACGAGTAAAAATGGCGAGTCTGATCGTGCGCTGTATGTTTCGACCAATAGGAAAGAAAAAATGCAACAAGAGGTTTTTAAACTTACCGGGTGGTAAACATTTTTCAGTCTAAAAATCATCTTCATAATCATCATCAGCATCTTCATCTTTGTAGTCAAATATATCATGACTTATGGTCAGTGTATAAGGTAATCCTATAGCAGATTCTGCCGTAGTGGAATGATGTGTTAGAGACTTCACTATACTAGGTCGAGCAGCATCGAGAAGTTGGGATACCAGTTCCCTTTCTCGCTGTCTTTTCCGTCTCTAACTCAAGAGAAAAGTCAGGCACCCATTGACAGCTGGGTAAACCTGAGGTGTGTCAATACTGCGAATCAAACCCGGCACCTTTGCCGCAAGAGACCAGTGCTCTAGCCACTCTATCGATGGAATGCACTATGGTCAATGTAAAAAATAAGGTAAAGGAACCCGTTACACGCCCATTGAGGCATATTGGGAATATGGTGTTAGGCCCATATTATCTTGACCGTCGGCACACGAGGGGTGATGTGGTCGGCATCACGCCGGCCGCCTTAACCTTCCCAGAGTAGCTCTGGTACCCATTTGGGGCTGGGTCGACTCAGGAGCCGTTTGTGGCCTAAAAATTTTCCGCCTCATCTGGGGATCGAACAATAGACCACTGCGCTAGGAAGCCAGTGCACTAACCACTATGCTAATGGTCAATGTACCAGGAGAAAATTGAAAGACCCGCGTGCTCTTTTAAATGCTGTTCAGTTTAGTTTTCACTGTGCACCGTGCGCTTTTTCCGTATTTTTTTAGAAAGCAGGCGCAAGAGCTCTTGCCTCTCGATGAAAAGTTATCAGGCCCCGAGTTCAACATCTGGAAACATCACGATTCCGTACGCCCACTTGTATATGGTTACCAGACTCTGCTCTTGGGTTAGGAAAGGCAAAGGCAGTGAGGAAGGGATCTGATAACCCCACCTCATAAAACAGTACCTATTACAATGAAGTCTCATTACAAATATAGTGCTAACCAGATCACGAGGTCTTTTGTATTCAGACATGCACCCTAATATAACCAACAGACCTGTGTCTAGGTTGAACGAGGCAACATTTGGTTTTCTTTTAAATAGTGAGGTCTCTAACACTTCACTCTCCTGCAGGGTTATGCGCTATGGGTCTATCTACAAAACACTGTCATCTAATACAAGAAAAAGAACATACATATTGTTTGCTATCGTGACCTACAAGCCTACAAAACGGCACACGCTCACAAACAATTAAAACTTGATACACATTTTATGATCGCCTGTTAGAGAATGACACTGCAATAGATGAATCATCAAGATTACGACTGTTGGAATTAGGCATCAAACGTCAGGCTAGCAGAGATGGGCGTATGAGACAACGCATCCGTCGTGTATACTGTATACAACCAGCTAGCTACAAGAACAGTTAGCATTCACACTCTTCGACATTTGCTGAGGGAGACTGGGCACCTATTGGTTTGTCCGGAGTGCAATGACGTCGGTTCAGTTCAACAATAACAAGAAAACACTTTTAAAAAAATATAAAATCAAAATATCTAGTCCAACTGACACGTAAAGTTAGTCAGATAGCAGATTCTACCGTAAGAAAGTTAAGTGTTAGAGACTTCACCATACTAGGTCTAGCATCGAGAGGTGTGTGTGTGGGGGGGGGGGGGGGGGGATGGGTGGGGGGTGGGGGGAGAGATGGGTGGGGGGTGGTGGGGAGTTTGAGTAATATATAATTTAAAAATTAAAATGATACGGAATCAGTTTTACAAATTTACCTGTACAGAAGTCATGGGACGCTTCGGTTTCGGGTTCAGAGGTAGGGTGAATAGTTCCCTCCCTCGCTGCCCATTCCTTCCCTAACTCAAGAGCAAAATCAAGTATCCATTTACAGCTGTATAGGCTGGCGCGTATCGATACCGGAATCGAACCGGTACCTTTGCTGCGGGAGACCAGCGCTCTAATCACTCTGCCAATCGGACGCTCCAAACGCCACCAAAGCACCGGTATCTGAAATAAAACAACGCAAACACAACAGTAGCTAAACCGGCAACATTATGTACACAGGTAGCTAAAATCAGAAACATATTATTACAGGTATATACCCAGACGCTGAATCACGCGGGCAAACAAAAATATATTTAAATAATTTATGTTTTGTTTGCAAAGTAGGAAGATACGTACAAACAAAGCTTTCATAAACGAGCTCGTATACCCGTCAAAACAATGACGGGGTAAAGATTTGAAGCTACATCTTGTCGTCAGTTGATATTGGTGCAACTACAACAGTAGTTGTCGATGGGGATGGCCTATGGAATGTTATCAAGGTCATCAGAAATTGGCTCGTTAAGAAAGAAAGAGACATTTTAAACTTTCAGCATCTGCAGCACAATCAGAAGTCTGGGATATGGGTATAGGTAAATGGAGAGTAATCTGACTAATTACACAACAGTACTTTTACTCACAACATCTTTACGTTGTTGTAAAGAGGCTGTTATCTGGAAAGCCTGTATTCTGAATATATACTTTAAGATTGCCTGGGCTCCTTCATCGCGTGAGTGCTACAGAAAGCTAACCATGAGCACAGAAATCTTTTGGCAGATAAACATCAAAATGATCAAATGATTGTCCCTGTGTTGTGTTGGTTGTCATGGGAAAAGCTAAAATCACAGGAAACTGGAGATATCTCAAGATGACAAGAAGGCGGGTAAGGTAACGTTTGGCTTTTAAATGAAGCATGGAATGGAAACGTGTTCACCTTAAATTACTGCCTGTTATAATGTTTTGTAATGTAAAACAAATTCAACTCTCTATCTTTAGTTTAAACTGAATGTTAAAGTTAAAAAAAAATAAATCAATGAACAAACACAAAAAGGTATAGGGTGGCTCTTTTATTATGGAATGAAATTGTTAAACCTCTCCGTCATTTCTTGACGGGCTACTTACGAAGAGATCTGTTAAATCAGAATAAAGCAGATTATTGGCTTCTTTATGTGACATGATTATAACATTCATTCAAAGCACAGTTTCCGTATTTTTCCGAAAAGTTGGTAGGAATATTTCTTACACATTGAACAATAATAATAGCCCCTTCAGTCATAACTGACTATGGGAATGCGCCCCTGGGATGACAGCCCTCAGCTGCTTGTTTTCTTGGTGTTCCTTTCGACGTTTTCTCCTCTCTTGTGCTTGCCGTGAGAGCTTCTTTTCGCCCAATCTGATGTGGCGCCGAAGGGGCATTGCCACGTGGTGTGATCGGCAGCTTCATTTCCCAGGTCGCTGGATTTATGTCCAGTGCCCTCAGGCCTGTCTTGCACGCATCTTTGAACATCAGCTGCTGTCGCCCAACTGCTCTTTTTGCCTTCTGCCAGTTGTCCGTAGAATATATCTTTCGGGATGCGACCATCTTCCATGCCGCGGACATGGCCTAGCACTGTCTAAGCAGTTTATACATGCTTTGAAGGCCAGCACGCGACAACACCTTGACATTTGTCACTTTGACCTTCCATAAGATACCGAGGATGTGGCGTACACACCGTAGATGGAAGTTATTGAGCCTTCTTTCTTGGTCATATCCAGCTGCCAGGAAGAAGTGGGCTGATGACGCAGGCAATATATAACGTAGCTTTGGTCTTCGTTGTGAATGTGGAGTTTCCCAAACACGCGTTGTGAGGTGGACAAATGTGGCTGTATCTTTGCCAATGTCCGGAGAGAGTTTGTCGTTAATGGCAGACCCCAGGTATGTGAAGTGATGCACCACTGCCAATTCATAGTTATCGATAATAATAACTGGTGCAACATCCACATCCTGACCCAGCACATTTGTTTTCTTTAGACTTATTGTGAGGCCAAAGTCCTTGCATGCTTGGGTGAAGCGATTCATCAAGCTCTGAAGTTTCGGGTGGTTTTGAGTGACGACTGCAGCGTCATCCGCGAATAACAAGTCTCTTATTGTGTCCCTTCTGATTTTTGTTTTTGCCTTCAGCCTTGCGAGATTAAACAGACGGCCATCTGACCTAGTGTGAAGGCATATTCCTTCAGTTGCATCTCTGAATGTATACACCATGAAAGCGTGTTCTGTTAATGAAAGTTCAATTTAGTTTTCACAGTGCAATGCGCTCCTTTTCCGTATTTTCCTGAAAAGGTGGTGCGATTGTTTCACCGCTTACAAACTTTCATTAGTACGTCCTTGTTGCGCTAAACTTGTCGCAACTTATTCTGACTATATATTCTGACCATGCATTCTGACTATATTTAATTTTTTAATGCATGGGAAGTAACTCATGGAATTGTAGTCACTTTTTATTTCTACTAGTTGTCTAATCGTGTGACGATAGTCTGATAGTATAGTTGCCGATAGTTTGTGTGAACGTTTTTGAGTCATGTCCATATACGGAGCGCTCAGGTCGCCAGTTCTTAGAAAACAGTTGGCAATCGCAATGTTTCAAGATTCATTTCCTTTTAAGGTTCGAATCTTTAGTCGAACATCGTAGAACATTCTTCGTTTCGTAAGTTAGCTGAGTTGTACTCGATTCACGTGTTCTGCGCATGTCTTTGCTTGTGGCAGTGTTTGAATGATTTCCGCCCAGGTCAGTCTGAGCAGAAATGCTGGTAAGGCGAGACGTAGCGGTGTGCTAGCGTCTCTGTTCTGTTTGCTTCTTGGACTTTTTTGTGTGCTTTCCTGGACCTTGTTTGTGTTAGCCTTAGCGTGAGCTTAGGCTAGCCTGTAACTGTGTTATTTGTATCTAATTTGGTTTAAGGCCAAGAAGAAAAAGAAATAAAATGTCAGCAACAGTAGTGCCCATTTTCAATGTAAATATAGATGATTATTTTGAAGGAGGTGTGTTACACCGTCCTTTTACTTTGATTATTACAGTAACTGGCCCACAGGCTAACAGGGCATCATATGGCTTGATATCAAGCATCCTTCCGGGGCCTGCAGGAGTAGGTACGAATGGGATTGCCACTCTGTACCGTTTTGCAGGGCCCTTTAAGTGGTTCGCCACCCTCACAGCAGCGGCCCAACTTAAGCACTACCAGGGCCTTCACGGTAAGAGGCTAGAGTGGTCAAACCCACAGATGACGGTGTATATTGAACACCAAGACAAAGAAAAATCAAAAGGAACCCTGAACTGGATACCGCCCACCATGAAGGCGGAAGCTGTGCAGAGACTGGCGGCGACCATCTCAGGGGACGAAAGTGCAGAAGTGACAAGAATAAAGGCGGCAGGAGATAAATGGAACTTTATGTTTAAGCAGTCAGAACACCATGTACCGCACTTCGTGCACCTTAAGGCAGCGGAGAATAAGTTTCTCCGAGTATGGGTGTCCCTGCCAGGGAGAAGGATCCAGTGTGCGGTGTGTGGGGGAGACGACCACTGGGTAAGTCAATGCCCCAAGAAGAGAGCGGCGACCCAACAAGTGAAACGAAGAAGGGAAGAAGAGACGGTTGCCGAGAAAACACCGGCTGAACAGAACAAGGAAGCAGTGGCGGAGCAGGACAGGGCAAGTGAGCTCCCTGGCCCAGATAGCCCCCAAGGCAGTGCCGATGAAGGAGATTTTGAAACGTTTCTCTCAAAGAGAGAAAGAAAAGAAAGAGAATATCGCTCCAAACAGTGGGGCCGGTGAAAAACAAAGAAGTCAAGCGTAACGAGAGCAGGTCGCCATGTAAAAGCTCTCCGAGCAAGAAAGATCTGCCACCGTCACCTAGGGCGTCTACATCGGAGCCCTCCCCGAGGTGGAGTTCGTCGACATCTGTCGTTGACGAGCGCGCTATGTCTGCACCCAGCAGCCCCAGAAAGTCACCAGCAGTAACGGAAGCTCCGGAAGCACCTACACCGGTGAATACCCAAGCCTCCTCCTGGTTGGTGTCAATGGCAGAAGAGGACGATATGGAGTCGATGATGACGCAGACCAGCCTATACATAGACGGGCAAGATTTTGACGATGTAAGTCCATGAGCTTACGCCTACAAGTCTTTCTTCCCAGCACTGGGGCCCAGTGCAAGAAGTTACTTCCAGGCTTCAAGCAGGTGAGACGAGTGAGGACGAATGGTGCAGGTGAAGGCACGCCTGAGCTGCACCCCGAAGCTACCCTCCCCTTTGAGCCTGTTAGAAGCTTGAACAAGAGACTGCCAGTGCGTGGGAAGATGTGCCCCCTCAAGCGGACCCAAGTGAAACTGTCCATAAAAATAAAAATAAAAATGTATCTTATTACAGTAAAGTGTGCCAACACCCATAGTTTAGGAGTGGTGTTAAAATGTATTATTAAGAGTTGTGTTTATGTAAATAGTGTTTATGTAAATAGTTTTTTGATAGTTAGCTTGTCCACAATACACACACTTTAACATGCGCACAGTTTCATTTAAGCAGTCAACTCCCCCCCCCCTACTGGGGTGAGAGTGTTAGGCGACGCAGTCTCATCGGCGCCCAGCCTAAATTATTAGTGCGGAACGGATAGTCAGCCTCAGGTCACTATTCCGTCAATCAGTCATGTAACTAGGTCAACAGGTCAGCCCCTACGCACCCCCTCGACAAGAAATGCAAACATGAACGTGTCGAGTGGCCTAGTTATGACAGAGAGCGGTCAGCCCACAGTCACCGCTCTATTGTGTAAGCCATGTGCAACAAGTATCACTTTGCCTAGTACATTCATTACAACACATAATAAACTATCAACTAGCGCTTTGTTGTGTAATTCACATGTGGCAGGTAGTCAGCCTCAGACCACTACCTTGCCTTGTAATTCAAGAAAAACGGACTGTTTGCACTTAGTCCCCGTTCCGTCAGATAGTTTAGATAGGGCAAGTGGCCTTTCTGCCACTTTGCCAGGTAGACAGTTTATAGCGAGTGGCCAACTTCTGTTTACCACTCCGACATGCAGTCTAGTGATAATATCTCTCAATATCAATGGTTTGAGAAATAAGCTGGACCATGTAATTAAACTGATTAAAAAAGAGAAACCCGATTTTTTGCTTTTACAGCAAACCGGTGTCACTACAAACTATCACGCGGGTCAAATAACAACTAGATTAGGACTGAAGCATGGTTGGTTCGCCCGGGGCACCTGCCATACTGGTGTTGCCATCCTTCAGATTAATGAAGATTGGGATGCAGTGCATCACAGAACTGACAATGATGGAAGAATTGTCATTATACAAATATAAAACAAACACAACAAGCATGACACACACACACTTATTAATATATACGCCCCTGCGACGAAAATTGACAGGCCTAAGTTTTATGATGGATTACACGACATACTAACGGAACACTACAAGGGGAATAAGAAAATTTTAGGGGGGATTTTAATTGTATTCTATCCGACCTTGACCGGTCTGGAGGCTTCACGAGAGCGCAGACACGTGAAAAGTCTTTACTTGTACGACAAGTTCAGGCTATGTTAGACGAACATGACCTTTCAGACGCATACAGAAAAATAGAACCAAATAAACAAACCTTTACATATTATGACAAGACGAACCCTTTTTTTAGACTGGCTTCAAGATTAGATAGATTTTACACCACTAGTGACTATAATATACACAAAATATACCACATAAAAAATACTCTTAAATTCACAGATCATCACGCAGTTTACACATCTTTAAGTACGGGACACACGCACAAACAAGTAAAGAGATCCCCGCATTGGAAATTTAACAACAGCCTACTTAAAAACACTTACTATACAGAACAAATAACACAACTGATACAAGGTTATGCACAAGACATTCCAAATAATAACATTGCTCAACATTGGGATATGCTAAAGAACACAATTAGAGATAGAACGTAGATTTTGGCTACACTCATTCACAAAACGTTTAAAAAAGAAGAGGGGATTTTAGAAGAAGCAATTAGTTTAACCAAAAGTTTAGACAACACGAACCCTCACATACACACCTTAGAACAGCAATTAGATCAATATAGACAGTATACCTACCAGGGAGCATTACTTAGGACAAAATTACACACTATAACGCAGGAAATCCCTAGTAGGCTATATTTAGCAGTAGAGCAAAACATTCAGCGCAGTAGACAGATTCACGAAATAACTGACATGAAAGGAATACGGCACACAGACAACACCAACATCAGTCACGCTTTCTTCGAATACTACAAGCAGCTATATACTAAAGAAGAAAGTGACGCAAACATACAAGATAAATTTTTACAATACACAAAGTGTCTAAGTGATGAGGAAAGTGAAAGGCTAGACCAACCCCTAACTTTAGATAATTTGCAAGGGGCACTTAGTACTTTTCAAAAAGATAAAGCACCTGGGCCTGATGGGCTAACAGCAGAATTTTACAGGTTTTTCTTCCCATGTTTAGGCCCTATCTTAATTAAAGTGTTTGAAGAGGCTTTTCAAAAAGGGGAACTCCCGGATAGTTTAAATCAGTCATATATTACCCTGATCCCTAAAGACAGTAATGACAAAAAGTCAATTAAGAATTTTAGGCCCATCTCCCTTTTAAATGTGGATTATAAAATTCTAGCCAAGGCTTTAACTCTGAAGCTTAAGCCACACATGCACAAAATAATACATTCAATTCAACAATGTAGTGTACATGGTAGAAACATTAGCAGACACACACATTTCATTAGAGACCTAATTACATACACACATGATAGGCAGTGCCAGAGTGCCATATTATCTTTAGACCAGGAAAAGGCATTTGATAGAGTATCACATGCCTTCCTACATAAGAGTCTTAAAGCTAATAATATAGGGAAATACTTTAGATCATGGATAAAAATCCTATATAAAAAACCTGAAAGTAAAATATTGATTAATCATAGTTTAACTAAAACATTTAAATTAACGAGAAGTGTTAGGCAAGGATGCCCTCTGTCGCCCTTGTTATATGTAATAACGTTAGAACCTGTGTTGGAAAGAATAAGACAAGACACAAATATCACGGGGACTTTCGTCCCCGGTGCAGGGGAAAGAAAATTGTTGGCCTACGCCGATGATACAATATTCTTTCCAACAACAAAGGATTCTATAAAAAATATCTTAGAGGTTTTCACAGAGTTTGGATACGCTAGCGAATCCAAACTAAATATTCAAAAATCTAGCATAATGGGAATAGGTAAATGGGGCAATAGGTCAGATTTCCCTTTTCAATTAACGGTAGTGAATAAAATTAAAATTTATGGAATTAACTTCTTTTTTAATCCTCAAGACCCCAATAAAGAGACATGGACAAAATTAATAGAGAAAATCCAAAATATGCTAGAAATTTACAAATATAAAACGGCTACCATTTTCGGAAGAAGTATTATAGTTAATTGTTTTATTATGCCAAAAATAATTTATACAGCAAATATACAAATAGTATCTAAAAAGATTATAACGGAAATAAATAAACTAATTAGGGCCTTTATTTTTAGGAATACCTGGTACAGTATCAAACACACTATTCTAATACAACCTAAAAATAAAGGGGGGATAGCCCTACAGGATATCAATACTAAAATAAAAGCTTTAAGAATTAAATACATAGGGGAAGTTATAAAATGCCCGGGTCTATACCCACTGGCACACTACTATATTGGGTTAAGATTATCGAACCTTTGTAAATTAAACAATGATCAACCTCACTTTTTTGGTACACCACCACCCTTTTACAAAATATGTTTACAAAACTTAGAAGGAAATAAACATTTAATAAGACAAGACACCAAACTTATATACAAACTTCTAGTTGCAGCACAGGAAACACCTCTAAACACACGAAGGGGGTACAACCTTTTTATAACCGATTACACACAGAGTTTCACAAACATTCATGCAATAGACATCAAACCACAAGCAAAAGAAGTCACCTTCAGATTACTACACAGTTTAACGCCTATTGCGGGCATGCAGTCAGCAAAAAAAGCAGGCAAAGCGCCACCAAAATGTAAACTGTGTAGTAACAACATCATAGAGACAGAAGACCACTTGTTTTACACATGTAAGACAGTGGCCCCCACTTTAAACACATAAAGGACATTAATAGCCCCACACTCACAACAGACACTTAATTTATATAGAGCAGTCATGATGAACACGTTACCACGAATGACGAGACAAACAGAACTTAAACTACTAACTTTACTCGCTAACTTCAGATATCTTGTATGGACATGTAGAAACAGAGCTGTATACGACAATGGACATTATGACAGTAAAATATTTACACAAATATACGAACAGATAACACAAGACATAACAACGCAGATTTAAAGCATTCCTTTTGTGTTAAATTATAACTTAGACCCTTGTTGGTGATACAAAGCAAGTAGCTTTGAGTATTAATACTATTTCTGTAATATCGTGCAATGTAAATACCATTTATCGCATATCATCTCACGTTAGGGTGTCATTGTCAGTCGTTGTACCATTAATCATCTAGTAACTCCCATGCCCTCACCAACAGTTGATAATTTTTTTTTTTTTTTTTTTTTTCGGAAATTAGTATATCTTTATATATTGAAATAATTTGATTTGTACCTGGACATTTTGTAATTCGTTTATGCAATAGTTTTGATTTGTGCCTAGCTTTTCAATTTTAAAATTTGTGTAATATATTTTTACATATTGTTCTTTTTTAGATTGTAATATTTAAAGTTATTTTTCTTAAATAATATTGATTTGTTCGCAATTAGGTTTATCTTATATAATGTAATAATTTTAATTTGTACCCGGTTTATTTAACTTTAGAATTTGTGCATTTGCTCTTTTTTGGTCTTGTAATATTAACTAAATAATATTGTTTTTGTGTTTCGCAATATTTAGTTTGTACCGGGTTTATTAACTTTAAATTATGTCCTTATAATGACTATTTTAAATTTCAATTGTTGTAAATACTATCAATGTTGTAAATATATTGACCAAATAAAGGTTTAAAAAAAAAAAAGCGGTGTGCTAGCGTCTTCGCTTATATTATTCAGGAAGGAGTCCTCATCATTGTTGTTCCTTTTTTGAGATGATATATCTCTAGGTTATTCCAAGTGCCTGGAGGCATACGTGATTTATGTGATTTAATTCCTGATGAACAGGTAACTGAATCCTTTTGCTGAGTAACTTTATTGCCATCTTGTGATGTTGACTTTTGCCTAGCCTGCCTTATTATAGAGTCTATGATATGACAAGTTTGCTCAGCTCACGATCCACTTATATTGTCACGCATCGATTGATGCCTGTCCTAAGGGCCATTTGCTTCCAGAACTTTATTGATGGATCTAAGTTTGATACCTTTGCTGTTTAAGGAACACAGAGGACGATAATGTGACGCTCAAAAGACATGCCTGTCTTGTTGAGGTCGGATATAGGAGACTAGATTTAATCTCCCATTTGATATCTACTAGCTCTTATGGAAAGGGGAAGTTTACTACCTGACTACATGTACAGCTGATTACGATATCCTAAAAGGCATATGATTTACATTATTATGATGCTGTCTGCTGTTCCTGCTGCATTGACTACATATGTAATAATGACTGTTTGATCGTACCTATGATGTACCTGCTTGTTTATGTCTACACACCTTGTCATTGTGGCGTCTATAATAAATTATACAAAAACCGTCACTAGCTGTTGCAAGCATCATTGACTTTTCACATCGTGAGTTAACGTGACGTCCTTGTGTGGATTGCACTGTTTGTAATGCTCACTGTTTGAATACACATCAGCATCCTACACAAACCAGACCACAGATACCATACTATGTCTTCATCGCCTTCAACAATTATGGCGTACAACAAAAAGGTATCTATCATTTGGTGGCCATAAGCTGGTTTGGTCTGGTACCAACATACTTGGGGTCCCTTACCCACTTCATTCAACAAGAATTCAACAAACTGCATCCTTCAAGAAATCAACATACAGCGATTTTTCAAGACATTCTACATCTACATAAAAAAAAATCCTGAAACTACTCGGCGTTGTCCGGTACCTTCTGGACTTAAACATTTTTGTTGCAATTTTTGGGAGCCTAAATGACAGGACCCGGCGTTGAGTCATACATTGCCAGTTGAAACGTGTTGCTGTCCTCCTTGCATCAAGTTGCTGTCGTTTGTGAAGGTCAAGTGCCGGTTGATACGAGTTGTTTTCTCAAGAAGGCCAAGTACCGATTTCAATCAATTTACTATTGGATAAGATGGTCAACTGCCGAAACAACACAACATACATTATATCAGAAGCTCAAGTCTCAACCATCGTCTTAGCTGTTTGATGCAAGTTCAGATGTGTGATCAACGTTGGATCTTCGATCTTAGAATGCTGATTTCCACCTGTTTTTTGCTGTACTGACGATTGGAGTTCCATAAGTTAAGTGGCCTGTTTGTTCGTGAACTGTGCCCTTATACTTCTACTGAGTCTTCTGTATTTCTCATTCTTTGGTTTACATGTTATATCTTCTTCTTCTTCCATCCTTAGCCATCAACCGGCAAAGCAGTATGTGGCCAGTACGCCTAGTGGCGTCTTAGGGCAACAACAAATTGATCAATCTATCGCTGTTTCCACCACGCCTGGTGGCGTCTTTGTGGAACAAAAACAGACCAAACAATCTATCATTGTTTCCGTAATCAGATTGGTTGGCAAGCAGGTGATCAGCCCACTGTGCGAAGTTTTTACGGGATGGGGTAAACAGCCCCATGCCCATACCCTCCTTAGTCGCTTTTTACGACATGCGTGGTAGGGTGCAGTGTTACTATTCTTTGCTCCCCTTTCGGGCCCCGGTAACACAAGGGTGACATGTTATATGTTTATATGTTATTTGTATATTTATGTTTATGTTTCTGCGGGTTTTCGGTTGGGCGGTGTCTCCCTTAGATCATACCACGTCATACAGGTCGTCTATCGTGAGCGTTTTCTGTAGGGTGTGCAAATTTCCGATACTGGAATTTGCAAAGCGACTTCTGTTGCTATTTTATAGTTAGTTGTGATGACATGTGTTAGTATTGTTTTCGTTATTTTTCTGCGTTCTTTAGTTCTGTTTTGATTTGTTTGTATTTGCTAGCCTACTGTTTCCTATTGTTTAGTTTCATATACCATTAATGTTTATACACTGTGGTGTCTTGTATTTGTATTATCTTCTCGTAGATATCATCACATTTTTTGTGATATTTCTTTAATTTTCGCTTCATTTTTTGTTGATTTCTGCGAATGTTTTCGTATTGTTGCTAAATCTTTGTTATTGTTTACATTGTATTGTTTACATTGTATTGTTTACAGTGTTATGTTTACATTGTTACTGTTTACATTGTGACTGTGTTTACATAGTCATTGGTTACACTTATAGTAGTTAATTCACATTTAATAGTGGGTTATGCTTATGCATTACTACTACACTGATGATTAATAAATGATGAATAGTATTGTGCACTATTGAATGGGAAGTGCACCTATGATCAAGAGTTGATTGATGATATTTCAAAAAGGTCTATACACAAGTTCTTTGATATAAGACTTGTTTCCCACAGAGATTGGGATGATAATATAGTGTTGTGAGTAAACAAGTGCTTCATTTAAGACTTGTTATAATTAAATTTGAAATAAGATAATTAATTATTTCAGGTTGTGGACTCATATTATTACTCATCATGTCTACATTTGAGCACTTTATTGAGCTGGGTAAATTGCTTGGGAAGACTGGTGATAAGTTAGAAGAATTTGCAACTACTCAATATGATAAAGCAATGGAAGCTGAACAAAAGAAACTGCAGATGCAGGTGGAAAATAAAAGATTAGAAAAACAAGCTGAGGCTGAAGAAAAAAAGTTACAAAGAGAAGCAGATATTGAAAATAAAAAACTTGAAAGAGAAGCTGAAGAAAGGAGGTTACAAAGAGAGTTTGATGAGAGAAAAGCAAAAATGGAGCATGAAGAAAAACTCTTAGCTTTGGAAGTTGAGAAATTAAAGGTGATGAACATGGGTAATGCTAATGATGCAAATAAGGTCTCAGATAAGACTAATGCAAGCACTTTCAAGCTTAACCTACCACCATTCAATGCTTCCATCGACGATATAACATTCTATCTGGACAGATTTGAAACTTCATGTAAAGTACATAACATAGATAAATCACTGCAGGTTTATCATTTGTCCAAAATATTTAGAGGTGATGCTTTGAGTATGTTAAGCATGGTAGATGAGCCTGACAAGAACAACTATGAGGTTGTCAGGGCTATATTGTTAAAGAAATACCAACTTGACGAAGACGGCTATCGTCTTCAATTTAAAAATATGTTGCGAGAAACTGGTGTGCAATTCTCTGAATTAATTTCAAAAATACGTCTTACTTTTTTACGTTGGGTGGAGCTGTCTAAGACAGAAAAAACTTATGAAGGACTTATGGACTTAATACTTAGAGACAAAGTCATGTCTTCTGTCAATGAGTCTTTCCTTGCTTTCCTTCATGAACGTAAACCTAAAACAATAAAAGAAATGGAAGATTTCTGTAGCCAGTATATAACTGCGCATCCTCACGTAACCATTGGTAACTCTAAAGTAAAAGAAGGTCTGCCAGTTGCTTCGGCAGCACCTTATGGTCAAAACTCTAGTCATAGATTCCAACAAAATTTTGATAGGAAAAGTAACCGTAGTTAAGGTCAAAATTATGGAAATCAATTTCAGGGTGATTCTTCTTCGAAGAATTGGAGACGAGCTGACAGTCCTCGTTACTTCCAACCTAATAATTTTAGGCATTTCAGAAGAGGATATGGTAACAGAGGCTTTTCCTCCCGTAGACCTCAAAACCAAACAAATAGATGTTCACATCAATGTGGACATGATAATAATCATGGAAACTGTAGTTCAAAACAGGATAACAGTTATAATAGAGACAATAATAACTACAGAGATAATAACAACAGTGATAACTTCAGAGGTAATAGTAGTCGCGGTAGATCTCAATACAAAAAAAAGAGATATCAGCAGGCTAACTCGGTTCAACAAGAATCTCAGGGAGCCTGTAATCAGGTTTCTGATAATAAAAACTCTGACGCTGTCACTTGTTCTTCTTTTGACTTTGGGAGAGCAAACAAGTGCCCCCAATGCAGTACTTTGTTCGAACCAACTACAATATCGACTTTGAGTTGTGGTCACCCTCTCCCCGCTCTTCCTGCTTCGGTTGCACATGACGGGAGAGGTTCTCTAATCCTACATAAGGGTCTTGTTAATAATACTCCGGTCTCACTACTTTTCGATTCCGGATGCACCACTATTGGTGTTAGACAATCGCTTGTAGAACCATCCTGTGCGACAGGAAGGGTTATCAAATGTGTCACATTTGGCGGCACTCTAGAGAAATATCCTACTGCTGTAATTCACATTGCCACTCCTTTCTTTACGGGAGATGTGCATGCCTGTCTCTTACCTAATCCTATTGCGGACCTTATTATTGGTCGTATCCACGGAGTTAGGGAATGTACCCCACAGCAGATTGCTGCTTGGGAAGATGATAATATGCAAGCTACCAATGCAGTGGTTACAAGAGCACAAGCTCTACAAACACCACAAACTTCGTTGAATAATGATAATGAAGTTCATAGCCAAGATAGTACCTTGGTTATTTCTCGTGACTCGTTCATAAAATTAAAAGAAGAAGATCCGACGCTAAAAAAATTCTTCATTCTTGCGAAGAAAAGTGATCCAAATAAGGATACACAAAGAAAATCTTGGATAGAAATGAAAAACGGCGTACTTGTACGTATGGTACAAGACTCGGCTACGTCAGCACATTCGCAAATTCTTGTTCCCAAGAGTATGAGAGTGCAAATATTTCAACATGCTCAAGACTCGCAATGTGCTGGACACATGGGATTTTCCCGTACAAAGTCGAGAGTCCTTGCGGCTTTCTTTTGGCTTTTTGTTAACAAGGACATTTGTATATACTGCCGATCATGTCAGGTATGTCAGGAGGTCAAATCTAGAGGACCACGACATGCTGCGCCTATCCAGGCTGCTGACATCCCTATTCGGCCATTTCAGAAAATGGCCATATATATTATTGGCCCTTTTAAGATAAAGTCGGCCAGAGGACATCAGTTTATCCTTACATGTGTCGATATGTGCACACGTTGGCCAGAGGCTATTCCTCTTAAGAGCATATCTACTACAGATATCGCATATGCTCTTTGGCTGATATTTTCTCGCTTGGGGTTCCCCAGAGAAATATTGTCAGACCATGGCACTCAACTCATATCTGACACTATGTCACAGGTAATGTCTACCTTACACATTAAAAGATCTCTCAGTAGCATCTATCATCCTATGTCTAATGGGTTAGTTGAGCGTCTGAATAGAACGCTCAAGACTTTACTTGGTAAGATAACTGAAGATCATCCTCAAGATTGGGACAGGGTTTTACCCGCGGCTCTCTTTGCCTATAGAGGGTCCCAAACGAACACACAGGATTTTCTCCCTTTGAACTTGTCTTTGGCGCGCGTCCGCGCGGCCCTATGTCTTTGTTACACGATCTCATCACTGCCGATGATATTAGTGATGACACTCAATCTTCATATGAGTATGTCATTGCTCTTAGGCAAAAGATCATTGAGGCATGCAAACTAGCGACTGCTTCGTCAGAAATTGCTAAAGAAAAAGCAAGGCAGTTTGCTAACAAGAACAGATGTCTACGACAACTTTGTCCAGGTGAAAAAGCATTCGTTCTACTCCCCAGTAGGGAAAATAGACGTCTGATTGCATGGAAAGGTCCATATGCAATAGTCTCACGAATTTCCGATGTTGACTATGTGGTCGATATAGATGGAAAGCATAAAACTTTCCATATTAACATGCTGACGGAATTTGATGAGCGTCCAGACTATTTGCTGCCTATTTTCCAGGCAACGGACGATTCTTCTGTACCTCATGGTCATTACTCATCCCTGTCTGTCATACAGGATGAGGAATCTGTTTTTTCTGATGTGAATCTCCCTCTTCCAGTGGTTCCACTACATTCTATGGAATCTTGGAAAGATGTCTCCATTTCTCCTAATCTTTCTGTTGATGAACATCGTCAAGTCTCGTCGATGTTACAGACATTTAAGGATGTTCTAACCGACATCCCTGTTCACACGCATGTCATAGAACATGACATAATTCTTACCGACAGTAATCCTGTTAGGGTTAGACCGTATCCTATCCCTATACACTTTCAGTCACAAGTGGAAAAGGAATTGGATGAAATGATCCAATTAAACATAATTGAACCATCGACTTCTCCATATTCTTCTTCCATGGTTATTGTTCGGAAGAAAGATAAGAACATACGAATTTGCGTTGATTATCGCAAATTAAATCAAGTCACAAAGTTCGATGCTGAACCTATGCCTTTACTAGAAGATCTACTTATTAGACTTTCTAATTCTAGATTCTTCACTAAACTTGACTTGTCAAAAGGTTATTGGCAAGTGCCTTTAGCAGATCATGCCAAACCTCTGACTGCTTTCTCTACACCTAGGGGTTTATTTCAATGGAATGTAATGCCCTTCGGTCTTATGAACGCCCCTGCTACTTTCGTTCGCATGATGCGTCGAATTCTTTCTCATCGTTCAGATGTCATCGCATACTTAGATGTTATCTGTCTCTTCAGTGATTCTTGGGAAGATCACTATCTGGGTTTATATGACCTACTGTCTACTCTACGTGAGTATAATCTGACAGCAAAACCTTCTAAAGCTTATATTGGTTTTGGTGAAATCTCTTTCCTCGGTCATCGTGTTGGTTATGGTCTCTTGAAGACAGAAGACCACAATACTTCGAAAATATTGAACATCTCTGTACCTAAGACGAAGAAACAAGTCCGTAGTCTCTTGGGGTTAATTCAATTCTATGGGAGATTTATTCCGAATCTATCTTCGATAATGGCACCTCTTTCAACGTTGTTGAAGAAAGGATCGCCTAATCTGATTCGTTGGTCTCAGGAATGTCAATCTTCCTTAGACCAGATTAAAAGTATATTTTCTTCTCCTCCCATCCTAAGATTACCTACTCTTGATTGGACTTTTGTTCTTCGGAGTGATGCTTCATCCACTGGGATTGGAGCAGCACTGATGCAAGAATATGCAAATACTCTGCATCCTGTTATGTACATTTCTAGAAAACTAAATGCGGCAGAGAGGAACTACTCGGTTGTAGACCGTGAGTTGTTAGCGATGGTTTGGTCAATTCTAAAGCTACAAAGATTCCTCCTGGGCGCACATTTCATTCTAGAGACTGATCAGAAAGCTCTTACAGCTATTCAGACTAAGAACTTGAAGAGTTCGAGATCCACTCGATATGCCATTGCTCTTCAACCTTTTCACTTCACGGTACGAGCTATCCGTGGGTCGGATAATGTGATGGCTGACATTCTGTCTAGATGCCCACATGATGCCAACTAATACTTCTGTCCTGTTTCTAGATATACGACAGAGCCATAACACACCTATATTACTACAATACATTAGCACATCTGTCCTCACTTTAGGTGAACACATACTATGGTGCTTTGTTATCATCTTCTTCTGTTCCCATCTTTAATATAAGAAGAAGACTGAGTAGTTAATATAAGGGCCGAAAGTTTACTCGGTCACAATTGTTAATAATAATGTATTGTATAGTATGAAACTTAATGGCTATTAAATAGAATTATATTGGTTGTTTTTTCTCAGCATGTTATTGTTGATCGGAGAAGCTACCTTTCTGTTGTCAAACATGGAGAGTTCCACATTGTACACTTTCCTTGGAACGACAGGAGATGTGTCCTGGATTGTCATTTATGTTTAATTTCATTATGTAATGGTATTATTAAACATTTAGATAATGTAATATTTAACATTCTATATCAGATGTGTACATCCATTCTAAGCGGTATTAGAGTATGACACTGCTATTTGATTATAATGATATGAACTTGCATATTTATATTGTATTTTCATGCAAGCGTAGTGTGTGTTGGTGGCACCTCCCCGATATATTTTTTTTTGAATCAGATTTTTTGTCTGTTGAGAGATATTCTCACCATACACTTTATGTGTCAATTTAGCCTCATATTAGGCAGTGCAATTAGTTATCCCCGCATAATTCGTGCGTTGTTAAACCGCTTTTGGTTTTACTCTTGGATTTAAAAAAAAAAATGTTGCACATTTTTTTTATCGGGAGGTGGCGGTAATGTTGCGCTAAACCTGTCGCAACTTATTCTGACTATATATTCTGACCATGCATTCTGACTATATTTAATTTTTTAATGCATGGGAAGTGACTCATGGAATTGTAGTCACTTTTTATTTCTACTAGTTGTCTAATCGTGTGACGATAGTTTGATAGTATAGTTGCCGATAGTTTGTGTGAACGTTTTTGAGTCATGTCCATATACGGAGCGCTCATGTCGCCAGTTCTTAGAAAACAGTTGGCAATCGCAATGTTTCAAGATTCATTTCCTTTTAAGGTTCGAATCTTTAGTCGAACATCGTAGAACATTCTTCGTTTCGTAAGTTAGCTGAGTTGTATTCGATTCACGTGTTCTGCGCATGTCTTTGCTTGTGGCAGTGTTTGAATGATTTCCGCCCAGGTCAGTCTGAGCAGAAATGCTGGTAAGGCGAGACGTAGCGGTGTGCTAGCGTCTTCGCTTATATTATTCAGGAAGCAGTCCTCATCATTGTTGTTCCTTTTTTGAGATGATATATCTCTAGGTTATTCCAAGTGCCTGGAGGCCTATGTGATTTATGTGATTTAATTCCTGATGAACAGGTAACTGAATCCTTTTGCTGAGTAACTTTATCGCCATCTTGTGATGTTGACTTTTGCCTAGCCTGCCTTATTATAGAGTCTATGATATGACAAGTTTGCTCAGCTCACGATCCACTTATATTGTCACGCATTGATTGATGCCTGTCCTAAGGGCCATTTGCTTCCTGAACTTTATTGATGGATCTAGGTTTGATACCTTTGCTGTTTAAGGAACATAGAGGACGATAATGTGACGCTCAAAAGACATGCCTGTCTTGTTGAGGTCGGATATAGGAGACTAGATTTAATCTCCCATTTGATATCTACTAGCTCTTATGGAAAGGGGAAGTTTACTACCTGACTACATGTACAGCTGATTACGATATCCTAAAAGGCATATGATTTACATTATTATGATGCTGTCTGCTGTTCCTGCTGCATTGACTACATACGTAATAATGACTGTTTGATCGTACCTATGATGTACCTGCTTGTTTATGTCTACACACCTCGTCATTGTGGCGTCTATAATAAATTATACAAAAACCGTCACTAGCTGTTGCAAGCATCATTGACTTTTCACATCGTGAGTTAACGTGACGTCCTTGTGTGGATTGCCCTGTTTGTAATGCTCACTGTTTGAATACACATCAGCATCCTACACAAACCAGACCACAGATACCATACTATGTCTTCATCGCCTTCAACAATTATGGCGTACAACAAAAAGGTATCTATCAGTCCTAAAATTCATAATCCTTATATTACTTATCTTCTTAATGAAAGTTTTTAACCATTGAAACAACGGCAGAAACTTTAAAGGAAGATATGGAAACGGTGCGTATTGACGTTCCTTCCTGTTCACCGTGTTTTGCTAACTGCAAAAATAAAGGTGAGGACTGGTAATATATACTCGTGTCTGGGGTATTATTTCTATTATAGAACCCCTGTAAAAGTCTGTTTGACTGGAGATGTAAAAGGTTGTTCAGTGTAAATGCCCAGATGTAACGTACTGTTTTGATGTGTTATGAATGTTAGTACGTGGAGCGTGTCGTGTTGTCCTGGACAGTACCAAGTAGTAGCGAGGAATTAGGTCACTAGCGTGAGGTGCCGCCAGGGTATAGTAGACACATACATAATGTCTGTATTCCTGTAGATTCAGACGTGTAGTACTTGTATAACAATGTGGTTGATTGTGTAGGTGAGTAAATAACAGTGCTGATAACACGAAGGCCGTATAGGCTCTTGGACGTCTTCACATTAACTCACACAACCACAAGTAGAAGTCAGTGAAGTAGGGAATGCTGCTGACGTTTACAATATTTATTCATGACGTACGATAATACGATGATGATGGACGAAACAGTCAATAGTATAAGATCGTGTACATAATATGTGTAATTACAAAGGTCAGCTTCAGGCATCACAGATCCCAGACATGTAACAATGAGGCATCACAGATCCCAGACATGTAACAATGTCTTGACCAAATGTTTACTGTTCATGCAATAGCTCTAATCCCTGATTTAGCCCCGTCAGGTAAGCCCTAGCAAATATATTGCGTGGTACGGGCGATATCAGTTATTTAAACAAAGTCAATGCCATTGTCCTACAATTAGCAAAAGACTTCAGACTGGCCTCACATGCCAGATACTTCATTCTGGTGAAGAATATTGGCCGTAAACACGGACCAATATGATGACAACGAAATCAGGCCGCAGGTCGCGGGCCTCGATAATCAGGTCACTCTCAGTTTACACAAGCTTTTGAGATTAAATATATTTTCCGCCAAACCATATTCCGCCTGCATTGCGGATCCATAAAGATGATTCCTAGGCTTATGTATGTGACGGGTCAACTTAGACCTAGTCTTTCAAATATGAAGCAATACTGGGGTACCGTATAATAACTCCTTGTGAGCTTCGCTCACTATGTCGCCATCAGCGATAAATGTACCTGTAAGATCTAAACGAGACGAAAAGATCGAATAATGTTTCAGTTACCTTCTCAGAGAATCCTTACACTCTAAGGTAGCACAACACAGCTAATACTGGCATAAAGAAACACCCAGGGACGGAAGAATGCCAAAACAGTCATTCCCAGAATTTCCAATCCCTATCGAAAACTTGGCAGAGAGAAATCTACGGATCGGTACATCCGTTCTAAGCCATAGGTACACTCTCTCTCAATCAGTCTCCCGGCTTTTGCCGCCAAGACCCGCGCATGCCCAAAGAGCATGAACCAGATCGAGGCAAATTCAGACCAGGCGTTTCCGCCCAAACGGGTGATAAAGATACTCCGTATATGATCCTATAAATAGACTTAAGACATGTCAACTATAAGACATTGCCTGAGACAGGACAACATAAGACAGGAGAAGATAATCACCAGACAAACCTGTCACAGAAAGATAATAAACATTTATCTCTCTTTGATCACATTAAACCAAACATACATTAGGTTGGCGTTTTTTCCACCGTCCAAAAGGACGGCAACAATCCCTCTGTGCCTTTGTGAGTAGGTCCTATCGGAGTCCGGTTTCCGTATTAAAAATTGGAGTTTTCTTACTGTATTAGTCAAAAGGCGCTTCAATACTTGTTTTCCGTTACTATAAGTTCAGAATCCTAACTTCTACTCTTTTCTGGCTTCAGTCCGAGCTGTCTACTTTTGACGATTCTGGAATGCAGTGTTGTATGTCTAAAATGTTCTACGTTATATTGCAGTTTCCCTGCTCACGCTCACACTTCGCGTTTCCGACAAAACTTCCAATCAACGTGAATGTATATTAACCTCTAAACTGCTAAGCCAATATCATTCGAAAGTGCATGTTATGATAATTTTCCTCATGGATTTTTCTGCAGTATTCATGCGTTTGTCAAATTCAAACAGTCACTCTCCGTATGTGGAAGTGGTATTTCCGTCAATTCTCGGTAATGATTACCACCAGTGGCGTTCTAAGGGGAGTACGAGGGGGGGGGGGGCGGTCCGCCCCAGGTGACAGCCAGGAAGGGTGGGCCGTCGGACACTATATTGTCATAATACAATGGTAAAATGTGCTTGCAAGTGTATTTCTTTATGAGGAAGGGGTGCCAAAGGTAGTATCCGCCCCGGGTGTCAAATACTTTAAGGACGCCTCTGATTACCACTACACTTTCATACATTTATCTTGCTCATAACAAGCTTGTCCGGATGTTTATTCAGGTATGTCTGTAATATGCCACCAAATCGATATTTTACCGGCACTCCCTATGCAGACAACCACTGGGCGTCATTACTCGAAAATAACTTGTCGCCAATCTGGGTTTACATTTAACTCATCTCCGCGAGGATAGGCAGGCAAACATGACACGTATGAATGGAAGAAGTGTATAAACGTTCACACTAAAATACCAAATACTGTCGGAGATAGAACAATAGAACGTGCTAACAATCGAATGGAGCACATAATTAATACGCACAATAAAAGTAGATCAATACTGCCTGAGAGGAAAAGAGAGCGAAAAAAATTATGTGACAAGGAAAATAATGAACTAGAATAAAGATTTGAAGCAGATAAGAGTCGGATGGTGAACGGTTATGTTCCGATTTCATCCAGGTGTTTCTTCAAACAACTACATCTAGGAGTCATTTGATTTTTAACACAGCTCTAGTAATGTTCGATTTTCTCTTGAGCTTTACATTAGGTTCTCAAACTTAATAATGTACATTATATTCAAAGATTAATTTCACTCGACGGAGGTGGCAACGGTTCCAGAATATTAATAATAATCATAATAATAACATTAAGTTATGATCTAACATTCCCTCGTTAGAACGGGAGTGAGACAGGGATGCCTCTTGACTCCATTTAATTTCTTACTAGCAATAGATTGGGTTACGAAAACATCAACATCACACAACAGAAATGGAATCCAGTGGAATCTGACTAAACAGCTTGATGATCTAGATTTTGCAGATGACTTGGTTCTTTTGTCCCATAACCATAATCAGATGCAAGACAAAATGAATACACTCGATGAGAGCTCACAACAAGTGGACCTGAAAATACACAGGGAAAAGACAAAGATTATGAGAATAAATGCAAGAAATGATAACAAGGTTAAACTTAAAAAGAAACACCCCTAAAAGATGTAGAATCGTACACGTATCTTGGCAGTAATATAGACAAAGTTATAGGGACAGATAGTGATATCAAAATAAGAATACAAAAAGCAACAGGAGCTTTAATTGTATTGGGAAACATATGGAGAACAAGAGCAATCAAGTCCAATACGAAAATGAGAATCTTCAACTCGAATGTCAAGTCAGTCCTATTGTATGGCTCTGAAACATGGAGAACAACAAAAACAACAATCAAAAAGCTACGGACTTTTATAAGCGGGTTCTTGCGTAGAATAGAAGGACTGACATGGTATGACAAAGTCACAAATGTGGAATTGATGACAAGAACCAGACAAGTGCCAGTGAAACAAGAGTTGAGAAGAAGACGCTGGCGATGGATAGGACACACATTGATGACACCTGTTGATAGCATCACAAGGCAGTCCTTGTTCTGGAATCTCCAGGGAAAGAGAGGCAAAGGTAGACCAAAAAACAGATGGAGAAGTGAACTGGATACAGAGGTGTAAATGATGAGGAAAACATGGAAAGAACTTGAGCAGATGGCACGTGACAGGAAGACTTGGCAGGTGTTTGTTGAAGGCCTATGCTCTTTGGGGAGCTAAAGGGTATTGATTGATTGATTGATTGATGATCTAAAATCATTACACAAGTAAAAGGTGGAAACACGTTTTAGGGATCCAATCTTATTCTTATTACCAGATGCACTAACAATTAAAATAAAATAAAAATCTCATGTATTCTATTGAATATAGTAACAGTAAATAGCCGGTTATCATTATCTCGCCATTCGTTATATCGGTCACAAAAGGATATTTTTCATAAAAGATTTGACGATTTACTGATTAGTGACAACTGGCCACCCACTTGTAGTCAATGTAATATAGGGTATAGAAAATTAAGATTCTGGTTTTTTACGCGTCACGTATTTACAATAACAGTGACTCCCTAAAACCACATTTAAGAAATGATAATTAAAACTGTGAGTCGGTTTAATAATTTATCTTTATTGTAAAAGAGCCACCCAATACCGTTTTTCTTTAAATATTTCTTTATTTTTTTGTTTCTTTCTGTTAAAACTAAAGACATGTGATATAATTTTTATTTTGTAATGTCGTATCTAAGTCGGCAATCAGACACGGATCGATTGCTTGCAAACCAACCACGGTAACCGTTAAACCACAGATACGCAATGATACGTGTTTTCTGTCTTATTCTTTTTGTTTTTTCTCTTTTTTTAATAAATGACAACTATTTTATTTTGTGTGTGTATGTGTATGTTTTTTTTGTTTTATTTTTTATTTTATTTTTTTTGCAGCACCTGCTATAGGACTACATTTACCTATACTTTACATTGAGTTGAAGGGGAGTGAATGATACAGAAAATCTAGTGAGCTCACCCTTAGAGTACCATACCGTACACAGATAAAACCCCCTAACGATAAACAGCCCATTCCGGTCATTGAGAAGATTACGTTTCCAGGAGTCGTTTAAAAGGTAAAAGGTAAAGGATCCCGTTACACACCCATTGAGGCATATTAGGAATATGGTGTTAGCCCCATATTTTCTTGACCATCAGCACACTAGGGGTGATGTGGTCGGATTAACGCCGGCCGCCTTAACCTTCCCAGAGTTGCTCTGGTACCCAATTCATGAGGCTGGGCCGACCTCGGAGCCGTTTTGAAAAGTGTTCACAATATAAATTGAATGTGTTTTCATTTATGTTTTACACTGATTGAAAAGTTTGAAACTTCCATTACTTTAAAATGAATATTTTCACATGTACATTTACACTGGTTGAAAACTTACATTAATTTTGAAGTGAATATGTTTATATGGACATTTACACTGCTTTGAAAATGTAAGTGTTATACTTAGAATGTACATCATTTCTTTCATCTTTCCCTCCCTGCTCCATAGGGAACCTAGAACTACTTTATGCTTTTAGTTCTCTTTACGAAACTAACAATAAAGCAATCACCAGCCCTTGCAGTGGTGGTTCATGAATCATCATTCTATACGCTGAGGTTGCCAGCCTCAAATGACTTGGACATCCACTTGCGAGTTTTCACATATTAAACTTTACATGGTAATATATACATATATATTTGTTAGTTCACATGTTAGTAATACAATATAAAATGTAAATCACAACTTACGCCAATCCTGGCTCACAAACATTTTTGCTCAGATGAATAAAAGACACTTGAATCTGCCTCTTACACACGTCTGGGGTGTCGTTAATTTAATAAGTTCCCTCTCTGACTTCGTGTGTGGTCCTTAAGTTTCCTCAGTCCCGGTTTCCTTATTTAAAATGCTAGAGATTTCCTGGGCTATATTGTAAGTCCTGATAAATGCTCCAATAAAAGGGTCCCGTATTTTAAGAAGGAATTCTGAATTCTAATTCTTCACTATAGTAGTCTGGTGTCTTGACGAGCGATTTCTCAAGTGAAATAGCTTGAGAAAATGATCAGATTATATTCCCTGCCTTCCCACGCCTTCGTTTGTTATGAGCTATAAAAAAACTCCAATCATATTCTGGCGGGTTATGAGGTAATTTCAAAATATTCCGACATCGGATAATTTTGAACGTAAGGCAGAGGTCAACTCTTCCATATATTATAATAAGATGTCCGATGCCCTTGTGTACAAACTTACGGACAAATCGGTAAACTAATTAAACAGCGTGTTCAAAATGCAACCATCATTACTTTATCAGAAAGTACTTTTGTCATAACAAGTAAGACAAGAAACGCTTATGTCATAAGTCTCCGCCGCGTACACGAGATCTTGTGCTAATGTTAGCCAAGCTGTGCCACTCCCTTTCGACTGCGAGTAATTATCTCAGCAAATATGGGTAGTGTCAAGCAAATGTGATTATTATCACCTACAGGGAGTGTCAAGCATTTCGACAATACTCAAATATCTGCTACTTAGCATAAAAAATAACGAAGAAAGAAAGAAAGAAAAGTGCGATATCTGAGAGCACATAATATAAATCAGTACCACAAATGTACCGATACTGCCGGAGTGAAACAAAGCGCGAAAGGGGCCGCCCCGTTTTGTCACACCATGGATCACCGACTAGGAAGCCAATGCACTATAACCATTGCGATACAGCCGCTCCAGGAGTCGTGTAACTATTACGAAAACTGGAGTAAAAGTCCGTCATGTGACGGGAATTAAATTCAAAAGACCCCAAAACTTAACGGCAAATTTATTTATTCAAATACTTGTGGAAAAATAATGTTAGATGAGAACATCTGATTGTCCATCAGAAGAGCACTTTGATTTTCTGTTGTTTTAATTTGTACTTATACGTGGGTATTTTATACATCTCTAAACACTTATGTACGAAAATAGATATTTAAACAATTTCGCTGCAATTGTCTCTTCATCATATACGATTCACTTACATGGTGAAAGTGAGAAAAGTTATCAACATTTTCTTTCATTTTTTTTTTTAAATTCCCTTATTAAAAACGGTCAAGCTGTGAAGGCCCCTGAGTCTAATAAATAATAGGGTTTGTGTTTTCAGGGAACCTTTCTGCTACCACCCTACAACCTCAACCTGCGACGTATTTTATGCTAAGTATAATAATGGTGTATGTCTGTTATCTGGCTAGTGTCTAGGGTAATGTAAAATGTGCTGTAATAAAATGATAACAAATACACCTAAGAACTCTATGATAAGTAATTAACAACACCCAGAGTTAAGTTTAAAATGGGAAATCTTTTTTTACAATTTATTGTTCCAGTATCACAATTTTGTGTATACTGGAATATTGAAACTCAAAATGATAATTCAAAGTATTTACATAAATTTGATTCAATTTATAATCTGAGTATATTATTTTTCACAACTTTAATTAAATATGTCAATCTGGAACAGTGTAAATTTACTCTTGCTCCTATGAATGGGTAATGATTGAATGAACGTCTGTCTTCATCATAATCTGAATGATCTAATACACATTTAGGAAATGAGAGTAATTGAGTTTGATATATCAAGTGCCCGGAGACGATTTCTTATCTTAGTATCTTCTGGTATACAGGATGAATTATGTTCACATCACCAGCTTCCACTGCCAAGTCAGGATCCTGCTCTTGAAATATAACAAGGAGGCACACAGGCGATACTGCCTCAATTCTTTAGATGCAGAGGTATATACAGGTATTAGTTGACCTGGGCTCACTTTGAGTCATAGATGAAACCCGCATCAGAGAAATATTAACACAAATAAATTTGAGTTGCGATAAATATGGTCAAATCCAGATCGCTTGCTGGTGCAGATCAGCAAAACAAGATCGTACTAATATCTTGTCTTCACACAACTTTAGTGTAATACAAATTTTTCTCAAGTGGCGACTTGCACTACCTTCAAACCAGTTTTATTCCTCCGTTAGTATATTAGACTCCAGCCAATCAGGGACTGTTAGGCTTCTAGCGTCCTTTTTTTTCAAAACTGAACTCAATTTTCAAATCTTGGACTACCTTACCCTTTCCCAATATCTGTCAAGCTGAGAAAGATGTAGTCTGTCAGTCCATATGTTTTCTGTCAATATCTCCTTTATTTATTGAGTGGTTCAAATGCTGATAAATAATTATTGATCCGGTTGCTGTCTGTCAGTGCTTATATTTTTATACGTTTATTTATTATATTTACTATTATCGTTTTTCTTCTTCAATTCTTCAAATAACATATTTTCCTATCTACGGTAAGATACAGTAACACTTTACTCTTCTATTACCCAATTAATGTCATTGTATTCGTCCCTGTCTTTTATTTTAGCATATAAGAAAATTATCTAAGTTTTTCTTCTATCTAACCTTCTATGCCCCGCTTGGGTGCCAATTTCAAATTATGTAAACAACAAAATCGAGACACTACCAACTATGCTCCTTTTCTCCCCCGTTCCGTACGGTATTTTCAAAATTTCCCACGGTAATCGTAATTTTTCTCTTTAACTGTCGTTCTCATTCAAAACGAAACAACGCTTTTGTAGTACGTCACAAAATTGCGACCACGCGTTGGCAGTATGTTACAATATCGCTACTTTTAAGCCCGAAATACGAGTGTGTGTGTGTGTTTTTGGGCTGTGTCGCGTCCAACAGCGTGGATATATACATTGAACTGAGTGTCGAGCGAAGAGAGTCTGCAAAACTTGCGACATCGTTTTTCCAACATGCTACGACATTGGCATGCACTATCGTTTTCGGTTCGGGAGGCCAGAAAAAACCAAACGCGTGTCAAATTGTAGCATTTACTCTCTCACTTTTATGCCTTCGCGTATTCCTTCCCCGTTTTCTTCTTACACTCTTGCTCTGAATGCTAAGCCTTGTTTTTCTCAAAACTGTTACGGTAGTGTCTCAATGACGAGGTATAAAAAAAATCTAGTACTATTTGCAGGTGTAGGAGACAACGTTTCACGCAACTTCGTTACTTTATCCCTATATTCTTTTATCTCTATCGTTTTGAATTTATAAAAGGTGGGCCATTTGAACTGTTGTCCATACAGATGTCACTTTACGACAGCCGAGAAAGGCAGTATTCAAAGTGTTAGAAAAGTGGATCCTAAATGTATAGGTAGATTGTGCCTATTTGATATATGTCTACAATTATTTTAAGTGCTTGAGCTTGCATTATAACGAGTAAGAAATGTGGAAGAATATCTTATGCAACAATTTAAAAGTCTGACGAGGAACACAATGAAATACGCCTTTTTGTGAAGAGAATTATGTTGTTGGATTTCATATCAAACTTGTGGATTGTATCATATCAATGGAAATTTGACACTTTGGGAAGATGATTGTGTAATAAAGTAATGGGATCGATAAAATGCAGGTCGTATTTGATGTTAAGCGAAGTTGATCACTGTTGACCACTAACGATTTGTTTCAATATTTTACATCAGATGCTGTGCGCCATCAGTGATTACTTCGTACCACAAAATTGTATGAACATACAGACCAGCTCATGTGTGACCGGGGGAGGGGAAGGCTGTGTCACCAAATCAAGTCTAGTGTGACAGGGTGAGAAAAGGATGAAACAAATGTTCTGTGATAGGTGAATTTTGTGGCAGTATTTTCTTTCAATATTCTTCTGTAGTGTTACTGGCGACTGCCAGAGATGGTGATTACAGATATAAATTGTAATATAACCCAGGTGTTCTTAGGAGACTCATACTGTTTTTATTGATGCAGGCTGTAAGATGGTCGTAATTATAGTTGATGCGTGATGCCATATGATGATGGATGGTATCCGCATGTCTGGTTTTGTGTAGTGTGCAGATGAAAATTGTTCTTGTCAGGTTCATCCACCATATTTAATATACTTAGAGCTTTACCTGTCAGTATCCCTGATAACTGATAAACATATTTTGCTTTGTTCAGTCAAACAATGTTCATACAAAAATAACAGGGCAATCCACATAGGACGTCAGTAAACTCACGACGTATAAAGTCAATGATTCTTGTAACAGCCGTTGACGTTTTTCTTCATTATTTATTGTGGACGCCACAGTGACAAAATGGTTACGCGAATATGTAGGCACCTCAAACAGTCATTATCACAGCAACATTCAATACAGCAATAGACGGTAGACAGCATTACAATGATGAGTCAGATGCATGTTATATTTCATAGTGCTGTAAATGTAGTCAGGTGAAAAACTCCATCCTTTTCTATAACAGCCAGGAGATAACCAGATGTATGAGATCAGTTAACTCTCCTTAGTCTGACTTCAGCAAGACAGACACGTCTGCCGAAGTATAAATAATGTCCTCAAAAAATATCCTCTAGATAATAAAGGTTTTCCAAACCTAGTTCATTTAACAAAGTAGCAAGTAATGGTCCTTGGGACATGCATCAACCGATGCAGTACAATACAGCGACATGTGAGCTGGGAAAACATCTCGTGACGACGACTTTCGAAGACAGGCTATGAATCGAAATCGCTCACGACCCAAAATCGATAGAGTTAATGAAAAGTCAATTTACCTTGCCTTCAGGAAATACACAGAAATATCACGCCTCCCGACATGTGGGAAACACTAGAGGTATTATCTCGAATAAACGAAATATCCATTAAGAGGACTACACATCCCTGACAGAACAAAAAATAGCGGAGATCCCCTCTTCAACGAGGCATCTCTTTCGCCATTCAAATCGCTCACTCCACTAGTGGTGGGCGGAAACCGATCGACCAAAAAACAAGACCAGTCATGCGCAGTCCAGCGCAAAAAGACCACAGCTCAAAACTTAACTGCATTCAATACCAACGCGGGAAGACAAATGCTTACCGAGAAAAGTGACTATAAATTTCAAGCAGTTGTTGCCCTTGCGTTATAAAATAGATATTGTAATAAAACGATGTTGCGAGAATTTATCACGCAACATATCAGCACTCTATGCTTGATTACCTAATGTAAACAAAGGTCACTGGCTACTGACTCTCAGGAGAATAAGATCAGGCTGGTGTAAAATATGAATGAATACTTTTATTTACTGTCTACACACTTTGATAACTTCAATCGGGTTCATAAGTACATATTCTTGTGTAATCTACTAACCAGTCTTTCCATGAAATATCACACAACAAACCAGCCTTACAAGATGGTAACCACAAACTGACCTCTCTCATCCCGTGCTTAAGAACAACTCACTTAACCCCCTTCTCTCAAACCATCACTTCCGTCCTAACTACTGGGCAATTCTACCCCAAGTTCGATGACGTCATTTTTGAACACTTTAATTAAATCACTCATAGGATTTGTGACTAGTGTTATTACACTAACTAGACACGCTCAAATACTTAGTGTTACATCTTGCTAAGTATTCTTACCCTAACTATAATTAAGTGGCAGCACCTTAGTGTTAATCCGACGTAACAGTCCTTACTGTCGCACATGCTCTCTTAACGTATAGGATTTCCCTTAACACATATACAAAAAACATTTATTGAAATCAATCTCTCATGCTTCTTCTTCTCTGATCCAAAGCAGTCAGTGGCCATCACGCCTGATTGCGTCTTGTAGGGCAGCAACAAACTGCTTCCACTTTGCTCGGTCGGCGGCCATCCTTCATACAGTCCCCCCAGCTCTGGTTCATTCTTTACATCTCGGCCTCCACAGTTCTCTGCCAAGTTGTTTTTGGTCGGCATCTCTTTCGCTTTCCTCCAGGGGTCCATAGCATAGCTGTTCTTGCGATGGCATCAGGGTCTCTTCTGAGGACGGTGCGAACGCAACTCCAGCGCCTGCCAGCTATGATGGTGTGCATGACCTCTTGGTTGCTCCGAGTAAGCAGTTCTTGATTGCTGACGGTATTCAGGCAAAAGATTTGGACAATTTTCCTTAGGCAGCTTGTGTGGAAAGAGGACTATTTCGACATTACCATCTCTCTTACTCTACAGATTTCCGCACCATAGAGAAGCACAGAAAGTACACACCTCATTTAATCTTAATTTGGTGTTTGTGCTGTACTGAAAGGACTTCCAGATGTTGTTTAGGCTAGCAACGGCTTTTCTCGCTTTATTCTGTTACTGATGTCTTTGCTTGTTTCGTCCCCTGGTTTTACTATGCATCCTAAGTAAGTAAATGTGTTTGTCTGTTCTAGCTTCTGGTTCCTTATTGTTATGGGCTCAGAATAGCCCACATTGAGTGTCATGACCTCTGTCTTCGTTAGATTGATGTTCAGACTCACCTGCTGGCTATACTTATTCAGTCTGCCTGTTTTTTCTTGAATGTGTTGATGTGAGTGTGCGAGTAGTGCAATATTATTTGCATATTCCAGATCTTCCAGTGTAGAAAACGTTGTCCATCTTATTCCTCAAGGACTACTCTCTGCTGTCTGGCGCATCACCCAGTCTATGACTGTAAAAAAAAAGTAGTTGATAAGGGGCATCCCTGTCGTACTCCTGTCTTCATCTCAAAAGTTAGGTTACTCTGCCCAACACTATATGTAAAGTTAGCATAGAGGCTTTTTATGATGGACACAATGCAGCTGGGAATTCCATTAGCCCTCCGTATTTTCCATAGGCTTGTAACGAAATCATTTGTGTCCTTTTACATCATTTTCGTTTTCTCCTGCATTACTAACTTATTTCTTCATTTTCCTCACTCATCGTCCTATTATTTGGCATATTTTATGCACCTACCTTTTTGCCTAGCCACTATCAGACTTGTTTACGTTTCACCATTTGAATCGTGGTATTTTAAGGCTTATTAGACCGGCTGGCAGATTATAATTTTATCGCCCAGTGTCGTGTAATGCAGCCGGTCATAGGAAATCATTGTTGACACAAGGTGCTTTCGCACGATCGACGGAAAGATAGCCAGATTGTCTGTCTAAGAAATCTGTCTGGGAGATTTACGAAAACACAGGCGATAATAAGGGGATCGCTTCCGATGGACCGTCTCTGTATCAATAGTACAGATAACCAGTCAGAAGACACAATATTGGCGGAATGTATTTATAGGAAATTAGTTCACAGATGTGTTTGTAAGTTTGTACATATGCAACCGAAAGTATTACGCCTTATTTTGAAAAGATAGGTCATGAGTTTAAATTTTAAAGGATAGTTTTAAACACGCCATGAAAAATTAGATTAATACTCAACCACACCCAGTTCCAAGCTTACCATTGGCTCCATTTGAGAGCAGAACATAAACATTAGCTCTCATTGGCAAGTTTTGTCGAAAATAACATATGGGACTTGGAGCGAAAAATGAGAGATATAAACTAGCAAAGTCTGAGACACAAATCAGACTGCATTTTCAACAACGTCAAGCAACAACTCCCCGGAGCCAGAGAAAAGGATCAGACAAAGCATTCAAAATTAAAAGGGACCAGATCGAAGTATTTGGGCGTCCTTATAACTTAAAAGAGAGCCCGTAATTTTAAATGAAAAGACTGGAGACTAAGGAATCAGAAGCACAAGTCATAAGAGGAATACTAAAAATACCCAGACCAAGTGTTCGAAGCATCTAATCAGCGTTGCCGTGTCCATTCTACTGTGCCAGGAGATTGTAGACCCTATTTGGGTTCGTGGTACGAGACTACATTACTGTTCGTGGTACGAGACTACATTACTGTTCGTGGTACGAGACTACATTACTGAAATCATATAGAAGACGAGAGAAAGGAAGGGCAGAATGTCAGACGGGCCTGCGTGCCCAATTCTCAACCCTTTGAAAATAAATTTCGTTCGTTCGTTCGTTCGTGGTACCATATTACTTTACTGTTCGTTGTACGAGACTAGTTTGAAGTAGGAGTCTTTGCCACTATCTTGTGATTCAACTCTAGATAGATAGATAGATAGATAGATAGATAGATAGATAGATAGATAGATAGATAGATAGATAGATAGATAGATAGATAGATAGATAGATAGATAGATAGATAGATAGATAGATAGATAGACACACAGACACACAGACAAGTAGACAGACAAGTAGACAGACAGATAGATAGATAGATAGATAGATAGATAGATAGATAGATAGATAGATAGATAGATAGATAGATAGATAGATAGATAGATAGATAGATAGATAGATAGATAGATAGATAGATAGATAGATAGATAGATAGACAGACAGACAGACAGAGACAGACAGAGAGACAGACAGACAGAGAGACAGACAGAGACAGACAGAGACAGACAGACATACACTCACTCACTCACTCACTCACCACCTACATTGGACGAGTTGTGAAGAAACCTACCTTGACATTAGGAGTGAAGTTCCTCTAGAAACCTCTAGAGAAGTGCCCACATCACAAAAGACTTGACAAAACAACAGCGGCAGTACTCAACAAGAGTTAAGTGCTTATTAAAAGGCGAAAGAAACGGACAGTAACATTCCCCTATCAAGTCTCTATGAAGACCCAACTTTTACTAAATTTCACTGTGATAAAGTCACACCGTTTAACACCCCCCTCAAATTCCCCCATTCAAAACCTAGTAACGTACATTTTCCGCCTATAACCAACTCCTACTACATTTGAAAATTGCCAAGGGCAAAGGCAAAACGTCTGCTAAGAATTGGACAATACTTGACTTTTCTACTACCATAGTTTGAAAAAAAAATTACCCTTCCCCTAATCGTATACACACTCGCCCTATTATTTAGTGGAGGTTGTAACTATAAATAACTACAAATGTTTGAAATTATGCACCATTTACTAGCCTAACAGTCCACGATTGGCACAAGATTTGAATTTCTTTTGACGACGAGCGCAAAATAAGTTACCCGCCCCCTTTAAACCCCACACACAGTCTACCCTTACCAATATTTAGAAAGAACGTTAGCAGAGTTCGCAGCGAGCAATTAGATACCTCGCCTTGTAAAAAGGGAGAGAGGCAAGGGGGGGGGGGGGTTAAAATGAAAAGAATCCAGGCTAACTTATGCGTTTGAAACTGAAACTAAAACCAATTGTGTGCAGGGCAGAGAAAGGGGCAAGAAAAACGTAGATAATGTATTGTATTCTAATAGAAGGATAAATAAAAGGAAAGGACAGAAACGATAATATTGTTTATTGGAATACCATATTAATCCCTATAATATGTTATCTTGCTTGGGAGTAAAAGTATGTTGTTCTGAATAAAGAAAGAAGAAAAGTACAAAGATGAAAACTAGGATAAAGAAGTAAATGAAAACATACTGGCTAGATAAGGACAATTGTCAGGTTAATAATCACTTTCAATTTTTTAAATCACTTCAATAATAACAGAGATATCGAAAGAAAATAAAAATTGAAGACAGACAGACATACACAGTGGTAACCGCTCAACTTTGATAATCTTCGGATGTTACATTTTCTAAACGCGTTTTTTTAAGGAAAGTCAAATTGGCTTAACTTGATTTGATTGGTTGAGGTTAGTCTAGGAAGAGAGGGGATAAAACGAACGCTTTGCTAAGCATAAGTACCACTTGAAAATTTTTTTTTCCTCCAAGAAGGGTTAAGAGCAGACGCAGAGCAATTAATGACCAATTGCCTTCGCGGTTTGGAAGTCGGCGATCTGAACTTGTGCCATTGATCGCTAGTTAACCTTATACTTGTGAAATATTTCATTGATTGCGGTAAGATGAACAATTTTATTGATGTATATATATTATTATTAATTTGTAGAGACCAACCCAGATAGGGCGCCCACAAATTTTGGTTGTGCGACATTTGCATTTGTGGAAGCTTGCGACATACTAGGAGCACAAGCATGCCTAAGTAGACTTATGAAACAAATGAAAGTACATTGTGTTGGAAAATGGATATATAAAATATTACGACTGTAAGACAGGGAAGCCACTGGCAGTCTTCGGCAGACCTCAGTGTTCCAATAACTTTAAAAATAAATAGGATTTCATAAGAAAAGAATTAACAGATCACTAGAGAGAGAAAAAGAAAAGAGTGTATCCCAGCTGAAGATAACGAAGGTTTAAAGTGACAGGGGCGTTGAAATCATGTGGGGAGAAGAAGATACACCCTGAGTATGAAGCAGTCACAATTAAAATTAGGGACTGTAGCTATTTTGGTTAGCTCTTTATCTGATCACAACGCGTGTTTAATGATGTTTAATTAATAGTTGTGGAGATACGCGTATGTATATAGAGTACTTAGGGAGGCCTGTTCCTCTTGTTGCAGGGTTGAGTCATATATTACCCAGTGAGCCATAACCTGGAGCTGCAGAGTTTCGAGGCACCATGCTGGTTGCTTGAATGTTGAAGTCTTATCTGCCTCCAGAGAACACGGTAGTGAACGAGTGTGTATTTTCGAGCAAGTCATCTATCTTCAAAGGAACCACAAGATAAGCCATAAGATTGCGGGCTTATGTCAATTCATCACGTTGTATTCTCCCCACGCTACTATAAACTGTTTTGTGATATGATGAGACACTCAGTCCTTCCAAGTAGTGACCCTTCATAAGACAGTATTGTTTCAGCAGGGAATAAAATTATATAAACATTATAGTAGTGACATTTATGGACAAGATGTCCTTCATATTTATTTAATGCTGTACATAAACACACTTCATTTTAAGTTTTAAACATTCCTGTCCCAAAAGATTTGAGGAACAGGAAATTAAAATTGTAAGATAATATTATATCTTTACCCCCAGTCTTGTTGAATTAATTTTCATTAAGTTAACGTTGTGTTTGTTTTTTTTCAGGCATTTATCACTACATTTGCATTACCCTAGACACGTAGCCATATAAAACACATAACAATCTCATAAAATATTTCCCGGAGTGAGATCTTAGAGAGGTAGCGAATAGGTACCCTGAGAATAAATCATCATCAACAATTAGACTCAGGGACTTACATAGCTTGACCTCACTCTTGAGTACACGTAGTTTGGTAACATCAATAACCTCTCCGGCACACACACCACATTCACCCATTTTAAATATTTCTTTTAAACTGTTAAAGAATAATTGATTATTAAATTTGTTAAATGTTATTTTACAAATTCATAGTTGATTCATAATAGTCTGGAAAAATTAGTAATGGAAGGCATAGTCCCTGGAGAAAGGGGAAGGGGACGACCTAGACGACGGTGGATCCAATACATTACAGAGAGTCTGAACATGTCTTTGGATGATGCAGTTCGACTTGCCCAGAATCGTGATGCGTTCAGAGCAGCTGTAATGGAGACAACGTTCTGGAGAGAATACGTCACATGATGATAGTTGACTCAGTTACTATAGATATGAGAGCAAGCGTATGATCCAGAATCTCTTATATATATATATCTATGGAGCCAAACGAATAATAAGAGGAATTTGCTGAATTAAATCAGCTGGGGGCTTGAACGAGCCAACATTAAGTATTGCATAACCATCTTCATAAACGGCGGCGGGTCAGATACTAAAGTTAACATTGCTCCGCCTCATGCAGCATTGTTCTTTACATCTGAAATATCTTATAAATACTCCTTTGAGGTAGCAGCATCATTATCCTTCTATCTACAACTCTGCCAAGAGTAATCTTGTGCGAAGGTAGACACCTTTGAAGACCCACATTAGTTACTCTTGAGTTTGGCCACTGTTGGACCACATCTGCAGAGCACAGAGAGGCAACCCGTAACAAGGCTGTCCCTGTGTATGCTGTCAAAAGCCTTTTCAAAATCAACAAATTTAATAGATAGCTGTCTCTGCCTTTTTGAGCACTGCTCTATAATGTTCCTGAGGATGAATGTATGATCTGTACATCTTATATTCTTTCTCAATCCCGCTTATTCTTTCCTCAGTTTATGATCTACTGCTTTTGAAATTCTCGGGATAATTGTCCTGCCTAGTATTTTATTGAGTACTGGGAGGAGATTAAATCTATCAGTGCACAGTTGAATATGGTCAACACTGATATACAGCAACTAAAACAGCCGCATTAATCATCGTAGAAAACAATGTTAATACTAAGCAATTTTTATGGTAGGGACAGGTCAGTCTAGCCCTCGGCCACCAGCAATTAATAACGCGGTATCCCCATACTTAAATGTGAGAGGCAGCGATCACTTTTGTCCAGAAAGGTAATGCTGAGAGACCTTGTGAGAGGCAGCGATCACTTTTGTCCAGAAAGGTAATGCTGAGAGACCTTGTGAGAGGCAGCGATCACTTTTGTCCAGAAAGGTCATGATGAGAGACCTTTTAGTTTGCTTTGGGTTAGTTTTAAGGGTCATCTTCATTACATACGGACAACTCTGTCTGTGCTTCTGTCTCTTCCCGTAGATCACACCAGGATCACACAAGGATCACACAAGGATCACACAAGGATCACACAAGGATCACACAAGGATCACACAAGGATCACACAGTACACGAACGTCATAGCACCGGCGAGGATTCTAATGTGTGTATACAGGAATCACACATTTTATAAATATTTTTGTAGTGGGTAGGTGTCCTAATTTTTAAATTTTGCTAGGGTAGCGGCCGTATGACCTACTCTTCACGATTTCCAGCTGCCGAAGGATTTATAACGGGCGCAACTTGCACACAGGACCTCCTATCTTTTTGCCCTTAGCCCAAAAGACTTGGTATCCGATTTTACTACCTAGGAGATCAAGGGGAAGTATAAAATCATTAAGACCCACTATTTCTGACAAAAAATTTCCATAAATTTTATTTCTTGTGCTGGTATCGAAACGGGTATTCTGCCTTACTGTGCAGGTATGATTTTATCAAATAGATCTCTGGAGATCTCAGTGTTTCTAAAATATATCTCCACCTCTCCTATGTTGCTTACCGCTGCTATAGAGTACATCCAGAGGCATATATTACAGTATTCTACCAAGAATAGATCATGTGATCATTTCCGGAAAGAGAACCGACCCCTGCAGACTCAAATACCAAGTGTTCAACAAATTAAAAATCGGACAGACAGACATGTGTCTCTGTGAGGAAGAGAAACAAATTGTAGAACACATTCTCTAAAACTGTTGGCTTCACGAGAGGAGCATATTGGCAACATCGTCTTCATGAAACCTCTTTGAGGGAGAAACTATTTGGTAATGAGAGAAGAATGATACGTACCATCAAGTTTATGAGAGAAATAGATGTAGTTATATGAAAGAGGAATAAATGAATAAAATATCTTTATTTCTTTTAGCATTCATGTTGAACTTTTCAGGACTTACTTTTTCTTTGAATCTTTTCTGAACGCAAAAAAATTAGTTTCATAAGCAATACATACATAGAGAAAGAAAGATACGAAAGGGCAACTACCAGGCCAAAGTTTACTGAGAAACTTGTCGATGATTCCCTGTTGGCCGGTACACGTGAGTCTGGGCAGTGACGATCTGTTTTTCCTCTTGGTTTGCTAGACAAACACATCCTTAGTTTTTGTTGTGACATCCAACTGACATATGAAAACAGCGCACAGCTCCCGGCTGCAACAGAAGCCAACTCACCCTATAAGTTGAGAAAAGAGAGGGCGCTCCGGTGTTTTTTAGGCGAGACGATTCTGAAAGCTTCAAGGCTAATTGCTTGTCGAGTCGACAGCGTTTGCAAACTGATGGCACCAAGGCGCTGGTTTCGCCCATTTTTTTTGTTTTTAATTTTGGGAGTTGGGTGTTTTAACGAAAATCTAATGATTCATGTTACCACTCTTTGAGGATTTACTGTACTGATAGGTTCGCGTGAGTTTAATTAAATGAGAAGCGGAAGGTGTAGGTTCTATGCTCAAACCGCTGTCTGTATATTTTCTAGAACTCCGTCTCAGACATGTCCAAACCTGATGACTTGAATTGGCCTTTAATAAAATTGACAAGTTCCTGTAGAATCTGTTTTTGTTTTGCTTTGTGTTAGTTTAGACGGAAACATCCGACAGAGTGAAGAGATATTCCGGAGATAAGAACCTGTTCAAGTGGAGGGACATACCGTTTAAAAAATTAAAAAAATAAAAAGGAAAAGAAAACACTGGCTAGGGAGGAAGGCAAAGGTTGTCGTTGTTTGTAATAGAACACTGAGTTCATTTCCGCCCCCAGTGCCTTATCAGTCTCGACAATTATTTATTGGCTTGGAATGTTGTAAGCGCTCCTGTTTGACTTATGTATTTGAGGGCATTAATTTGAGGTTTATTATTTTACGGGGACTGTTATTCAAAACATTAATAAATTATTAATTATCATAAGTGAAACATCATGTTACGAAAATGGAAAAAAATCCCAACACCTTTTTCCGGAAAATACGGAAAATGCACGTATTGCACCATGAAAACTAAACTGAACACCCATTTAAAGAATACACATGCCTTGCAATATTTTCATGGTACATTTTCGAGAAAATACGGTAACCGTGCGCATCCGGGTTACTATGTGTACACACGACATGACACTTTAAATTGCATGGGATGTGTACAGGTAGTTGTGCTGTTAAACGCTTTAGAATTATATATATATATATATAACAAACACACTTTCGAATATATATATATATATATATATACATATATTTATATATATATATATATATATATATATACATATATATATATATATATATATATATATATACATATACATATACATATACATATATATATATATATATATATATATATATATATATATATATATATATATATATATATATATATATATATATATATATATATATATTATATATATATATATATATATATATATATATATACATTGACTTGTCGATCAATCAATCAATACCCTTTAGCTTCCCACGGAGCATAGGCCTTGAACACACACACATACCAAGTTCTCCTGTCACGTGAAATCCGCTCAAGTTCTTTCCATGTTTTTTCCTCATCATTTTCACCTCTGTTTCCAGTTCTCTTCTCCGTGTGTATTTTGGTCTACCTTTGCTTCTCTGACCCTGGCGATTCTAGAACAAGGACTGCCTTGTAATGCTAACAACAGGTTTCCTCAATGTGTGCCCTATCCACTGCCATCGTCGTCTTCTCATCTCCTGTTCCACTGGCTCTTGTCTGGTTCTTGTCATCAGTTCCACATTTGTGACTTTGTCATACAATGTCAATCCTTCTATTCTACGCAAGCAACCATTTATGAATGTCTAGCATTTTGATTGTTGTTTTTGTGGTTCTCCATGTTTCAGAGATCATTAACTTAATAATGAAGACTTAAGACAATTTGTGGCATCGACATGTACTAATATGATATAATAAATAGAACATACCAAACAAGCGATTAATTAGAATTCACAACATTGTGGAAATTATAATTCACAACATTGTGGAATGCGTCTCATATAGTTCCATCTTGATGGTGTGTGTGTGAGTTTTTTTTTCCTTCTTTTTTTTCGTCCGAAGTGTTCATATCCTTTATATACATAAAAGCATCTTTATTTGTGACAGTACGGCCCACACTAACGCAAGTTATCACGTTAGTTTATAGAAATAAGTCGAAAGACCGAAGTACTTGAGCAAGACTAGCAAGTAATAAAAACACTAGTCAAGATAAGATAACTCTTAGAAGAATTAATAGTTAGCTCCCCTTGATTAATAGGCGAAGACCTAGGCATTGTTGTGACACTTGAGTGAGTGTGTGCAGAAAGCTTCGCACGGGCTTGAGTACTATTATAAGTTCAGTGCAGAACTAGCTTCCGAGCGAGACACATCACAGTCTTGCATATCGGTGAGTTTTCCTTTTAGAAGTTGAAAACTATCCCCTTATGCAAGTGAAACTGTTTCTACGACCAAGTCAAGATATATTATATTAGGAGATTTGTTTTACGACTACTGATATCACGGTTTGTACCTCTCGATACGTTTTGTGAACATTATGGTAACCTTTAACTATGAAGTTATATAGTGAAGTATCAGTAGAAACATACCAGTGTTTACAAATGATTTCTGGACAGTGTTTCATTAATGTAGTCGTATTGTATAAAGGAACAATGCTCTTGTTGGAATGTGAACGCTCTGACCGTCAGTAGTCAGGTTATTGAGTTGTGTAAATTAAATGAACTTTGTAGTCCAGTTGGACTCATAAATAAAATGGTTTTTCTAGAACCAAGGGAGTTACTTGATAAGTACGTTGAAGTTGAAAGTATAAAGGAGAAATAGATAACGTGACACCCTGCTGTGAGTACAAAAAAACTTGGGTTGCAATAAATCTTTCCTTCGTGTAATAACATCTCTGGTAGTCACCAGTTACAACTCGAGAGATTAGTCATAACTATCACCAAAATCTATCCACCGGTGACATGATATATAAATGGTGTCAATTCCTTCTCTCTGCCACACATGTATAAATGGTGCCGTCACTTGGTCACCTGCCACATATTCTCCGTAAAATAATTTAACATGTAGTAGTGTGATACATTAACTACAACAACAATGTTCTAAAACAATACAACATATCGTACAGGACAATGGTTCTCGACATGTTGTGCTCATGGCACCCTACTGAGCCACTGCTAGCTTGAGATAAGGTACTTACCATATTACTGTGGCCCCCTGAAATATGTCATGGACCCCTGGAGGCCATATGGTCCATGTTGAGAACCCCTGGTATAGGAGATTAGATTCTAATTTTAACTGTCATAGACTGTGTGATGCGCCACGCAACAGAGGATACCCCTAGAGGAATAATATTCACCACACTGTAAGATCTAGAATACGCAGACGATACTGCACTACTCTCATATTCACATCAGCACATCCAAGAAAAAACAGACAGACTGAATAAATATAACCAACAAGTGGGACTGAACATCAACCTGAAGAAGACTGAGGTCATTGCACTTAATGTAATAAATTCTGAGCCCATAATAAAATAAGGAACCAAACTCTGAAACAAACAGATACATTTACATATCTAGGAAGCATACTAACTCCAGACGGCGGAACAAGCAAAGACATCAGTAACAGAATGAATAAAGCCAGAACAGCCTTTGCAGATTTAAACAAGATTTGGATATCTTCTCAGTACAGCAAAGATAAATTTATCAATTATATTAATATGGAAGTTATTTTTACATCGAAACTTCCATATTCTGTACGACCTTATGATTGCGTTGGTGCTAATATAATTACACACGTCACTGGCTTCAAATGTCCTCAGTTTCAAAGACATCAGTCCACTTACACAATTTGTATGTGCATGTCGTATAATAATAATAATAATAATAGACCCTTCAGTCATAATTGACTATGGGAATCGGCCCTTGAGGTGACAGCCCTCAGCTGCTTATTTTCTTGGTGTTCCTTTCGACGTTTTCTCCTCTCTTCTCCTTGACGTGAGAGCTTCTTTTCGCCCAATCTGAGATGGCGCCGCAGAGAGTATCACCCCTTGGTGCGATCGGCAGCTTCATCCTCCCAGGTTGCTGGATTTATGTACATTGCTTTGCACACATCTTTGAACCTCAGATGCGGTCGCCAAACTGTTCTTTTGCCATCTGCCAGTTGTCCGTAAAAGATATCTTTCAGAATGCGACTATCTTCCATGCGGCGGACATGGCCAAGCCAGCGTAGTCTGCTCTCTCTAAGCAGTGTATACATGCTTTGAAGGCCATCACGTGATAACACCTCGACATTTGTCACATTGTCTTTTCACGTAATACCGAGGATGTGGCGTAGACATCGCATATGGAAGATATTGAACCTTCTTTCTTGTTTAGTATAGGATGTCCATGTCTCGCTGCAATATAAAAGTGTGCTGGTGACGCAGGCGTTATATACCGCAGCTTTGGTCTTCGTTGTGAGTTTGAAGTTTCTTCAAACATTTGTTGTGAGGCGGGCAAAGGTGGCTGCAGCTTTGCCAATGCGGCTGTCAATTTCTGTGTCTAGAGATAATGTGCCGTTAATGGCAGACCCTAGGTATGCGAAGTGGTGCACCACTGCCAATTCAAAGTTATTGATAATGGAACTGGTGGAAACATCCACATCCTGATTCAGCACATTTGTTTTCTTAAGACTTAACTTGTATTGTGAAGTCAAAGTCCTTGCATGCTTAGGGGAAGCGATTCATCAAGCTCTGAAGCTCCTGTTGACTTTGAGTGACGACTGCAGCGTCATCAGCAAAAAACACGTCTCTTATAGTGACCCTTCTGATTTTTGTTTTTGCTTTCAGCCTTGCGAGGTTAAACAGTCGGCCATCTGACCTAGTGTGAAGGCATATTCCTTCAGTTACATCTCTAAATGCATGTTTCAAGAGCAAGACAAAGAAGATCCTGTAGAGGGTCGTAACCAAGACGCAGCCTTAAGGCCACTGCGTATGTCTGTGGTGAAGTGGGATGTTATAAATATTTATAGGGGACTTAGTGTACTGACTGAGATCAGCTGTGAAGGTATCTATATCTATTAAGAGTAGTGTATTATAGATAACCTTACTTGCTACCACATATCTATATATCTCAGTCAGAATTATTCTGGAATAGTGTGATGACTACGTTATGTGTCTAGGGTATGTGTATGATGAAGTGTAAGTCACAACAACAGACAGATAAACAATTTAATTTAATCCACTACTCTTGACAACACTGTGACACTCACATACATATAACACTCTATGAGAATATCTTAAGGAGTCACTGATAACTTTTCAAATAACAATATGTATTCATGGTTATCATAAAGGTATATGTGTCCTGATTCAAATACAAAGGAACCAGGAATCACAATCAATTTTAATTACAAGTATATGTACAGACTTTATCAATATGAATATTGTAGTGACATATATTATTAAAAATATCCTATGTGTGTCAGTTGTGTAGTAGTAATATGAGGTAATACTGGTTTTGTTTTGTTCAAGCTATGTTGGTATTTGTCATCATGACTTCAATAGTTTGTCTTTTGGGACTAGTATTGGAGATGTTCTCAGTTCCTGATATTAAGACAATTAAATTCCCCTCTGAATGTTATTTTTACAAAGTCATTTCAAGATGAGGGGACATAATGTTGAGCTCAGCTGGCCAAATCAGCTTATCTTGCGTGATGGCGGCAGGAAAGGACTCCTCTGCTCGAATTCTCCTCTGGGCTCTGGAGACACCTCACTGATAGCTAAATGGACCAAGGAGTATGCTGTCCGACTCTGGATTCAGCAAAGCTCTGACCAGGTGCTGCTCAGTACCATCAAGACCACGGTCCCTGAAAACAAGAAGGATGTACCTTCTACTTCATAACTAATTGATACTCTAGTTCTACACTGAGCACAATACAACACAAACATTGAGTTCAGAGCGTTAGGCCAACTGTCAGCTTCATCTGAAATACTTTATACCAGTATTTACCTCCTTAATGGTTACCACGCCTCTGCACTTCCAGCATTATTTCTGTCTAATCAATCATCCAGGTGTCAGTGTACTATTTGGCCATTCCATGCCGTTTTACTTCCCTCCGACACCCTCTGTTCAGGCTGGAGCATTATAGGCTTTATCTCCTGTTTGCCACTGAACTACACATATATATACAGGCATAAATTAACAATTTACATTCAATTTTCATTAAAAGATACTGAATGGTTCAAGCTTACCACAATTTCATGGAAATAAACACAGATACGTTGATTAGCAATGAATTCTGGCACAATTACTGGCACAAATTCCCATCTGCTTATGTTCCAGGCTTTTATTTAACACAAATATGAGCTGGCTTCAACGCACTGTTGCTTTATCAAGATTATTTGCACTAGTGGTCTCGAACTAACGCTCCTAAGTGAGTATATCAGCGAGTCTAGCCAATGAGGCCACGTTTCGACAAGTGTTTGAAAAAATGTTACCTTTTCACGTCTCCCCTAACAACGAAAGATAGTATTTATAGCCCGACCAATCGTGGTTAGTCTTTCATTTGTTGCGCTCCAATCAATTTGGAGTTTACATGGTAGGCTAATTCTGTAACGTAAGATTTTTTTCAAACACGTTATAAAAAAATTTTATGAGCAGAAATGATTCCATGCTGTCAGGCATCCCCACTATTTTATTTTGGGTATAATTTATTAATTCCTGGACTATTTGCGTAACGTTTTACATATTCTTTGTCAGCAAGCCCTAAGGAACCCAAATATCCAAATTTAAAAGAGCTACGTGGCTGCGTTCAAAATATGCAATTCCTTCTACCTCCTGTTTCGAAGATGTGCTGTCTGGGTACTGTAATGTTTTCAAACGTAAACCCATCTATTGTTATCTTTCCTAATAAGCGTTTTTTGTGATTTTAAAACCTAACTCTGGGAAGGGTAGTGAATTTTATCACTGTCCGTCTGAAAAAAAGTTAGTGCATGTGTATCGCGCGACGCGTGTTGCATGCGTTCCTGATTTTCAGCCCTCCCTCTCTCTTTATCCTTTAGTCCATCTGTTCGTTCGTTTTGGTAACGCAGTATAATTAATGTTAGGATTAATTTAGGTCATTACGCAGTCTGCCTCTCAATGTTTTTCCAAGAAATACAGCACACGTTTCATTGAAGAAAGCGGGTATAATACAGTAAGCTTTTACTATCAACGTGAAAGCGTTACAATTTGCAGACGAAGCAGAAAACAAGGGGGATTTCGAGTACCTTCTTTGTGACAGCACTGTTATTTACCATTGCTCTTTTCTTTATTAATTTTATTTGTTAGGCTTCATATTTACCTAATAATTTATATATGTGGATTAGAATATTCCACGACACCTCCCCTCTTAAAACAGACATTATATGTCAGTCCTTTATTCTATATTCACATAGAGAAATTTATTATTATTTCTGGGGTTTACGGTGATTCTCATCACACGGATGGCGGCTTAAAAAATCCGCTCCCAAATTGGTTTTTCCAGATATATACTCAATGCTAAAATTATATGGAGCCAAAAGTAAAGACCATCGGAGTAACCTGGGGTTCTCATGCCTAGCCTGTGCTAGAAACGATAAAGGTTTGTGGTCTGTTTGCAACTTAAATGCCTTCCCATATAGATAAATATTGAATTTCTTTATCGCCCATATTACTGCAAGACATTCTTTTTCGCTAGTTGAGTAGTTGATTTCAGCCTTATTCAACTTTCTGCTAGCATATGCCACTGGGCTTAATTCCCCATCCAATGCATCTGATTTCTGTAGTAGAGTTGCACCTAACCCAATATTACTTGCATCCGTCCTTACTATGAATTCTTGACTTAAGTCAGGTAATTTCAAAATGGGTTTACTTGTGAGCTTTTCCTTCAATTCTTGGTAAGTCATTTCACATTGTGGTGTCCATGTAATGCGATCTGGATGTCCTTTACGTGTCAATTCAGTTAACGGTGCACATATGGAATTAAAGTTTTTGATATACTTCTGGTAGAAACCACATAATGAGACAAAGGATCTCACGTCCTTCTTGGTTTGTGGTCTCGGGGCTTTCTGTAGTTTCTCTAAATTCTTTGGGTCAGGGGTCATGTTTCCCTGATAAACTGTGTGTCCCAAAAATTCCAATTCTTTACATCCAACGCAACATTTGGTTGGTCGGGCTGTTAAATTTGCCTCCCTAAGTCGATCAAACAGCATGTTCAGAGAGTCAATGTGTTCCTCAAATGTTTCTGTTGCTATAAGGATATCATCCATAAAATTTGTTATACAGGGATTATTCAGAGGATTCAATAATTTTTCTCATCATTCTAGAGAAGACACTAGGCGCATTCTTCAATCCAAATGGCAATCTATTAAACTCATAGTGTCCTTCTGAGGTACTAAAAGCTAGGTATGGTCTAACCTCAGGCTTTACTGGAATCTGATAGTATCCTTTACTCAGATCCACTTTTGAGAAATATTTCGCTTTATTTAGTCTGGCAAACAGCTGATTTGTATCCGGCAATGGATCCACCTGTCCTTCTGTAATAGCATTCAGTCTCCTGTAATCTATACAGAGTCTATGTTCTCCAGAGGGCTTCCTTAAGAGTACCACACCGGAACTATACGAAGACTCACTGTGCGAAATAATTCCTTCCTTCAATAGATAGTCTATCTCTTCCTTCAAAGCTTTCTCCTTAGCAAACGGAATCGAATATGGTTTCATACAGACAGGTGTGGAGTCTATTAGTTTCATATCATATTCCAATAGGTTTGTATGCCCTGGTCGGTCTGTTAACACCTCTGCATGATTATTTAGAACCTGTTGCACTCTCTCTTTCTGAGTTTTCGTTAAATGTGTACTGATTTTCACCTGTGCTGCTGTCTCACAGGGGTGTAATGGATATTCAAATGATGAAAGTGGTTCCTTTTTCATCTCCATGGCGATGGACAAGGTCAACAAGTGTGTCTCTTCCTGATGTTCTCTTTCCAAATATTTCTTCAGGAGATTCACATGATAGATTTTTTCTTTCCCCTTCTTATCTATCTTATAATTTGTTCTAGACACCTTCTCTAGAACTGTATATGGACCCTGCCATCCAATTTGTAACTTATTCTGACTCCCAGGCAAAAGAAGCAGTACTTTCTCTCCCACAGCCAAATTTCTGTCCTTCGCCTTCCTGTTATAATAGGCAGCATGTTTCTTCCTGGCTTGTTTCAAATTTTCATTGGCAAGTTTCCAGCCAGTTTTTAACCGAGTGGTCAGCTCATTCACATATTGGTATGAAGATGTAATGTTTTCCTCTGCCTTTTCATCAGTCCACGTTCTTAACATAGCTACATATGGACCTTTAATTGTGTGGACTTATTTGTCCATGCACCGGTATGGTCTCTTCCACTCGAAGCTTTATAGTGATGATTTTTCCTCCCAGAATTATCATTCACAAAACGACCGCTACCAATTCTTTTGGGGCTTTCTCCCCACTTAAAATTCTTGATGAGAGATTTCCTCCCTACATCCTCTTCCTCCAGTTTGTTTAAGTCCGATTGAGGGATTTTCGGCTTATCCTGGGGTAAGACATCTTTTTGCACTCTCCGCATAGTGGCCATTGTAAAACAGTTAAGTGAAGCTTGTCCGTGAAAATGGGCTTCCCATTCCATTTGGTCCACTTTATCAAATCTATTTTTCTTTTTATTATCAGGCCTAATTTTGCCCCGTGGCGTGTCCAGGTCCTGATCCATGTTCCCACTTGTGGGTGTTCCCTCATGTGCTATGCTACACCTTTCTACAAAATTCTCAATGTCCCATCTTGCTTTGGGCGAATAATAATTGTGAGCCACCTTTTGAATGATGGTACCTATCTTCTCATGGTCCCCATCTGGTTTCACATGTAGGCTCCTTATTAAGTCTGCCCTATATCTTTTAGGAAGTACCAGTTGTCCCTGACCTTTGGATCTAGCTCCAGTCTTCCTATACATCAACTTGTTTTTCATGTAAAAATCTCCCTTGCCTGGAGTTGTATGACAAGTTGACAATTTTCTGAAACAAGGCTTGAGTGTTTTATCCCCAGCCTGTGCCTTCCTCATCTCTTCTGGAGTGGTATCTAACATAATATCCTCCTCCTGTCTTGAGGTCGACCTGACCTGAAGGGTTGCCATATACACAGGCTGACAATTCTTACACCACCTTTTTCCTTGGTTGAAAGATTTTCTTTCATCATATTTCCTTTCATCGAATTGTGGGAATTTATTTTTATTTTCATACCGTGGCCTATCAAATTGGTGCTTACCTTTATTTTGATCCTAAGGATCAAAATTTATTAAAGTTCTGTGGTGCCCTAAAGTTATCCACTTGTTTCTTTTTATTACCTGTTACCTCTGCTTGAGCTGCTTGATACCTTTCAGCAACATTTAGCAACTCATCCAGCCTCTCTGCACCTTGTTCCATGAGAAACTTTCTCAGGTCTGGAGCCATGGACTCTCTTAGTTGCTCTATAAGGACCATTTCCTTAAGATCTTGGGTTTTCCCCAGAGAAGTCCATTTCTCCAAGTATGTCTCTATTCGTGCAGAGAACTGGTGATATGTTTCACCTGACAGTAGTTTAGCATTCCTAAATTTTTTCCTATAAAATTCTGCATTCTTTTCATATCTTAACAAAAGAGCCTGCTTTAGCATGTCATAATTTTCCTGATCACCTCTGCTCATTTTTGCAAAAACTTCATAAGCTGCCCCACGAAGTCCCTGAGATAACTTTAAGCTCCACCTTTCTCTCTCTAACCCATACGTGGTAGCTAATAGTTCATACCTATTTAGGTAGCTCTCAATATCATCGTCTTTCTCAACAAAATGATCTAAATGAAAATTCATAGCTGAGGTTGAGGCTCCTTGGCTAGCAGTGGCATCAGAGGCAAAGGGACTGGCACCATTTTCAGGAGCATGGCCTTGAAACTCAAATTCCCTGAGTCGTAACTCATGTTCCCTTTGTAATCTTTTATCTTCTGCTTCCCTTTCTGCAGCTAATTTCTTGTCTTCCCTTTCTGCAGCTAATTTCTTCTCTTCCCTTTCTGCAGCCAATCTTCTTTCTTCTGCTTCCCTTTCTGCAGCCAATCTTTTGTCTTCTCTTTCTGCCTCCAATTTCTTAGCCTCAGCCTCAATCTGCAACCTCTTAGTCTCAGCCTCAGCCTCAAATTGCAACCTCTTAGTCTCAGCCTCTAACTTTCTTTCGGCCTCTTTTTCTAATCTTCTTTCTTCGCGTTCAATAAATTTGTCACATTCCGTGGTGACATAATCAACCATAACTTGCCCATCTAATCCTAACTCTTTTGCAGTCTGAACAGCAGCAGATCGAAACTTGGCCAGGTCCGCCATTGTCTATCAGGTAAATTTCTACAATGTCTAACCAACAATTCAAATTCTAAATATATATAATGGACAACACAGGCACTGTGAGCTCAACCTTATTTAATTCCACCCAAGGATACCTTTTAATTCTTATATTCCCTGAAGTGAATTACCCCCAATATTTTTAATAGGTAAAGATTCAAAATCCCAAGAGCGAGACCCCAATATATGTGGTGAAGTGGGATGTTATAAATATTTATAGGGGACTTAGTGTACTGACTGAGATCAGCTGTGAAGGTATCTATATCTATTAAGAGTAGTGTATTATAGATAACCTTACTTGCTACCACATATCTATATATCTCAGTCAGAATTATTCTGGAATAGTGTGATGACTACGTTATGTGTCTAGGGTATGTGTATGATGAAGTGTAAGTCACAACAACAGACAGATAAACAATTTAATTTAATCCACTACTCTTGACAACACTGTGACACTCACATACATATAACACTCTATGAGAATATCTTAAGGAGTCACTGATAACTTTTCAAATAACAATATGTATTCATGGTTATCATAAAGGTATATGTGTCCTGATTCAAATACAAAGGAACCAGGAATCACAATCAATTTTAATTACAAGTATATGTACAGACTTTATCAATATGAATATTGTAGTGACATATATTATTAAAAATATCCTATGTGTGTCAGTTGTGTAGTAGTAATATGAGGTAATACTGGTTTTGTTTTGTTCAAGCTATGTTGGTATTTGTCATCATGACTTCAATAGTTTGTCTTTTGGGACTAGTATTGGAGATGTTCTCAGTTCCTGATATTAAGACAATTAAATTCCCCTCTGAATGTTATTTTTTACAAAGTCATTTCAAGATGAGGGGACATAATGTTGAGCTCAGCTGGCCAAATCAGCTTATCTTGCGTGATGGCGGCAGGAAAGGACTCCTCTGCTCGAATTCTCCTCTGGGCTCTGGAGACACCTCACTGAAAGCTAAATGGACCAAGGAGTATGCTGTCCGACTCTGGATTCAGCAAAGCTCTGACCAGGTGCTGCTCAGTACCATCAAGACCACGGTCCCTGAAAACAAGAAGGATGTACCTTCTACTTCATAACTAATTGATACTCTAGTTCTACACTGAGCACAATACAACACAAACATTGAGTTCAGAGCGTTAGGCCAACTGTCAGCTTCATCTGAAATACTTTATACCAGTATTTACCTCCTTAATGGTTACCACGCCTCTGCACTTCCAGCATTATTTCTGTCTAATCAATCATCCAGGTGTCAGTGTACTATTTGGCCATTCCGTGCCGTTTTACTTCCCTCCGACACCCTCTGTTCAGGCTGGAGCATTATAGGCTTTATCTCCTGTTTGCCACTGAACTACACATATATATATACAGGCATAAATTAACAATTTACATTCAATTTTCATTAAAAGATACTGAATGGTTCAAGCTTACCACAATTTCATGGAAATAAACACAGATACGTTGATTAGCAATGAATTCTGGCACAATTACTGGCACAAATTCCCATCTGCTTATGTTCCAGGCTTTTATTTAACACAAATATGAGCTGGCTTCAACGCACTGTTGCTTTATCAAGATTATTTGCACTAGTGGTCTCGAACTAACGCTCCTAAGTGAGTATATCAGCGAGTCTAGCCAATGAGGCCACGTTTCGACAAGTGTTTGAAAAATGTTACCTTTTCACGTCTCCCCTAACAACGAAAGATAGTATTTATAGCCCGACCAATCGTGGTTAGTCTTTCATTTGTTGCGCTCCAATCAATTTGGAGTTTACATGGTAGGCTAATTCTGTAACGTAAGATTTTTTTCAAACACGTTATAAAAAAATTTTATGAGCAGAAATGATTCCATGCTGTCAGGCATCCCCACTATTTTATTTTGGGTATAATTTATTAATTCCTGGACTATTTGCGTAACGTTTTACATATTCTTTGTCAGCAAGCCCTAAGGAACCCAAATATCCAAATTTAAAAGAGCTACGTGGCTGCGTTCAAAATATGCAATTCCTTCTACCTCCTGTTTCGAAGATGTGCTGTCTGGGTACTGTAATGTTTTCAAACGTAAACCCATCTATTGTTATCTTTCCTAATAAGCGTTTTTTGTGATTTTAAAACCTAACTCTGGGAAGGGTAGTGAATTTTATCACTGTCCGTCTGAAAAAAAGTTAGTGCATGTAGTCTTACACGCGTGATGGCAGCATTTGTGTATCGCGCGACGCGTGTTGCATGCGTTCCTGATTTTCAGCCCTCCCTCTCTCTTTATCCTTTAGTCCATCTGTTCGTTCGTTTTGGTAACGCAGTATAATTAATGTTAGGATTAATTTAGGTCATTACGCAGTCTGCCTCTCAATGTTTTTCCAAGAAATACAGCACACGTTTCATTGAAGAAAGCGGGTATAATACAGTAAGCTTTTACTATCAACGTGAAAGCGTTACAATTTGCAGACGAAGCAGAAAACAAGGGGGATTTCGAGTACCTTCTTTGTGACAGCACTGTTATTTACCATTGCTCTTTTCTTTATTAATTTTATTTGTTAGGCTTCATATTTACCTAATAATTTATATATGTGGATTAGAATATTCCACGACAATGTCACAGGGCTGTGATGTGCATATTGGACTGTTCTCTTCATGTCTTCATGGAATGACTATCATTTCCAGCAATTTAGTGTGGCAACCTATTTTCAATAGGATTTTATAGAGTCCATCCCAGCTAACCAGGTCAAATGCCTTTGTGAGGTCTGTAACGAGATATATAACGGCCTTTTCTGCTCTTTTTATTTTTCCCGAAGGTGGCGGAGAGAGAAGATCATGTCTGTTGTTGATCTACCAGCTCGGAATCCACACTGTGACTGGATGTATGCGCTCAGCCAACTTGTGAAGTCACATTAAGATGACTCTGGCAAAAACCTTACCAACAATACTAAGAAGAGAGATGCCTCTGTTGTTATTGCAATCACTTCTGTCTCCTTTATTTTTATAAAGTGTTACAATCTTGGCATCTCGCATGTCTTTAGGGATAGTTGTCTCTTCCCAGCACTGGCACAGCACCATATGCAAGGGATGTAATAGTTTGGTCTTACAGCATTTGATTAAATCAGAAGGAATCCCATCACTGCCTGGTGCTTTGTCAGAGGCCAAGCTATCAATGGCCTTATTGAGTTCTTCTAATGTTGGTTCAGTATCCAGCTCCTCCATATTTGGCAGACATTTGACAGCATCAAGGGCTGCAGGCGTAACGGTATTTTCTCTAGCGTAAATCTCAGAGTAGTGCTCGACCTACCTCTCCATCTGTTTACCCTTATCGGTTAGTTTATCCCTGCTGATGGTCTTTAGCGGTGCCGTCTTATTTTTATTATTTGTGGGGGGGGGGGGGGGGAGAGAAGAAGAAGAGGTGGGTGGGAACCAAGGGATTTCTTTATACTGTCATACATTTGTCTAGTGTTGTCTGTTTGCGCTGTGGTCTGGATGCTCTCGCTAAACTGGAGCCAATAATCGTTTGCATACCGTCGAGCACTTTATTGAACTTTGCATCTAGTAGCCTTCAAGATCTGTTGTGTACTAGCACTAGGTGAACATTTGTATTCAATTGCCGCACTGCGTCTGAGCTTCAATGACGGGTGTCATCACTTCTGATAAAGCATCAAACCAGTCATTTGACTTCACTGTCTTCTTACCAAAGGTGGCAAGTGCAGTACTATGAATGGTGTTCCGCAGGCGCTCCCAGTTCACTAAAACAGCATCACCAAGCTGTAGGCTACTGAGCGCTTTCTTGAAGTTTATGGTAAATTGAGCAATTATGACAAAGTCTGACATCTTTCTGATAACGATGAGTGGTTTCCCTTCATGTCTGACACGATGGAGTTTTCTTGGTTGTGCTCTGATTTTGCAGCAAACCAAGGAGTGATATGTATCACCGTCTGCTCTATGGTACGAGCGCGTGGAGAGCACAGACATGAGACGTGGTCTTCTGACAAGAATTAGATCCAGTTGGTGCCAGTGCTTGGATCGTAGGTGTCTTCATGACACCTTATGCTGGGGTTTTGTCTGAAAATAGGTGTTGCTAACGCAGAGGTCATGATGGACGCACAACTCCAAGAGCCTTTGCCCATTTTTATTGCCAATACCAAACCTGCCCAGACATGAAGGCCACGAAACATTATCGGCACCCACTCTAGCATTAAAGTCACCAATGAGAACAGTTTGTTCTTGCCTAGGTGTGCTTTTGATGACTGCTGCTAGACTCTCGTAGAAAGCGTCTTTAGCTGCTAGTGCAGAGTACAGAGTAGGAGCATCCACACTGACAAGGGTGATTGGAATCTGCGCTAATTTGCAGGCGAAATATTTAACAGACGTTCTGATCTATTATCACTTAGTTCAACTATGTTAGTTAGCGATTTTTGACCGCAAAATCTACTCCAGGTTCTCTAGTTTTATTAAGATCTTTCCCTTGCCAATAAAATGTGTAGTCCTTCTCGCTCACCATTCCAGAGCCTGCTTGGCGCGTTTCCTGAAGTGCAGCTGTATCCACCCGAAGTCATTTAAGTTCGTCGTTGATTACAGCTGCCTTCCTGATATCGTTTATGTCCTGTAGGTTTTCGGATAGTCCAGTTAACGTAGTCCGGACATTCCAACATCCCAATCTGATAGTTGGTTTCTTTCTGTTATTTCTTGTTTTGTGAATATTGCTTGGTGTGAAATGTTCTGTCCACAGTTCGGGTTTGACCCTGATCCCCATGCACGCAATCGGGAAAGCAGATAGTGGCAGGACAACACCTAAATAACTGGGGACTGCCCAGCTTGACGTGAGCGATAGCTGTCCAGTGAGATCCTGAAATCTCTCCCATTGTCGGAAGTAGCCAACTGGACTTGATGCTTATAATCTGTACCTGATACTTCCCGTGTTGTGCGGACACCTGTAGGGTGAAGCTGGAGTGACTTTTATATGCCCTAGATTACCAATTATCAGTAAGATAACATAAGTACGGTAGCCTAATTCATTAATTTCCGCATATATATTCCGTGTTTATATATATATATATATATATATATATATATATATATATATATACTCAGCCAATCGGCCGCACATACAGTACGGACTGAGATACCAGTGAGACAATAACGTCAAGAAAGAACTGACGTTATTCTGTTGGAATGAAGTGCACCAATACGAGATGAGAAATAAACGGTGAGGCGATTCTGTAGTCAAAATTGCAATTCAAATAGTGTATCTTTTCTGCTCTGCTCTTTAGAATTAATTATGTATTGGCGTTACCTCTTGCCATTTCCATACAGGCAGTCATGAAGACTAAACAAGTCACGAGAAGACCTTAGCGAATGGCACGGGTCAGGAAGGCTTGGCTGGAGTTTATTGAAAGTCTTAGGTCCTCAAAGAGCCAACATGTAATGATGATCCTCACTTTTTCTCTTCTCTCCCAACAGAGAATTTAACCACCACTGCAGTAAGCCCAATGGCACGATGCGTGTACCGAAACTTTCATTCAGCATCAAAGTAAATAAATTCTCACGTTTATCATGCATGGGCATAGTCACAGAGTTAATCCGGGGATTAACCGTGCAGGGTTGGTTCTGACTGCTCACAGGATAATAGTGGCTCAGAGGTATTTTGCAACCAGGTAGAGGAAGTCTGTAGAGATGGAGGGAGGTGAATTTGGAAGTCAGGATTAGTTTCTAGGAGGTGATTCCAATGATACAAGCTCCCTGTGACATTATTACCTCTACTCAGATATCTCCCCTCTCCTATAGCTTAGGAGCCCCCCACCCTTCCTCTTCATACACAGTGAGAATCAGAGAAAGAAAAATAACCTTAAGTCTCTCGCACTTTTTTGTTCCCTCGCCATTTATAAAACTTGTTGTGGTGATAACGAACTAGACGCATTCAATGACCAGTGTAATTGAACTGTTTACTGGCAGTGGAAACCGTTTTATTCAAATGAACATATCACGCAAATATCCATCTTAGAGATAGAACGAAAGGAAGCTATTGCCAATTATTGAAGTGTGGATAACTGAGTTTTTAATTATGCAATTGCCTGATACTATAGTCGGCGTCTGTGGCCTAATGGATATGAACGCTGTTTCATAATCCAGATATACCAGGTTCGAAACCTGCTGCAGGCGGTTTGGTAGCAAATCGCTTTGTGTGGATTTTTAACAATGGTATAAGCGCCGTACCGTTCAGAAAGCAATGGCATGAAAAAAATTGCCTAGAAAAATCACAAACAGCCAGTAAAAGCTGGGGTTGATTGCCACGTCCTGTAAAGGATAAGCAACTAACTTTTAACTGATACTATAATGGCATTCATTTGTTATGTTTAATAAAAGCTATGGTCCAGCCTTGGGGTTCTCTTGAGGATAGTATGTTTGCAGATTGAGTGTTTCTGCATTATCACTCAAAACATTATTACTAAATATTAACACTGAACCCGAAGAGTCAGATAGAAGGAGCATTTTAACCTTCATTAATTCAACGAATTAATTGAACTGTGACTGGCGTGTAATATTATCTGTCGCTATCATACATCAATACAAGAACAAAGCTAATTTTAACTTTTTCTTTTGGAATATTTAAATGAGATAATATTTATTATTTTATACATTATCTTTATGCTTCGCGTGGAACATGGACAGTAGGAAAATTTAGTTATTTACCAATGGTTCCCCGTGTCCCCTTGACAAGCTTCTTGTACCCATAGAAAGTTCACGCACCCCACGTTGGGAACACCTTATCTAGAAGGATGATAAAACCATGTGATGTATAAACTGTTAAGGCGCATGAAATCTAACCAGGTGCCAAATACATCCTGGCACATTCATGGATCAAGGACGTCACACCAAATTTCAGACATAACGTCTCTTGAAGCAGACGACTTCCTCGCCCTGACTCGTGGCACTTATTAAAAATGTATTAGTGAAGTGATTACATTTCTCCACTCACTTCACGGAGTTGTTTAATTAGTGTAATTTTTGTAACCAAAATTTCACGCACTGAACATTTTGATAGATTCTGCATTGCCACTTATCCAGTGTTTTGTTTTGGCCCTAACCATAAGCCAATTAGTACATTCCCAAATACGAAGACCTGTTTTTCCAGCATTTGAAGGAATATTCCTTATTATTCTTATAAATCTCAGAGCAGGCAAAGAAAACTAGTTGGCGCTGGTTTTCCGAGGACATGGCGAGCACTTTTACGTGAAGGGTAATATAATATATGGAGATGGAATTTTTCGGGAATTAACATGGCACCGGTTGTTACTGACAAATCATACATTTAAAACAGCAAACAAAACTTGGAGGTAACCACGTTCTTGCAAAAGGCAGTCGTGTTCAAAAGGAAAATGTGAGTGTCAGAAGCGACGCGCTGAAGCTTCCATGTTATTTCTGCAGCTTAAAAAAGTATCTAATTAAAATGTTGTGTGTTTTCGGCTAAATGTCATTTTATACTATTATAACAATAATTGAAAACATAGGTAATCTGGTAAACTTGGGCCATTTTTATACTTGATTTTTATTTACTTTAAAAAAAATAAGTGGTACATTTTAAAGGTTAAAATTATCACGTCATCATCATCATCATCGTCATCACCATTATCATTATCATCTTTATCATCATCATCAATACCTTACAACTGCTAGTGTAACACATATTCTCAATAAAAACATACCAGACCTCCTAGTCCTGTGCCATCCGTTCAAGGTCTCTGCACGCCATTTGTATCCCTTTAACACATGTCTCCAGTTCTCTTCTCCATGCGTATTAGCATCTCCTTTCACTTATCTTTCCATGTGGGTTCCATAACAAGGTTTGCATTGTAATGCTACAAATTTGTTTTCTTAATCTATGTTCTATCCAAACCGAGCCTCATCTTCCCACCTCTTGATCCACTAGTGTTTGTCTGGTTTGATTCCAACAGTTCCACAATAGTGTGATCTTGTCATACCACTTTAAGTCTTCCATTCTGTACGAATACCCATTTACGAAAGTGTATCGTTCTGAACTGAGAATCATAAAGTGTTATATATATTCTGCATTTCTGTATGGTGCAGAAACATGGACGCTGAATAAGCATTTGGAAGAAAGAATTGAGGCTCTTGAAATGTGGATATATAGAAGAATGGGGCGTATCTCATGGAAAGAGAAGAAAACAAATAAGGAGGTCCTAGAAAATCTAGGTATGAAAAGAGAACTAATGAGGGAGGTCAAAGTTCGGCAGCTAAAATACTTTGACCACATAAAAAGGCATAACACCTTGCAGAAGACTATAATAGAAGGGATAGGAGAAGGCAAACGCGCAAGGGGAAGACAGCGCTATAAGTGGGAAGATAACATCAAGAGATGGACAGGAAAGAGTCTTTCAGAGTGCACCACCAAGACAAGAGACAGAAGGCGTTGGAGATCCATTACAGCCAACCTTCGTTCTGGAGATGGCAGCTGATGATGATGATCGTTCTGGTGTCAATTTTGTTGATGTTTATGTATCAGAGACGTACGGTGAAATTGACTTGACATGTGAGTTGAAGATTCATATTTATGTCGGACTTCTGAAGTCTTCGCCGAAAAGATTTAAGTGTTAAAATAGCACAACACAGAGTGTGTTTTTCATAGGCCAAAAGTAAAAATACGTTGTTTTTTTTATTATTTATTATTAAATTAAATCGCTAGCTCTTCTCGTTGTTTTGGTTATGTCATTTCAACGTAAAACAGATAATTCATAAAGATTGGTTTTACTTCAAAACTTACACTCATTGATTTTTCTTAACAATTCATACCTCCCCCCTTTCCCTACTTCTGAACTAGCCCAGGTCTCCTGATTCAACACATGGTGTCTTCAATAAAAAAAGGTTAAAGGTAACCTCGAAAGCACGAACTGGCGTAGGAGAGTGAATTGTTCGAGACTTCATCATACCTCCATAACGAAACACAGTGGGTTCCACAAGCTGTCAAGTAGACATGACGACAGAACGAACGAAAGAACGAAATCTTTATTTCATCAGGGTAAAGACAAAGACATAATTGCCTTTTTACATTTCTGCACACCAATACAATTCTCAATGTTTTTACAAATTAAAATTAAAATATTAATAACTTCAATCACAGTTAACCAATATAATCATCACATTCAGTAATTGAGCACACATAAGTACATTTACTAACAGCCATTCGCGCACACAGAGAAGAGAGAGGGATATAGAGAAAGAGAGAGAGAGAGAGACAGAGAGAGAGATAGAGAGGTCAAGTAACAAAGCTTCTTCATATTTAAAGTTCAAATTAAAATTGAAAATATTACATATACAAGTAAATGTTCATGGAAAAGTTGTAATAACTGAAACAGAATTATCGTTAAACGTGTGTACACGATTTCATAACATGTGAATGCAGATTTCTTTTGAATATGGTGTAATTACACTGGACAAATTATAGACAACAATTTAATGTAGGACATCTAAGAAATCAAGAAACAAGAGACGAATTTGCGGTCACAATATCCAACAAATTCCAAGTGCTCCAACAGCTGGAAGATGCAGAGAATACAGAAGACTATTGGCAGCAAATCAAAACGGTATGGAATGAGACATGTAAAGAAAGAACGATCGCCTGAAGAGGGCGCTCCCCGGACACGGTGAATGAAACCAATATCTGCAGAGCTGGGTATCCGCTTCATCCACAGATAGACAGATTAAACGAAGTGTACACTAAGGCTTGCGCCAGACGGCGAGCAACCGCCCGATTGTAGGTAAGGTTGTGTCAGTCAGGGCCCTGATGAAAGAATCGAGTGAAAGTAGACTGAAGGATGTTCTTCGTTTGATTCACTCACTTTGTAACTTTCCTTATGCAAGATTTCGTTGCTAAACTATATTTTTCCTTAGAATAGATACTGCTATCAAAGTCAGTTCATACCTTCAAAAGGGGAAAATATTAGACCCAAATCATATGTATCTGTGACTCTTTGGGCTATCATCGTTCTCCTAACGGGACTGTGGGCTAAACATCGAGGGAAGATCATAACTGTGGGTCTATCATTTCTTGCAGAAATTCCTTGATTTTTATGACTATTTGTATATGCTTTTGATATAATTTTATGTGATGTAATGGGATTTTTTAGATGATAATTAAAACTGCCCTTAAACTTAATCAGCGTGTTGGTCGGCTCGTTCTAGAATATCTATATAATCATTTGTTATAGTTTTCCCACGTCTGTACGTCTAACTGTCGTCTTGTATGTGCGTGCACGTGAGTGGATAGAACTATATATATATATATATATATATATATATATATATATATATATATATATATATATATATATATATATATGTGTGTGTGTGTGTGTGTGTGTGTGTTTAGACTGTCTGACTCCTCTAAATCTGTCGTAGAAGATAGGTGAAAGAGAGAAGATTTCTCGATTTCAGAGACAGCCTCTATCACAGTCTACCATATCCCTCGTGGAAATTTATTGTTATTACTATCTCTCACTGTGACTATCACTTATTCAAATCTAATCAGAAGGGACCAACCCAAGTCTTAATTCTCCTATCAAAAAATCTACGACAGGATGCCTCTTGTCTCCATTTCTTTTCTTACTAGCAATAGACTGGGTTACGAGAACATCGACAACACACAACAGAAATGGAATCCAGTGGACTCTGACTAAGTAGTTGGATGATCTGGATTTTGCTGATGACTTAGCTCTTCTGTCCCATAACCGTAATCAGATGCAGGACAAATTGAAAACACAGCAATTGGGTCTGAAAATACACAGGAAAAAGACAAAGATAATGAGAATAAATGCAGGTAATGATAACAGGGTTGAACTTGAAGAAGCACCAATACAAGATGTAGAATCGTACACATATTTTGGCAGCAATATAGACAAAGTTGGAGGGACAGACAGTGATATCAAAATAAGAATACAAAAAGCAAGAGGAGCTTTCATTGCATTGGGAAATATATGGAGATCAAGAGAAATCGGATCCAACACGAAAATAAGAATCTTCAACTCAAATGTGAAGTCAGTCCTATTTTATGGCTCTGAGACATGGAGAACAACAAAGACAACTACCAAAAAGCTACAGACTTTCATAAATGGGTGCTTGCGTAGAATAGAGGGATTAAAATGGTATGACAAGGTTACCAACGTGGAATTGATGACAAGAACTAGACAAGTGCCAGTGGAACAAGAGATGAGAAGAAGACGATGGCGATGGATAGGACACACACTGAGGAAACCTGTTAATAGCATTACAAGGCAATCCTTGTTCTGGAATCCCCAGGGCAAAAGAAGCAGAGGTAGACCAAGAAGCACATGGAGAAGAGAGCTGGAAACAGAGGTGAAAATGATAAGGAGAGCGTGGAAAGAACTTAAGATGATGCACGTGACAAGAGGACTTGGCATGTGTTTGTTGAAGGCCTATGCTCCTTTGGGAGTGGAGGGTTATGAATGACACTGGACAACAGCCAAAATGTATCCGAGACAAAAGTAGCTATTTTAAACTAATTTGGACATGCTGATCACGGATATGAACTTAAAAATCGCGAATTAGCTCTAGTTTTCAAGATCCGGTCGGGGGAAGAAGGGGGGGGGGGGGGGGGCGGGAGAAGAGGCGGGTAAGTAAGCTGGTGGCTTCACCTTCCCGACGCGAATGACCCAGCCGTTCTCTTTTCTTTAGCCCTGGCGCGTGATTCCCCACGAAACGGATAGCCTTGAGCGCCAATTGGATGACGCAATCTGTAGCAGTCATTGCAACCACATTTCCTCCTTGTCATCATTTGTGTTGTAGATTCTGTGAGTGCAGACGTGTCGTTCAAAATGCCTATTGAATGTGTGAACAGTGCAGTTTATTTTTGCTATATTTGCTGCCAAATAACTTAGCTATCACAAAGGCGACATACGTCACCTGTGAAAGCATCTACACCAAGAGATCCTGATTTCGTGCCTATTGAAGAGTCTGCATAGCCACATAAAATTACCCAGAGTGAATTGAATTATCTAGTGAAAGATCTGGAATTACCAAAAAATAAAGCAGAGCTGTTGGGGTCCAGACTGCAGCAATGGAATCTTCTAGAAGAGAATGTGCATGTGTCTGTGTTTCGTGCTCGACAAAAAGATCTGCTTCCATATTTCAAAATGACCGATAACCTCATTGCTTGCATTGATATAGTGGGTCTGTTGGCAGCACTACACATCAACTACAAAGACGACGATTGGAGGCTGTTCATTGATTCGTCCAAGTTGAGCTTAAAAGCTGTGCTTCTCCGTAATGGTAACGTTTTACCATCTGTTCCACTTGGGTATGCAGTCTACATGAAAGAAACGTACAACAACATGAAACAACTGTTACACACCATCAATTATGACAAGTATAAGTGGTAGATTTGTGGTGACCTGAAGGTCATTGCCATCTTGATGGGGCTACAGCAGGTTTACACAAAGCTTTGCTGTTTCCTCTGTCTGTGGGACAGCCGTGCCAGGACTTCCCACTACAAGAAAAAAGATTGGCCCCAACAACAATCACTTGAACCGGGGAAAAAGAATGTACTTAACGAACCACTTATAGAATCCCACAAGATCTTGCTCCCTCCACATCAAACTTGGACTAATGAAGGATTTTGTAAAGGCCATGGATCGAAATGGGGCAGGATTTTTATTCTTTCGTGATACATTTCCAAGACTAAGTGAGGCTAAAATCAAGGAAGGTGTATTTGTTGGTCCACAGATACGTCAGCTTTTCTGACATCAGCGTTTTGATGATATCCTCACAGGTGTTGAAAAGTTAGCTTGGAATGCTTTCCAGCAAGTGGCCACAAACTTTCTAGGAAACAATAAGGTTGACAATTACCAGGAGCTTGTAGAAACCCTCTTGCAGCGCTACGAGAGACTAGGGTGCAACATGTCTTTGAAATTGCACTTTTTACACTCTCATCTGCATTTCTTCCCTGCTAACTGCGGTGCTGTCAGTGACGAGCATGGGGAACGATTTCATCAGGACATTACTATCCTCGAAAAAGGGTTCCAAGGGAAATGGAATGCAGCAATGCTAGCAGACTATTGTTGGACCCTTGAGAGAGATGCTCCAGAAACTCATTACAAGCGACAGGCAAAAAGGCGTGGCTGTGAATCATTTCCGCTATGAGCATTATTATCATATGGTATGTATATGCACATGTGTAAAACTTGTTTTATAGATATTTAAAAAACTAGAGCTAATCTGGTGTTTTAACGGCCATTTTCGTATTCAGCAGCCCAAACAACATAAAGGTAACTTGGTTTAATCTCAGATACACACAAAAAGTAAACATTTGTTGTCCAGTGTTATTAGTTTTACAGAATGGGGTAAAGCATTCCATGTTAAAGTACCCACATAACTAAAACAACTTCGGAAGAGGTCAGTTCCAGGTTTTGCAAGGTCCAAAAGTTGGTTGCCACGTATAAAATATGAGCAGTATTTATAGCGAAAGAACGTTTGCAAGTATGAAGGTGTCCTGCTGTGTAAAATTTGATTACACGAGAGCGGTCATTATTTAGCTTGTTTTGTTTCGGTGTTACTTTCGATCCCCAGGAATTTAAGTTTTCACTTTTTACTCGTTTTTATTTGGGGTGAGTTCCAGGGCTTTCTTACAAACCCAGAGGGCTTACCCAGTTCAGTGGGCTCAACATTGGAAGAGTTGATTTAACATACCAGACGAACTAATTGGTGGGCGATGCATTGCCACGAGTTGCATGGCCCTCTGCCCTGGAGAGGCTTTCTTCTTTGATCCATAACCGCCAACCGCCAAAGCAGTCAGAGGCCATCACGCCTGGTTGCGTCTTGTAAGGCAGCAACAAATTGATTCCACTTTGCTCGGTCGGCGGCCATCCTTCGTACAGTGCCCCAACTCTGGTTCATTCTTTGCATCTCAGCTTCTACAGTTCTCCGCCAAGTTGTTTTTGGTCGGCCTCTCTTTCGCGTTCCCTCGGGGGTCCATAGCATAGCTGTTCTTGTGATGGTATCAGGGTCCATTCTGAGGACGTGGCCAACCCAACTCCAGCGTCTGCCAGCTATGATGGTGTGCATGTCCTCCTGGTTAAGTAGTTCTTGATTGCTGATGGTGTTTGGCCAAAAGATTCGGAGAATTTTTCTTAGGCAGATTGTGTGGAAGGAGGACAGTTTCGACATTTACTTCTCTGTTACTCTCCAACATTCCGCACCATAGAGAAGCACAGAAAGTACACAGCTCTCATACAGTCTTAATTTGGTGTTTGTGCTGTACTGGGAAGACTTCCAAATGTTGTTGAGAACAGCAAAGGCTGTTCTCGCTTTATTCATTTTGTTGTTAATGTCCTTTCTTGTTCCGCCGTCAGGTGTTACTTTGCATCCTAGGTGAGTAAATGTGTTTGTCTGTTCTAACTTCTGGTTCCTTACTGTTATTGGCTCAGGATTTCCCACATTTAGTGTCAATAACCTCTGTCTTCTTCAGATTGATGTTCAGGCCAACCTGCTGGCCATACTTATTCAGTCTATCGGTTTTGTCTTGAATGTGTTGATATGAATGCGCGAGTAGTGCAATGTCATCTGCATATTCCAGGACTTCCAGTGTAGAAAACGTTGTCCATCTAATTCCTCTTGGACTGCCCTCTGTTGTCTGGCGCATCACCCAATCTATGACTGTCAAAAATAATGTTGCTGATAAGGGGCATCCCTGTCGTGCTCCTGTTTTCACTTCGAAAGTTACATTACTCAATCCAACACTGCACGTAAAGTTAGAATTGAGGCTTTTCATGATGGAAACAATGCGGCTGGGAATTCCATAAGCCCTCAGAATTTTCCATAGGCTGTTCCTGTGTATGCTGTCGAAAGCCTTTTCAAAATCAACAAAGTTAATGTACAGCTGTCTCTGCCATTCTGAGCACTGCTCTATAATGTTCCTGAGGGTAAATATATGATCTGCACATCTTCTGTTCTTTCTGAAGCCCGCTTGTTCTTTCCTCAGTTTATGGTCAACTGCTTTTGAAATTCTCTGGATGATTATCCTGCCTAGTATTTTGCTGGGAACTGAGAGGAGGATAATTCCTCTCCAGTTGTTGCAGTCTGCAAGGTCGCTCTTCTTGGGCAATTTGACAATTATTCCTTTACTCCACTCTGTTGGTGTTGTCTCAGTTTCCCAGACTTGTGCAAATAGTGGTTCTAATAGTTCTGCTGCTAGTTCAGGGTCTGTCTTGAATAGCTCAGCATTTAGATTGTCGTGACGTTGCGCTTTTCCATTTTTTTAACCCTTTGATAGCTGTGATGATTTCTTTTTTTCGTGGAAAGTCTGTATTTACGTCTAAGTCACATTCAGCCTCAGGAACATTAATCTGAGTCTCTGGTGGTTCCTTATTCAGTGTTTCTCTGAAGTGCTCTGCCCATCTTGTTTCCTGCCCCTGTGCTGTGGTGATGAGATTTCCTTGCTTGTCTTTTACTAACGTTAAGTTGTTTGCACCTCGTTTTCCACTGATAGTTTTAGTTATTTTATAAACTGTGCTTTGTTCATTTCTCAGTGCTGCCTTTTCTGCCTGTCTTGCAAGGTCATCCAGAAATGTCCTTTTGTTAGCACGGGTTTGACGTTTAACTTCCTTGTCCAGCTGACTGTACTGTTCACTATATATTGCCTTTAACCTGGGAGACTTAGCTTCTGTTTTCTTTCTTTTCATTTCCTTTCTCTTCGCTATGGTGTGTAGCGTTTCTGGTGTTATCCAGTCTTGGCTCTTTCTTTCCTGGAATCCCAAGCATGACTTGCTGCTTTCCTTGTATATTGTTGAGATGGTGTTGAATTTCTGGTCGACAACGTCGGTCTCTGTTCTTTCCTGGCTTTTGGTAATCTGATATCGTCTCTTTACGTCGACCACGAACGCTTTTCTGGTGAGGGAGTCCTTAAGTTTCGTGATGTTATATCTTTTCAGTTTGACTGCAACTGGTCCAGCAGCTCTGAGTTTCACCTTCAGTCTTGCTACTACTAGGTGATGATCACTTCCCACATCTGCGTCTCTTCTTACCTTCGCGTCTTGTAGTGCATGTCTCCATCTGCCATTGTTCATTATGTGATCTGTCTGGTTTTTGTCTCGTCCGTTTGGTGATTCCCATGTTAACTTGTGCACTTCTTTGTGTTGAAAAAGTGTTCCTCCAATGACCAGTTTGTTAATACTGCAGAAAGCTTATTAATTTTTCCCCATTCTCATTTACTGTTCCACTGCCGCATTTCCCCATTACTCTTTCGTTATAATTATTGTGTGTTCCAACTTTTGCATTTAGGTCTCCCATTATTATAATAAGATCGTACCTGGGTACAGTTTCCATTTCCTTTTGTACCTGTTGATAGAACTCGTCCTTGATCTCTTCATCGCTGTCGTTTGTTGGTGCATAATATTGTATAATTGTGGTGTTGGTGAATCTCCCTCTCAGTCTTGCTCTTATCAGTCTGTTGTTAATGGGTTTCCATTCCAGTAAAGACTTTTCCATTCCTTTCTTCAGGATAATGGCCACACCTTCGTTGTGCTGACCATCCTCTCTACCAGAATAAAGTACTGTTTCCCCTGTAGCTGTTTTTATTCTCCCCATCCCTGTCCATCTGCTCTCGCTTATTCCCAGGATATGTAGTTTGTAATTCCTCATTTTTGCTGTGATCTGTCTCAGCTTTCCTGCCTCATTCATAGTTCTGACATTCCAAAAACCAATTCTGGTTTCGTGTTTTGCGGTCAGGGCATCCGTTTTTATGCCAATGGCTTCCTTTCGGCTTTCACCACTGTCAGTCATACGAGCTGATGTCCGTCCCGCATCAAAGTTTTTTCATTTGTTGCCGTTTCCGTAACATGTGCGATTTTTTACATAGACAGGGTTTTCGGCCCTATGCTAAAACCCCCAACCTGGAGGACCAGGGTACCAGCTTTTGTCTGACCCCTACCCACGCAGACCAGTCCAGCTTGGTTGAACCTACCAGGAGAGGACAAGGTCATTATTTTATTTTTAAACGCAATCAGAGATGGTGTGTGACGGTATTGCCTCCCCTGCTTTGCAGTAGTGGTCCAACAGTGACCAAACTCAAGAGTATCTAATATAGGCTTCAAAGGAGTCTATTTGTACACAAGATTACTTTTGGCAGAAATGTAGATAGAAGAGTAGTAAAGCTTCTATCACATGGGAGTCTTCACAAGAAATTCAGGTAAGCGAAAACAATACTGGCTGTCGCTAAGCACGTTAATTCTGTAACCAGCCGATCACTTTTGTGAAGAATTTAAGCACTTATTTATCAGCTCGTTAAGCCCCCACCCCTGATTTACTCAGTGGAATTCTCTTATTCAAGTATAGCTCTGTTTAGAGTGTGTGTAGTAATTGACTGAGACAAACATGCAGTAACTTTAAATTAATGATCAAATCGAAGTTAATTTTGTAACATTACAAATAACACAATTTAATAATCACTTCAGTTTTAACAGTTTGAAAATAATTTGAATAGTTATGGATAAAGAAAAGCTATCATCCTTGTATTTGGGATTGCAAAAAGGGTAAGAAAGTTCAGATGGCAGCATATGTTTGAACTTAGCTGCCAACGACGGTTCTGTCTTTTCACACTGATCACTCGTCTCTGATCAAGGCTGTCGGGTGTAGCTCGTCTCCCAGAAACTTAATGGAAAGTCTACACAGTCCGGCCTTTGTCTTGAAGCGTAGGCCACTGATCCCGTCTTGTTCCAGAAATAGTACGTTCTGCTGGTACCACCAATAACTGTGATAGAAGGATAGAAAAGAACGCTCTTCTGAGTATGGCGTTCTCCGACACAGTTATGTGTCCCCCCTCTTCTATTTCACCCTCCCACTTAACTCAGAGTTTACCCTCGATGAGAATTAAATTTAATCCCTTGAGATAAAACTTCCTTTACATTTAAACTGAATAGCTTTAGCTTTACATTGCATTTAAATGAAAAAACGTTAAACGTACAGATATAATATGTTTTACATTTACATCTCCACTGTTTGAAAAGTGTTCACAATATAAATTCATTCGTGTTTCATTTACATTTACACTTGTGGAAAAGTTTGAAACTTCTATTAATTAAAATGAATATTTTCCCTTGGACATTTACACTGGTTTAAAGCGTGAAACCGTACATTAATTTTAAAGTGAATATGTTTATAGGGACATTTACACTGCTTTGAAAATGTAAGTATTATGCTTAGAATGGACATCATTCATCTTTCCCTCCCTGCTCCATAGGGAACGTGAAACTACTTTATGCTTTTAGTTCTCTTTACGAAACTAACAATAAAGCAATCACCAGCCCGTGCAGTGGTCGTTCATGAATCATCATTCTATACGCTGAGGTTGCCAGCCTCAAATGACTTTGACATCCAATAACGAGTTTCACACAATAAAATTCACATGGTAATATTTACATATATATGTTAGTTCACATGTTAGTAATAAAATATGAAATGTAAATCCAACTTAGGCCAATCCTGGCTAAAGACTTGTCGCAGAGATGAATAAAAGAGACGAATCGTTCTCTTACAACACGTATCTGGGATTTCTTTTAATTTTAACATAGATTGCCCCTTCTGACTCCATGTTTGTTTAATTTCCAAGTCCCAGTTGTTCCTTATTAAAATTTAAAAGAGATTTCCTGTGCTTTATTAGTCTTATCTGGTTCTCCAATAAAAGATCCGGATAACAATTAGGAATTATGAATCTAGTTCTTCCTCTGGCGAAGTTCATGTCTTGGCGAGCGTGAAAAATCACAGAGAAATAAAACTGTGAAATTGTCAGCCTATATTCCTTCCAGTGATGTTATGAATCTAATCAGAAAGATCCAATCATTTCAAGTCATGCAGTATAGGATGTGATATTTCAAAATAGTCCCAAGTGAAATAAGGTGTGGGCCTGCAAAGGTCACGTATTACTATATATGGACTTCTGATGCCCTGTATACACTCATACAAACATATTTGTAGACTCATATTCTCTAAAATGTAATAAATCTGTGATTACATTTTAACCAAGGACCGGAAGCAATTACATCACATTTGTCTGCCCACCCGTGTCACACAGACGGTAATGTCGTCTTCTCAGCGGTTCAATCTAAACGCGCTGGCGACTATCTTATCTCAGCTCTTCGTAGGCTGGGATGACCAGGTAACACACCGGTGACATATTTGCAAGGAGTGTCACAACTGTGATAGTTATCGCCTACAGGGGGATTTGATAAAATCACATATCTGCTGCTTAGCAGACAAATAAAGAAAGAAAGAAAAAAAGTGCGAGAATTGACAGCACCTAATAAAAATCAGTACCACAAGTGTAAAGATACCGCCGGAGATAACCAAAGATCGATAGAGGTGGCCCCGTTTCGTCACAGATGGGCATTTGGCAGTTTTCATTACTTTCAGCTCTCCACAGCGCACAGATGATCAACTAATACATGCTGTTATTATTAAAATTCATAACGATTATGTCGGTATAATAGGCAGCTCAACAGAGCTCCTTTTTTTGTTTATTTTATACGGAGTCACTTATTAATAAAGGAAGTGACGTCATGCCGCTATGGTTGTCTGGCAGACGTGAACAAATTTGAAGCAGAAGAGAGTTGAGCGTCTGCAAGGAGATGCGGCTTGTGTTGGGAAGTGAGCGGATGTATGTGTTTTGAGCTCCTGCAGTATTCTGTGTTTTTCCTGAACTACTCCATCACCAGGACATCAATATACTTGGTTGAGGTGTTGTAGTGGTTTTTGATGTTATTGCGTGGTTGCTATATTACCTAGTGTTCTGGATGAGGTCAGCTGTGAAGGCTCCTGAAGATAACAGTTTATGTGAGTTACAGAATGCCTTTCTGCTACCACTTATGACCTCAAACAGACTTATTCTGCTATTATGTATGTTAGCTACGTTTATTGTCTAGGGTAATGAAATGTGATGTGTAGGTAATGAAAGGTGATGTGTAGGTAATTAAATACACAGACACACACATGTAAACACTAAGTCTAATAATATTAAGTTCTAGGATCAACTCAACTAACACTGGCTTTAGAATTTAAATGTTACAATTTTTTAGAATTTATTTAGTCCTGAACCAAATTTTCTTCTGGTCAGGACGTATGAAACAATATGTATTTATCAATAAAAATGTATATATTGAATAATCACAATGAAACACTTTGTACATAGATATATGGGTTACATTGGTTAATATTAACAATAACTACAGTCTTTTTGGAAAACTAGCACTGGATGTCTGGTCGTGGTGGTGTCATCACGCCCGATCTCTGTGTACAATAGTCATTGTCTCTTTAATTATGAAACTGAGGTATAGTTTCTATACACAAGGAATGTTTATTTATTTTAGTGTGGAAAAATTTGATGAATCAACAGCAGGCCAGGTTTTCAACTTATCTGGCCTGTGACGATGTAGTAAAGAATTCAAGTGGCCCACTCCTTACAGTTGCTGAGGTAAAATGGTAGCCTTCTAAGTCATCCACTCTTGGATCTCTTCAAAGCATCTGACACGAGGGTAGTGCCAGACCAGAAACTCTTAAACCAAAATTTGTGCCATGTGTCAACACACTGCCTACTTCACCATTTTTACAAACAAATTTTCATTATCTCTTTTCTACCATAGAATAAGGTGGGTGATATGTTCCCACTGATTTCCTGAAATAAAGAGCTGTCTTTTACATTCTTGGTTGTGTTTTTTTTTTTCATTTAATTCATTGCCTCTAGGCCCTGGACTGTCGCTGGGGACCTAGAATAAGTACTCACTTGTCGTAATCATTTTTCATTATATGGTAGTATCAATCACTCAGAATTGTTAAATAAAAAGGTTAATGAATTTTTCTCCTTACCACAATTCAAAATTGAAAACACAGTTACGTTGTACTAGCAAAACTCAGCTGAGCTGCTGGCTAGATTATGGCGTCCCACTGATAATATATAATATTTCCTGGAATTCACTCTCTAGCATTAACGAACTGTGTATATGGAGAGTCTTTTAAAAATGGCACTTGACGGCGCCTTTCTTTCTATAATATGAACTCTTTCGTCCAATCAGCGGACTTCCCATCTACCTTTCAAATATTTAAACTACTATGTCCCAATTTCGGTCCAGTCTCAGTCTAGTGTGTAGTATTTTTCTGTCGGTCTGTCCGTCCTAACTTGGTTTATCCCAAATTTACACTTGTTTTTGGACTAACTACAAGAAAAAACTACACAAATTTTGTCTCCCCCTTCTTCTAAGATTTCTATGCTAAGTTATTTTTAGCTACTATCCTCCTATCCTGCCCCTAGTCCACATGTAATGTTTTTCTGCAATTTTAGTCTCAAGGACGTCAAAATGTAACTTTAGTGAAAGTATGCACAAAAAACTGTCTGCTAGTCTGTATTGAACAATACAGTCTTTCGTCAATATCTTCCGTGTTATCTGTCCGTCTTCGTAATTAAAAGTATATTATTTCTCAGAAAAAGATGGGCTGTTAAACTAGCTAATTTTTATTCTCCTAAATTTCTTATTAAGAAAGTACATTTTTTTTTTTATGTTAGTCCTGGAAATTGTTTTCACAATTCGTTCACGGCGTTTGCCGCTATATTCAAACTAAAACGACTATTTACCGTAAAACGTCAAAGATACGTCTTTTTCTGATAAGAGCTAAGGTCGTTTTCGTGTCCAATTCCTACATTGTGTCAGTAGTGTCAGTAGTGTCGTAATTTTTTTTTAAACTACAAATTGCGTCTGCTAGGCTTTTAGATTAAAGCACGTGTGCATACCGCATCATTTTTTTCTTTTCTTTCCTCTCCGTTCTTGCCCCGTCTAAACTAATATGCCGTTTTTGTGCCTTCATGTTATAACTAGTTGGTTTTCAATGGCGCTAGAAAACGCTGGCGTGGGCGAGAATGTATTAGCGTATCTTACCTATATTTTTATCCCTACATGTTATTTTACCTGTGATAAGGGTGGAATTAGGATGCCGTCAAATTACCACCTCTATCGACACCAGGTATTACAATGCAAGATGTGGGTGTCTTATCTGGTTTAGATTGTTGCTGTGTGTGTGTTGCAGTAGAACAGTTCAGGGTACACCACAGGCAACATGACGTGTAGAGTCATAGAAATGGTAACTTCGCTTTAGGTTTATACCATTTATTGCACGCCACAAAACAGTCATGATACTTATGTTATCATCGGCATAGTACAACGAATGCAGCATTCAAACTCATGTTAACTGACAGTCATGTAGAAGTCAATACTCAATAGTTGTATGGAAAACAAATATCATAGCGAAGCTTGATAAATAATACATATAACTTCTGCAACCGTGGTCAGCTGCAGATCCTTAATGTTCATAGACAATAATAATTATTCCTTCCTGATGCTAGCAGATCAGATGTATACAATACGTCCGTTTACTGTCTGCACGTGAGTAGCATACATGGATTACAGGTCAGCTCGACCTTTATAACCTTCCTAAGTCTAACCATCTGACTTGGACGTGATCTCTGATATAACGAATCCTGGAACACAGACAATAGTCTTGTTGGTCTAGAGCGACCCATAGATATATAACTAGTTCAGGTATAAAGATACCGGTGACTTAATCCTAGTCAAAGTACCTCTCCATTTTGAATCACACAGGCGAGCACAAAGGCGACAAAATGACGAACCTCTAGATGATAGCCTAAAGTTCGATACAAGAGGAATTACCTTATTTCGGAAAATCAACCATGAACATATGCCTCCAGGCAGGCTTGAATAATACGGGGAAATAGTCTAGTTAGCTAACTAACTCACAAAGACAATGTATTTCCCTCAGAGAATCACAAGACGCAGTCGCGTCCGCTCGCTAATCAGTCCATTTCTCAACTGCCCGACCTGGGCGGAACAACAAACGACAACCAAGTCGAGACATGCGCAGAGTGACAATCTCTGAGTCGCTGTTCACAATAAGACGATTCTAAGAACATTCGAGATAAAAGTCTTACACAGTCGCGCCTTTTATGGACATGAACAGAAGCGTTAAGAAAGGTTTCAAACATCTACAACAGTTGACTGATACTACCAAATAAGGAGATATGGTCACGCTTCGTTCAAGACATTATAGACCGAACGTGTCTCTATACAAGAGGAGGTAAACTCATAAAAAATAGCAGTATCGATATATCGGATTCTGTCCCTTTGACCATAAAATATATATAACATGCATTTCAGTCAAATAATGATCATACATACGAAAAAACGATCATACAAAGACTTTGGAAAAAAGTAATTATTTGTGCGTAACATTACCGCACCCTCCCGGGAAAAAAAAAAATGAAACATTTTTTTTTTTAAATCCTGGAGCCGGAAAAATCTAGGCTCCTAACGCACGTATGATGCGCGGATATACCTAACAAAATAGCTCAACACTTGGAGCAAAACTGAGATCATATCCCAGGTCCTTAGAGAAAAATTTATCTAAGTATACGCGTATATATCCCAGGAAGGTGCCACCAACACAAACCACAATGCTGGCAACATCATAATAAAAGTCAAATTATTCTCATACCAATATATGAAATCAAATATATTATTATGATATCATACAATGTGTTGCAAATAGCGGTGTAATATATTAATATATACCGCACTATTTTATTACATTATGTAATGCATCAGTAACTAATAAGTAATACATGTGTTGATCTTCGTTGACATAAAATATTCAATAGAAGAAGATGTGGACATCATCCGCTCCCAATCTAGGACAGGACTTGATATACTCAAAGTTCCACAATGGACACAATCTCGCATCTTCAATGATGTGCTGCGAAAATATCAATAACACAAATCTTAAAGACAACTGGTAAATCTCTCAATACAATCCTGAAAATAATTTATTTAAATGTGGCCGAGTGATCTTTTGGCCCGTATATCACTAACTAAGCCTTCTTAGATAATTACATGGTACAATGTTATAAATTCCCCCTCAAAAAAGTGAGAACAAAAAAAAAAAATCTACTAACATGTCATTATAACATTGGACTGTATATCAGGAAATATATATATGACAGAAGAATCATGTGGAATCGTGTGGGCATCTGGACAGAATGTCCGCCATTACATTATCCGAACCACGGATAGCTCGAACCGAGAAATGAAATGGTTGAAGAGCTATGGCATAACGAGTGGACCTCGAGCTCTTCAAGTTTTTACTCTGAATAGCAGTAAGCGCTTTCTGGTCGGTTTCCACAATGAAATGTGCGCCTAGAAGAAATCTTTGTAACTTCAGAATAGACCATACCATAGCCAATAACTCACGGTCTAAAACCGAGTAATTCTTTTCTGCAGCATTTAATTTCCTAGAGATATACATCACCGGATGCAGAGTATCAGAATACTCCTGCATTAGTGCTGCCCCAATCCCAGTTGACGAGGCGTCACTTCGAAGAACAAAAGTCTTCTCAATAGTAGGTAACCTAAGAATAGGTGGAGATGAAAATAGGTCTTTAACCTGGTCCAATGAGGATTGACATTCTTTTGACCAGCGGATCAAATTAGGCGACCCTTTCTTCAATAAAGTAGAAAGCGGTGCCATAATGGAGGACAGATTCGGAATGAATCGTCCGTAGAATTGGATCAAACCTAATAGACTCCTTACTTGTTTCTTTGTCTTAGGGACCGAAATGTTAAGTATTTTTGAAACATTGTGGTCTTCTGTCTTTAAAAGACCATGACCAACACGATGACCTAGGAAAGAAATCTCACTAAATCCTATAAAGGCTTTAGAGGGTTTTGCAGTCAAGTTATACTCGCGAAGAGTAGACAGTAATTCGTATAAACCCAAATAGTGATCTTCCCAGGAATCACTGAATAGACAGATATCATCTAGATATGCTATGACATCTGTACGATATGCGAGAATTCGCCGCATCATGCGTACGAATGTAGCAGGGGCGTTCATAAGACCAAAAGGCATGAAATTCCATTGGAATAAACCCCTAGGTGTAGAAAAAGCTGTAAAAGGTTTGGCACGTTCAGTTAGCGGGACTTGCCAATAACCTTTAGACAAATCTAGTTTGGTAAAGAATCTAGAATTAGAAAGTTTATTGAGTAGCTCTTCTAATGAAGGCATAGGTTCAGCGTCGAACTTCGTAACTTGGTTCAATTTGCGATAATCTACGCAAATGCGAATGTTATTATCCTTCTTTCGAACAATAACCATAGACGAAGAGTATGCTGAAGTGGATGGTTCAATGATTTCCAAACGTATCATTTCATCCAATTCTTTCTCGACTTGAGACTGGAAATGGATAGGTATTGGATAGGGTCTGACTCTGATAGGATTATGATCAGTTAGCACAATGTCATGTTCAATGACATGTGTGTGTCCCGGGATGTCTGTAAGAACATCCTGAAATGTTTGCAACATCGAAGAAACTTGTCGATGTTCCTCAGCGGAAAGATTTGGAGAAACGGTCACGTTTTTCCAAGATTCCGTAGAATAAAGTGGGACCATAGAAAGAGGAAGATTGACATCAGAAAAAGTAGTTTCCTCATCCTGTATAACTGACAGCGATGAGTATTGACCATGAGGTACTTGAGAATTGTCCGTTGCCTGGAAAATAGGCTGCAAATAGTCTGGTCTTTCATGAAATTCCGTGAGCATATTTATGTGGAAAGTTTTATGCTTTCCATCAATATCGACAACATAGTCGACATCAGAAATTTTGGAGACTATTGCATATGGACCTTTCCATGCAATTAGAAGTCTGTTCTCCCTTGAAGGAAGTAGGACGAGAGCTTTGTCACCTGGACAAAGTTGTCGTAGACATCTATTCTTATTCGCAAACTGCCTTGCCTTTTCTTTAGCAAATTCGGAAGACGAAGTTGCTAGTCTGCATGCCTCAATGATTTTTTTCCTAAGAGCAATGACGTACTCATAAGAAGACTGAGTCTCATCGCTAATATTATCGGCAGTGATTAGATCGTGAAGTAAAGACATAGGGCCGCGCGGTTGCGCGCCAAAGACAAGTTCAAAAGGGGAAAACCCCGTATGTTCATTGGGGACCTCTCTATACGCAAAGAGAGCCGCGGGTAAGACCCTGTCCCAATCCTGAGGATGATCCTCAGTTATTTTACCCAGTAAAGTTTTTAGAGTCCTATATTTAAACGTTCGACCAACCCATTAGACATTGGGTGATAGATACTGCTGAGAGACCTTTTTATATGTAGCATAGACATTACCTGTGACATAGTGTCTGATATAAGTTGAGTGCCATGGTCTGACAATATTTCTCCGGGAAAACCCAAGCGAGAAAATATCAGCCAAAGAGCGTCTGCGATATCAGCAGTTGAGATGCTCTTGAGAGGTATTGCCTCTGGCCAACGTGTGCACATATCGACACATGTAAGAATAAATTGATGCCCTCTAGCCGACTTAATTCTAAAAGGACCGATAATATCTATTGCCATTTTTTGAAAAGGGCGAATTGGAATGTCAGCAGCCTGAATAGGCGCAGCATGTCGTGGTCCTTTAGATTTGACCTCCTGACATACTTTGCAAGAGCGACAGTACATTCGTATGTCCTTGCTCACAAATGGCCAAAAGAAAGCCGCAAGAACCCTCGACTTTGTACGGGAAAAACCCATATGTCCAGCACATTGCGAGTCATGAGCATGTTGCAATATTTGCACCCTCATGCTCTTAGGCACAAGAATTTGTGAATGAGTGGATGTAGTCGAGTCTTGTACCATACGTACAAGTACGCCGTTCTTCATAGAAATCCAAGATTTTCTATTAGTATTTTGATTAGGATCACCTTTTTTTGCTAGAATGAAGAATTTTTGTAACGACGGATCTTCTTCTTGCAATTTGATAAATGAGTCACGTGTAATAGTCAAGTGACTATTTTGTTCATCTACTTCATCATTATTAGTTAATGAAGTTTGAGGTGGATCCAGAGCATGTGCTCTTGTGACCACCGTATTGGTAGCTTCAATGTTTTGCTCTTCCCAAACAGCAATCTGCTGTGGGGTACATTCCCTAACTCCGTGAATACGACCAATAATAAGGTCCGCAATAGGGTTTGGAAGTAGACACGCGTGGACCTCTCCCGTGAAGAAAGGAGTAGCAATATGTATTATGGCAGTAGGATATTTTTCCAACGTGCCACCAAATGTGACACATTTGATGACCTTTCCTGTAGCACAGAATGGATCTACAAGAGATTGCCTAACCCCGACAGTAGTACATCCAGAATCAAACAACACCGAGACTGGATTACTATTTACAAGCCCCTTATGTAATATAAGAGAACCTCTCCCATCATGAGCAACATTAGCAGGAAGAGCGGGCAAAGGATGACCACAGCTTAGAGTACTAATGGTTTTCGGATCAAATAAAGTACTGCATTGGATACATTTATTTGCCCTACCAAAGTCAAAAGATGAGCATCCGATAGCATTATGGTCTTTATCATTATTAACCTGTTTATCTGCTCCCTGAGATTCTTGTTGAACAGAGTTTGTCTGTTGATATCTTTTTCTCTTCTGTTGCGATCTACCGCGACCATTATTGCTTCTGCAATTATCATTAAAGTCCCTACTGTAATTTTTATCCTGGTTTGCGTTCCAGTTTCCATAACTGTCATTACCATCTCTATGCTGTTGAGAACCTCTATTATCTTGGTATTGAGGTCTCTGCAAATAATATTTTCCTCTATACCGATTACCTTTATGAAAATTTCTAAAGTTACCGGGAATAGAATACCGTGTAATATTAGGTTGTCTCCAGTTCTGGGAAGAAGAATCTCCCTGAAATTGATTACCATGGTTCTGGGCATAATTACGGTTACTCTTTTTATTGAAATTTTGCTGGCTACCCTGAAATTTACGCATAAAATTCGGGCCATAAGGTGCTGCCGAAGCAACTGGCAGACCTTCTTTTACCTTAGAGTTGCTAACGGTTATGTGAGGATGTGCAGTAACATACTGGCTACAGTATTCTTCCATTTCTTTTATATTTTTAGGCTTACGCTCATGAAGAAAAGAAAGAAAAGCTTCATTAACAGAAGACATAACCTTGTCTCTAAGAAGTAAGTCCATGAGGGCTTCAAATGTACTTTCTGTCTTAGAAAGCTCAACCCATCGTAAAAAAGTAAGACGTATGCCTGAGATGAATTCTGAGAATTCAACTCCAGTTTCTGGTAACATGTTTTTAAATTTAAGACGATATCCGTCTTCGTTAAGTTGGTACTTCTTTAACAATGCCGCCCTGACAACCTCATAGTTGTTCTTGTCAGGCACATCTACCATACCCAACAAAGTCAAAGCATCACCTCTAAGTATCTTGGACAGATGATAAACATATAATGTTTTATCTATATTATGCACCTTACATGCACTTTCAAATCTATCTAGATAAAATGTTATATCATCAATTGAAGCATTGAATGCTGGTAAATTAAGCTTGAAATCAACAGCATTAGACTTATTAGCAGATGATACCTTATTAGCATCATTAGCATTACTAGATAACTTCAACTTTTCTAACTCCAAAGCTAAGAGTTTTTCTTCATGTTCCATTTTTGCTTTTCTTTCATCAGACTCTCTTTGTAACCTTCTTTCCTCAGCCTCAGCCTGTAACTTTCTTTCCTCAGCCTCAGCCTGTAACTTTTTTTCTAATCTTTTATTTTCAGCCTCTATTTCAAGTCTCTTATTTTCAGCTTCTTTTTCAAGTCTCTTATTTTCAGCTTCTTTTTCAAGTCTCTTATTTTCAACCTCAGCCTGAAGTCTCTTCTCCTGAGATTCTGCTTCTCTTTTTTGTTTTTCCATTTCCATTTGTAATCTCTTTTCATCTACCTGCATCTGCAGTTTTAAATTTTCAGCATCTATTCTCTTTTGTTCAGTTAGTTCTTTCATTTTCTTTTCCTCCGACTTCAATGCCTTGGCATATTGAACAGTCGCAAATTCTTCTAATTTATCACCTGTCTTCCCAAGGGCTTTACCCTGCTCAATAAAGTACTCAAATGTAGACATGATGTCTAAAATGTGAGTACAGAACCTGAAATAATTAATTATCTTATTTCAATCTTAATAGCAACAAGACTTAATAAAGTGCTTGTATAATTACTATGTTCACTCCAATCTCTGTGGGAAACAAGACTTGACACCAATTTGTATTATCAGTTGTACAATAATATCACAAGTCACCTCTTAATTATCAGTGCACTACCCAAATCAGTGCATAACCATCAGTTATTTATCATAACTGCACTACAATAGTGCATAAGGAAAAAACCACCAGCTAGTTATGATAAGTGCACTATAGATCAATAGTGCATGAGCATATATGTAACAATAGTGAAAGCTAACTATGCAAGAACTATGCAAACAATAACAAGACAATGTAAACAATAACAAAGTCACCAACAATGTAAACAACACAAAGATCAAAGTCAATGTAAACAATAACAAAGATCAGAGTCAATGTAAACAATAACAAAGATCAAAGTCAATGTAAACAATAACAAAGATCAACGTCAATGTAAACAATAACAAAAATCAAACAATACGAAAACATCGCATAAGTCAAATAAATAAACAGCGAAACTAAAAAGAATATGATGACAGAATGCGAAGATATGACAAACAAATGACGCTACAGTGTATACACAAAAATTTACGTGAAGAACTGAATAATAGAAAAGAGGAGACCTACAAATACAAACAATTGAAATCGAAACTAAAAAACAGAAAGAAAGAGAGAAACAAAAAAAAATATACAAAAAAACGAAAATAAAGCACAACTCGTCACAACTAAACAGATATAGCAACGATTGTCGCTAGCAAATTCCACAGTAGGCAATTCGCACAGTCCCTAACGAAAACGCTAACAGTAGAACCTCTGTGGCGTGGTATCTTCTACTGAAAGACACCGCCCAACCGAGAAAACCCGCTGAAATATAAACATATAAATACAAATCCAAATAACATATAACATGTAAACATATAAAAAGTGCGAAAAATGTGATAGACAGAAGGCTCAGTTAGAACATAAGGGCACAGTTCACAAACAAAACAGGCCACTTAACTTCTATGTATCCACAACGTCAGCACAGGTCAGAACAGGATGTGATCAGCATTCTTAGGACAATGATCCAACGTTGATCCATATCTGCTCTCGTAAACTGCCATGACAAAGGAAATGAGCTTCTAACAGGAAACAGCTTCTGACAGGAAACAGCTTCTGAACTTGACCTTCTGAATCTGCAACAGTAATTCTGAGACCGGAACAGTTGTTACGGCACTTGTCCTTCTTCTCAACAGATCAGGAAATCCATTCGCTCGGTACTTGTCCTTCTATTTGTAGACAAACTTCAATACCGCCGAGCAGCGCCGGGTAGTTTCAAAATATCAACAATTGTCAGTACTGCTGCGTCTTTCAAAAAATTTCATCAAAGGTGATGAATAGCAACTGCAATGTTGTCTTGTAGTCTGCTGATGATGTCTGGGTTTGTTGACCCCCTTGAGAGTTGGTACCAGAATAAACCAACTATTGGCCACCATGAATTGATAAGGGTGGAATTAGGATGCCGTCAAATTACCACCTCTATCGACACCAGGTATTACAATGCAAGATGTGGGTGTCTTATCTGGTTTAGATTGTTGCTGTGTGTGTGTTGCAGTAGAACAGTTCAGGGTACACCACAGGCAACATGACGTGTAGAGTCATAGAAATGGTAACTTCGCTTTAGGTTTATACCATTTATTGCACGCCACAAAACAGTCATGATACTTATGTTATCATCGGCATAGTACAACGAATGCAGCATTCAAGCTCATGTTAACTGGCAGTCATGTAGAAGTCAATACTCAATAGTTGTATGGAAAACAAATATCATAGCGAAGCTTGATAAATAATACATATAACTTCTGCAACCGTGGTCAGCTGCAGATCCTTAATGTTCATAGACAATAATAATTATTCCTTCCTGATGCTAGCAGATCAGATGTATACAATACGTCCGTTTACTGTCTGCACGTGAGTAGCATACATGGATTACAGGTCAGCTCGACCTTTATAACCTTCCTAAGTCTAACCATCTGACTTGGACGTGATCTCTGATATAACGAATCCTGGAACACAGACAATAGTCTTGTTGGTCTAGAGCGACCCATAGATATATAACTAGTTCAGGTATAAAGATACCGGTGACTTAATCCTAGTCAAAGTACCTCTCCATTTTGAATCACACAGGCGAGCACAAAGGCGACAAAATGACGAACCTCTAGATGATAGCCTAAAGTTCGATACAAGAGGAATTACCTTATTTCGGAAAATCAACCATGAACATATGCCTCCAGGCAGGCTTGAATAATACGGGGAAATAGTCTAGTTAGCTAACTAACTCACAAAGACAATGTATTTCCCTCAGAGAATCACAAGACGCAGTCGCGTCCGCTCGCTAATCAGTCCATTTCTCAACTGCCCGACCTGGGCGGAACAACAAAACGACAACCAAGTCGAGACATGCGCAGAGTGACAATCTCTGAGTCGCTGTTCACAATAAGACGATTCTAAGAACATTCGAGATAAAAGTCTTACACAGTCGCGCCTTTTATGGACATGAACAGAAGCGTTAAGAAAGGTTTCAAACATCTACAACAGTTGACTGATACTACCAAATAAGGAGATATGGTCACGCTTCGTTCAAGACATTATAGACCGAACGTGTCTCTATGCAAGAGGAGGTAAACTCATAAAAAATAGCAGTATCGATATATCGGATTCTGTCCCTTTGACCATAAAATATATATAACATGCATTTCAGTCAAATAATGATCATACATACGAAAAACGATCATACAAAGACTTTGGAAAAAAGTAATCATTTGTGCGTAACAACCTGTTATCTTTATAAATGGAGGAATTTTAGCGTTGCATCACTGTAATCTCACCACAGGTGTCCCTGGCTTTTTCTAGTAAGGAAATGTGTGCCTATTCATAAAAATGTCCAAAAGACGATATTAAATAAAGTTTGAATGATTACCAATGACCAGCTTTTGGTAGGGAAGGGACTGGACATACATACTACTGCATTTTCCTTTGGGGCTATATATCTCTTACCATGGAGCTGTTTGGCAAACCTTATAAACTGCATGTTTGTAAAATTGTGAAGGTGGTGTTGGTCCGCTCAGTAAAGTTATGCTGATTTCGTGTTGTTTGACTGCCCCTAGAGTCTACCTTGGCCACGGCGGAGAATATCTCCGGAACATTTAATTATACGACACGTAACACATGCCAAGTTTTCCTTTCCTGCGCTCTTCTTTCAATGTCTTCTCCTGTTCTCCTGACTCTCTTCAAGTTTTGTCTAATTCCTTTCTCCGCGTGTATTTCGGTCTCCCTCGTAGGGTCAATAATCCAGAAAAACAAAGCTGTGTCACCGTGGGGTTTGCCCATGCATTATTCATGCTATTGTTAAGGTGAGATAAACAGTTAGGACAGCTCACAAGAGAAAATAATGAATGAAAGTAATACTATTGCTAACTGACAACGGTTCAGAATACCGGCTCACGTTAATTAATAGTGAGTGATTATCTTGAGTTGTAAATAGAAAGTTCGAGAACAAGAAAAAAAGGCTCGTCCAATAAATTTAAAAAAAAAAAGATTTGGGTCAGCGAATCAGAAGAGTGGCGAGAAAAACACACCACGCGAAATGACCAGCGGTCATTATATGACAGTGAGTCCTGAGTTGTGCTTCAGGAAGAAGGTGTGATCGCTGTGCGGACAAGATGAACCTTCTGTGGTTTTACAGATAGGGTTTATGTGAATATATTTAGATGTCCCGCAATCACTAGCCAGTGTTATTCTATCGGGAGATAGTATTTGATTCTGTGGTTCACAGTTAATGTGTATTTCTGAAAGGGAGATCAGCGCTTATGCTGTTTGTGTAAGTATTGAGCTATGATTATATTTTTGCACATAGTAGAATTTTGTTTCCAGGAGAGTTGTGCAGAAGCACGACTTGTCACTTCAGTATGAGTACTTTACGACTATGTACCAAGAAAACGGATGGTTATGAGCATATAACGACTATCTGTAAAGTATCAAAAGGCTGTAAACATTTGAAGGAAACTAGAGATATTATAGAGGAGCCATATTGAGCAAGGTTTGAAGTATTTAGAATTTCATACGATTTTCAAGAAAAAGTGAATGTCGACTTTTAAATAAGAACTTCAAATATGCTCTCTCACTTGTAAGTATCAGAAGGGTGTACATACAATTATTTATGCATGAGATGAATTTTGTTGCTAGCAGCAGTTATAGAGACCTGCCTGACCAGTTCGTCGAGGAAGATATTTAAGTAACAAATAAAGTAATAATAATAGCCCCTTCAGTCATAACTGACTATGGGAATGCGCCCCTGAGGTGGCAGCCCTCAGCTGCTTATTTTCCTGGTGCTCCTTTCGACGTTTTCTCCTCACCTCTGCTTCTTGTGTGAGCCTCTCTTCGCCCAATCTGAGGTGGTGCCGTAAATAGCATCGCCACTTAGTGCGATCGGCAGCTTCATTCTCCCATGTTGCTGGATCCATGTCCAGTGCCCTCATATCTCTCTTGCACACATCTTTGAACCTCAGCTGTGGTCGCCCAACTGTTCTCTTGCCATCTGCTAATTGTCCGTAGAAGATATCTTTTGGGATGCGACCGTCTTCCATGCGGCGAACATGGCCAAGCCAGCGAAGTCTGCGCTGTCTAAGCAGCGTATACATACTTTGAAGGCCAGCACGTGACAACACCTCGACATTTGTCACTTTATCTTTCCACGAGATGCCGAGGATGCGGCGTAGACACCGCAAATGGAAGGTATTGAGCCTTCTTTCTTGCTTAGCATAGGTCGTCCAGGTCTCGCTGCCATATAGGAGTGTGCTGGTGACGCAGGCATTATATACCGCAGCTTTGGTCTTCATTGTGAGTTTAGAGTTTCCCCAAACACGCGATGTGAGGCGGGCAAAGGTAGCTGCAGCTTTGCCAATGCGGCTGTCGATTTCTGTATCCAGTGAGAGTTTGTCATTGATGGTAGACCCTAGGTATGTGAAGTGGTGCACCACTGCCAATTCATAGTTATCGATAGTGATAACTGATGCAGCACCCACATCCTGACTCAGCACATTCGTTTTCTTTAGACTTATTGTGAGGCCAAAGTCCTTGCATGCTTGAGTGAAACGATTCATCAAGCTCTGAAGCTCCTGTTGGCTTTGAGTGACGACTGCAGCATCATCAGCGAACAACAAGTCTCTTATAGTGACCCTTCTGATTTTTGTTTTTGCCTTCAGCCTTGAAAGATTAAACAGACGGCCATCTGACCTAGTGTGAAGGCATATTCCTTCAGTTGCATCTCTGAATGCATGTTTCAAGAGTAAGGCAAAGAAGATTCCGAAGAGGGTCGGAGCCAGAACACAGCCTTGTTTAACGCCACTTCGTATATCAAAGGGCTGTGACGTGCTTCCAGCATATTGGACTGTTCCCTTCATGTCGTCATGGAATGACTTTATCATTTCCAGCATTTTAGAAGGGCAGCCTATTTTCAGGAGGATTTTAAAGAGTCCATCCCTACTAACCAGGTCGAATGCTTTTGTGAGGTCTATAAAGGCGATATATAATGGTCTTTTCTGCTCTCTTGATTTTTCCTGAAGCTGGCGGAGAGAGAAGATCATGTCTGTTGTTGATCTGCCAGCTCGGAATCCACACTGTGCCTCTGGATATATGCGCTCAGCTAACTTGTGTAGTCGCATTAAGATGACTTTGGCAAAAACCTTACCAACAATACTAAGAAGAGAGATGCCTCTGTAGTTATTGCAATCACTTCTGTCTCCTTTATTTTTATACAGTGTTACAATCTTGGCATCTCGCATGTCTTGAGGAATAGTTGTCTCTTCCCAGCACTGGCACAGCATCCTATGCAGGGGATGTAATAGCGTGCTCTTACAGCATTTGATTTAATCAGGAGGAATCCCATCACTGCCTGGTGCTTTGCCAGAGGCCAAGCTATCAATGGCCTTACTGAGTTCCTCTAATGTTGGTTCGGCATCCAGCTCCTCCATAGTTGGCAGACTATTGACAGCATCAAGGGCTGCAGGCGTAACGGTATTGTCTCTAGCGTAAAGCTCAGAGTAGTGCTCGACCCACCTCTCCATCTGCTTACCCTTATCGGTCAGCTTCTCTCCGCTGATGGTTTTTAGCGGTGCCGTCTTACTTTTATGGGGGCCAAGTGCTTTCTTTATACCGTCATACATTTGTCTAATGTTGCCTGTTTGCGCTGCGATCTGGATGCTCTCACTGAACTGGAGCCAATAGTCATTTGCACAGCGTCGAGCAGTTTGTTGAACTTTGCTTCTCGTAGCCCTCCGGATCTGTAGGGTTCTGGCACTCGGTGTCGTTTGTATTCATTCATAGCACTGCGCTTAGCTTCAATAACAGGTGCCATCACATCTGATGAAGCGTCAAACCAGTCATTTGACTTTGCTGTTTTCTTACCAAAGGTGGCAAGTGCAGTACTTTGAATGGTGTTCCGTAGATGCTCCCAGTTCTCTGTAATAGTATCACCATGCTGAGGGCTACTGAGCAATTTCTTGAAGGTTGCAGTGAATTGAGCGATCATGAAAGGGTCTGACATCTTGCTGGTATCAATGCGTGGTTTCCCTTCATGTCTGACACGATAGAGTTTTCTTGGTTGTGCTCTGATTTTGCAGCAAACCAAGGAGTGATCTGTGTCACAGTCTGCACTATGGTACGAGCGCGTGGAGAGCACAGACCTGAGGAGTGGCCTTCTGACGAGAATCAGGTCAAGTTGGTGCCAGTGCTTGGATCGTGGGTGTCTCCATGACACCTTATGCTGGGGTTTTGTCTGAAAGTAGGTGCTGGTCACGCAGAGGTCATGGTGGACGCACAACTCTAAGAGCCGTTGTCCATTTTCATTCATCTTGCCAATACCAAACCTGCCCAGACATGAAGGCCAAGAAACATTATCGGCACCCACTCTAGCGTTAAAGTCACCAAGGAGAACAAGCTGTTCTTGCCTAGGTATGCTTTTGATTACTGCTGCTAGATTCTCGTAGAACTCATCTTTAGCTTCTGAGGCAGAGTACAGAGTAGGAGCATACACACTGACAAGGGTGATGGGACCTGTGCTAGTTTGCAGGCGGAGCGTTAACAGGCGTTCTGATCCATTCTCGCCTGGTTCAACCATGTTAGTTAGCGATTTTTTGACCGCAAAACCTACTCCGTGTTCTCTAGCTTTATCAAGATCTTTCCCTTGCCAATAAAATGTGTAGTCCTTCTCGCTCACCATTCCAGAGCCCACCAGGCGCGTTTCCTGAAGTGCAGCTATATCCACCTGAAGTCGTTTAAGCTCATCATTAATTATGGCTGTCTTCCTTACATCGTTTACATTCTGTAGGTTTTCGGATAGTCCAGTCAACATAGTCCGGACGTTCCAGCATCCCAATCTGAGAGTTTGCTTATTTCTATTTTTTCGATAATTGCTTGGTGCAAAATTTTCTGTCCACAGTTCGGGTTTGACCCTAATCCCCATGCACCCAATGGGGAAAGCAGACAGTGGCGGGACAACACCTTATTGACTGGGGGCTGCCCAGCTTGAAGCGGGCGGTAGCTGTCCAGTGAGATCCTAGAACCTCTCCCACTGTCGGAAGTAGCCCCTGGCGCCATGCCCTACGCCAATTGGGCAAAATGCTTATAACCAGTAACTGCTACTTCCCGTGTTTTGCCGACACCTATAGGGTGAAGCTGGAGTGTCCTCTCCAGGGCGCAAGCTTGGGCACAGTTATATGGAGATCAAGCTGTTGCCCATGCAGCATGTTCCCCCTCTCCACACAGCCGGTAGATCCAAAGTAACGGCAGTAGCCGATACAGTTTGGTACCAGCCATGTCGCAGGAATTGCCAGAATAATGTCGAATCGACATTAGACTGCCTTAGGGACTCCGACTCCGGATTTATCCTCAGGGTTTACTCCCGAAGCCAATTCCACAAATGGATATTCCCGCAAGGCAGCGGTGGTTTGAATTCAGAGTTCCTTCTCTTAGATAAGCTACCAACCAAGGATCACGAGCCCTATCTGCCCGAAGCTGCTGGTTTTAAGGCGCCAGTCGCTCGCCTTTGCCCCTTCTCCCGTCAGTGGAAACAGTTCCGCCGGGCTCAAATTGAGCCACACGTGAAGGTCGGGAGCTGGACTTGGTTGTCAGAGGCTGTTTGAGGCGCGTGCCATAGAAGTATTTTATCTGCAGTGAGAGCTTATCCTCACTACAACTCCCGGCAATAACAACCTTTGGAACCAAATAAAGTATGGAATGCTAATAAAGAGCATTGGTATATGAGGAAATAGGAGCAGGCTTTGGGAAGACTAAGGAAGTCTACAGGAGAAAAGAATAAGTTAAAGAGGAATACGGAAGTTACGAGACATAGAATTCATGTATGAGTTAACGTTAAGTACCAAAGACCCAGTAAAGGCTTCCATGAGAACTCTATCATTTGGATGACCCATTATACTTGTTGTTTTATTGTTATTAAAAGTTTTTGAAGGATCAGAGCGAATTTGATTCCAACTTTATGAGTTGCTGATCGTATGCCATGTATATTTAAACTACCACTATACGAAGTCACTATTAACATCAAAGAAGGAACTGAACGAACCTGAAGTATACAAGAAAAGGATTAGAGTATCATCCAGGAATTTACACCTCTGGCGCAGATGGCCAGTAATGATATCAATTAAATAACTTGGAAGATAACTCAGACAGAAAGAAAGAATAGATAAAAGAAAGAACTTGTAAAACATATACGTACGCTATGACAGCTGTAAATGGGTACTTAACTATCCCCTTGATTTAGGGAAGGCGACGGCTGCCGAGAAAGTAAACAGTCAACCTGTTGAGAACCTAGTTTTATATTACTTTCAAAACTAGAAGCACATTCCAGAGAATTTCAGTGAAAGCTAGTGACAATTTAAAAACAAGGTCCACAACATATAAATGAACACCCAACGCTTGAAGGACGATCCACATATATGTGCATTAGCGAACTTTATGAACTATAAGGATATCCAATACAAGATAGTGATTTTCAAAAAAAAATGTCTAGCCTTCATATCAACGTTTGTTATTCAAATACAGTTATTGTCGGACATCCTTTTACGACAGTAATACTATTGTGGCCGTTGATAGTATTAGAGGTTCGGACCACTGCCCTTTTAGTAGATAGTATGTTGTAAGGTAAATACGAAAACTTCCTTCTCTCAGACTGACTCTACATTTTCTCATACCCACTGTTGATCAATCGAATTCACCCGAAAACAGTAGTGAAAATCTCAAACGTCGAACTTTATTAACATAAGTTGATAAATGGGTAAGAATGGTATACCAAACCTTCCTCTTCAAGGTTGACAGTCTTGTATAATAAAAAGGGACCCAAAGACGCAGCAATAGAGAACGCAGTCAGCGACGAATAGCTTGACTGCCTGCGTCAGGACCAGCGAACCAGAGCTGGTCAAGACTGCACTCCACCTCCACGTGGTGGTCCTGGAAACAGTCTGCAGCAGTGCAGTCTGGATGAGCGAGTGTGGATCGAAATGGGAAGGCAAACCCGGTCCTAAAAAATGCCGTGCAGAAGTCGGATGTGTCGACCGAAAGGTGCAGATATCACAGCTAAGGCGTAAACAGACACAACGCAACCACCGTCCTTTTCAGGGCGAAGAAGAAGAAGAAGTATAATAAAAGCTTCAGTTTCAAAACAATCTCAGTATCAATTTTTCACATGCATTGCTTTGTCTTCTTTGCTACTGCTTGTTCCAGCTATCAAAAATGTCCTCTAATTCTTCAGGGGAAACCTCTTGTCTCTCTTCTGTACTGACTGTTTTTTTCTACCTTTTTTTCCATATATCTCTTGGTATATCTCACTGAGAGAGAAAACTGGCCTTACCGCCAGGGCTGTCACTTTGCCAAGACTACTTCTATTTTTTCTTTTCTGATCTGACCTTGTCTGCTGAGCTACACATGCTAGTAATAGATCAAAATTGTTCAACATACCTGGTTTTGTTTTTATAGAAATACACTTTTTCCTTTCACAACCATCTTGTCCTCAGAAAAGATGCTATCACAAAAATACTGTCGTACACCAATTTATGATAAGTAATGTACTGAGCGGTTTCTATCACTATTTAACTCACAGCACATTTTGCTGACCACCTACGCTGAGCGCGTTTACCCACACAAGTCTTACGCTGAGCGCGTTCGACATCCAACTTTTACACTTGGGAGAAAAACACTTTTCTCTACCTAAGCCTAGCGCGTCTCAATCTCAACTGCCTAAGCCCCGTTCTAACATTTCTTCGTTCACCCCTAAAATGTGTTCACACATCCCAATTTTCCCGTGCGTACTTTTTTCCTCAACTCACTAAAACCTGCAAGGGACTTAATTCTACGTTATCTCCCTTTGATGATTTAACTGAACACCATACTCTCTTCTTTAAAGCTTACTACCAAATCATTACATGCTAATTTTTTCAACCATAATTGAGAACCAACTAAATCTGCTTAACCCTAATTCAACACTTTCATCTACCAACCGTAATATGCGGAGTTTCCTCCCTTTTCTCAAAGCATTCCTTCACTCATTTTATCTCCCTTCAACTAAGACAAATAGTATGTATCCACATCCATTCATATTTCCTAAACCACTTTTCTACACTCTTTTACTTTACTAAAACCAAACCACCGTTCACACTATTATAGTCCTTGTGCTGAAGTCAGATTCTGTTAACATGCCAAACACTCTATAACCAGTATAATTGCTCTAATTTCTACATCATAAGACATGAAGATCAATGTATTGTATTCTCCCATACACTATACCGATGAACTGATGACAAGAACCAGACACGTGCCGGGGGAACAAGAGTTGAGAAGAAGACGCTGGCGATGGATAGGACACACATTGAGGAAACTTGTTCTGGAATCCACATGGAGAAGAGAGCTACATACAGAAGTGAAAATGATGAGGAAAACGTGGAAACACCTTAAGCGGATGGCACGTGACAGGAGGACTTGGCATGTGTTTGTTGAAAGCCTATGCTCCTTGGCGAGCTAAAGGGTATTTATTGATACACTATACATAATCCAGGAAATATCTCCGACATCTTTTATGCTTCCACACGGAATGCACACAGCACATATTCTCTCTCTCTCTCTCTCTCTCTCTCTCTCTCTCTCTCTCTCTCTCTCTCTCTCTCTCTCTCTCTCTCTCTCTCTCTTTCTATCTCTCTCTCTTACTCTAAAATGTCAACACAACAAAAGTATGCGCACCTATAAACGCTGAGATGCACGACGGTATTTGAACCTGTACACATCTGGGAAAACCCAGCGCTACAGTCACCGTAGCCAACTCTTAACACACTCCATCTTATGAAGCTGAGACTCAGTATAGATGAAGTCTTTCAAACATCACCATCTACGGCAGTAACTGCTTAAGGTCTTTCATTTTGTCCTCTATTTTTATTTGGCAGTTTTGATCAGACATTAATCAAAGTAAATACTTCCAGGAGTCTGTGTGTTTGTTTTTGGGTCTTCGATGTGTGAACTTGTCGCAGTAATGTCAACACTAGATTTGAACTACCAGTTTTGATAAAAGCAATGTGACGCGGAAATATTTCACAGAAAAGTGACTTGTGTGCAAACGTGCTGTTTTTAACATACTCAAGAGAGGAGAACGTTGTCAGACTAACAAAAAATGTCACCATATTTTCTTTGTTGTAATACCGATACTAATAGTAGTATTGCTACTATTAGTAGACGTAGCATTCATGGTCGGCCTTAGGCCGATTTAACCTTTTTGACCCGATCGGTTGGCCTTTGTACTTGGGTTCCCACCTCCAGCTTTGGAAAAATTTAAGGAAGGAAGATTATTTCCAATTAAAGATCAGGAATGTGTACTATTACATCGTATTTAAGTAAAACAATATGTGTATTTATTATCTAAACTAGCAAATAACCCGTCAAAAATGACGGAAGTAAATCAAAAAGTATAACACATTTTTAAAATATTTTTTAATTCAATATAAAAGTTCTTTGATGACAACATTTTTTGTGAAAGTGCGTGGATTTCTTTCAAAGAATGTTCCCTGATAAAAAGTGTTTTTAACAAAAACTTTCAAATTTTCATGATTTGTTCCGCGGGTGAGGGCGACATAGATGGCCGTGTCCAAAAACGGGTTCAGGAAGGAAAACTCCTACGTGATCAAAAGATTGTCCTTGCGCCTTATTGATAGTCATTGCAAATGTTAAAATCACTGGGAATTGACGACGTCGCATCCTAAATGGCAAACTGCGCTCGCTCGATTCTAAGTCAATGCGATGAATTAAGACTCGTTCTCCATTATTACTGCCAGTGATAATTTCTGCATCAGTGGAATTCCGATGCAAGACTTTTATGACCAAAGGCGTGCCATTCAATAGTCGGTTTTTTGCGTTCAGATTTCGCAGTAGCATGATACATGCGGCAACCATTAATTTCAGCAAATGCGGTGGCATTCCTGATGGGCACAGCTCGTTAAGGAACTCAGTTGGGAAATCAACTGCGTCGTTGGGATCATCGGAAATCATGGTATCTATGCTCCAGTAAACCGTTTCATTTCCAGCGAGTAGCTCCAACAATAAGTCTGCAATACTTTAAATAAAAATTTGTCTTGAAGAAACAATCAAAAACTTACATTCTAAGGTTATCTTTAACAAAATGATGAGTAAAATCCGTTTCCGGAATGAAACTACAATCTAAAACTTACATTTTATTCATATATAACTGTCACTCATTTTGTGTTGCACAATTCACCGACATTTCTTCGTTGAGTGTTACTATTTTCGGGAGAGTAATTATAAGGGAAGCAATACAATTAATGTCTAAGTTTAAACCACAGTTGCATCCCCTAGATGTTACCGACGTACAATTATGGAGTTTGATGATTTTGACCTAACACATGTTACACAAAAAAACTATAATCTTAAGTCCAGGGAGCCCCACCAGAATGGTCGCATTCGGGACCCACAATACATAAGGCAGACCCTGTTGGCAGGAGCAGAAATATTATAAGTAATATGAGAAATACTCCTCTACTGTTAGTTCCAGAGCAAGAACTGCCTCATAATGCTATCAGCAGGTTTCCTCAGTGCGTTTGCAATCCGTCGCCAGGGTCTTCTCATCTCTTGCTCCACTTGCACATGCATAGTTTTGTCATCAGTTGCACATTAGTGACCTTGTCGCACAATTTCAATCCCATTCCGTGCAAGCTCAGATTTATGAAAGTCTGTAGCTTCTTGGTTGTTTTTTTTTGTTCTCCGTTTTCCAGAGCCGTACAATAGGACTGACTTGACACTTTCAACCCACAAATCAATTTAGAGCCAAGTGATACGCGCCTTCCTTTTATCATGAGACGCCGTTCAGTTTCCTGTGATTTCAAGCTTCTGCCTGGACAGTCAACAAAGCGCAAGGACAACCATACATAATATAAACAGTCTTTGCTCCTAGTCAACATATAAACATAGATAAACAAGGCAATCTTGCAATTACTAACGTAAATTTGTCATAAACAAATATATTTAATTAAGGATACCATACCTTAGGTCAGTTTTAAAACAGGTCAATAGATTCAAATACCTAGGCACAATAATAACAACGGATGGAAGATGCATCTCAGAAGTGAAAAGTAGAATAGCTCAGGCAAAAAGAGCATTTTATAAAATGAAGAGTATTTTATTCAACAGTTCTTTGTCATTGGAAGTAAGAAAGAGTTCGTCAGTGCTATTTAGAACCAATCCTGACATATGGGAGTGAGTCATGGACAATTAGTAAACAAGTAGGGAAGGCACTAGAGGCCACAGAGATGTGGTTTTACAGAAGAATGTTAAAAATACCATGGGTTGCCAAAAAGAGTAATGAGGATGTCCTGAAAGAGGCCAACACACAAAGGAAACTTATTTCACAAGTTAGAAAGAAGCAATCCACTTTTTTGGACATGTTATAAGAAGAGGACAGCTAGAATATATCGTAACAACAGGTAAGCTAGAATATATCGTAACAACAGGTAAGCTAGAATATATCGTACCAACAGGTAAGCTAGAACATATTGTAACAACAGGTAAGGTTGAAGGAAAAGAGATAGGGGAAGACAAAGAGAGCAAATACTGGACAGTTTGACATCGTTGCATGGAAAGAAGTCAACAACAGAATTGATCAATTGTAATGGAGATAGGAAATTGTATAGAGACCTGATCTCCTACGCCACTAGGCATGATGGTACTTGAAGAAAAGACACCTTAGGTTCCGAGTTTTGTGTTGAACTTGATTTCTTGTGGTCCCCATATACGTATGACCTCCAGAATGTCAAAAATACCATGAGCATCTATAACGTATAAGAAGAATATCCTGAAAGAATCTGTAGCATGTCCTGACAGCAGTAACATTTGGAGGACAAAAATGACAAAGGAAGACAAAGAGAAGATCCTGGACAGTTTAATATCATGACACAACAAGAAGTCATGAACAGAAATGATAAACAGTATTGGGGATAACAAGTTGTGGAGCGACATGATCTCTGTCACCATCTGGCATGGTACTGGAACAAGAAGAAGGATGTTTACGCAATTATAATGATCAATTTTAATGATCAATTTTAATGATCAGTTTTAATGATCAATTGTAATGATAAATTTTAATGATAAATTTTAATGATCAATTTTAATGATCAATGTAATGATTCTTTTTAATGATCAACTTTAATGATTCATTTTAATGATCAATTTTGATGATCAATTTTAATGATCAATTGTCAAAGAACGTCTGGACATGCTCTTTTGTGTGATCTCTCATACCTTCAGCCTTACGGCAGTATCATTTCTTTTTTTTCATTTTTCTCACCAATCGCTTTTATTTGGCATAAATCATGCCTTTTCATTATGTAGCTCTATGCAGGATCTAGTAGAGTGAAGTCTCTAACACTCTACTCCCCTTACGGACGTATCTGCTTTACACGCAGAATTGTTTACGTTCCCAAAGGTAAATGCGATAATACCAGGTAATTATACCGGTCATATGCTTATCTATTCTCTCAGTCTGACCATTTTTTTAAACGCATCGGTCCAGCGTTTGACCCCAGGTGAAAAGTTGGGGACAACACGGTCTCGTCCGATCGACATGAAAAGAACCCAAGATTGTCTGTCTGGGTTGCCGACGTAGGTGTCTGTTTGTCTGACAGATTACTCAGAGGGAATATGCGTTTATCGCTTTTTGTGGGACAATCCCTGGTGAGTTACAGATAATCTGTCTGGGTAGACATTTTGGCGGAAGACATTAATAATAATAATAATAAATTCTTTAAGCACCAAACACGGCGCATAAGGCAGAAACCAGTGCTCTCCAGGTTGTTCGTTGTGACGCCACTCCTCTTAGCTCTTGCACATTATTTAGGCCCAACGTTCTTCCTTCTCTTATTATTGTTCTTCTGAGTGTTTCTTTTGGTCTTCCTTTTTTCCTCTTACCCTCAGGAACCCAAGTGAGCGCCTGTAGTGGTATTCTGTTGTTTTGCATTCGTAGGACATGACCGATATATGACCATCGTCTTTTCCTTATATAGTTGGAGACATATTTCTGCCTAGAGTCTTCTCTTATTTGTCGATTAGTCTTGAATTCTTTCCAACTGATGTTCATGAGTTTTCTAAGACATTTGTTCTCGAATGTATTCAGCTTGTTCTCCAATGATTTTGTTATTTTCCAACTCTCACAGACGTATGTTAACACTGAGATAACATTTGAATTAAACAGACGAAGCTTGATATGTATATTCAATGATCGTAATTTCCAAATGTTAGATAATCTATTGAAGGCGCTAGCTGCCAAAGCAATTCTAGTATGGATTTCTCTTGTTGTGTCACCATCCTGAGTCATTTTACTGCCTAAATAATTGAAACTTTCAACTTTCTGTAGTTTTTCCCCGTTCAAGATGATATCAAAGGTCTCGTTAGAAAAGTTCATAGCTTTAGTTTTAGAGGCATTTATTTGGAGACCTATTTTAACCGAGAGATGACACAAATTATTTATTGCTTCTTGGGATTGTCTTGGTGTTGAACTTAAGAATGCTACATCATCTGCGAAATCCAGGTCCCCCAGGAATTTTCCATTTGTCCATTTTATACCTAATTGTTCATTGTGGGTATAGTTTCTCATAACCCAATCAATAGCTATTCCAAAAAGTAGTGGTGACATAATACAGCCTTGTTTCACCCCTGTTTCTACTGTAAACCATTCTGTATTCCCTTTATTTGTTCTAACACAACATCTTGCATTGTCATATAGCGCTTTGATTATATTCACATATTTTGTTGGAAAACCATAGATTGTAAGTATCTTCCACAATGATGGGCGGTGTAGACTATCAAAGGCTTTTTGAAAATCGACGAAGGTGATAATAAGTGGCGATTGCCTTTCCACTGATTCTTCTATAATTGTTCTTAGTGTGAATATTTGATCAATACATGATCGTTTCGGCCTGAAACCCGCTTGTTCTTCTCTGATCTTTTCGTCAGCATGCAATTTAAGTCTTTCTAACATCATGCAACATAATAATTTTCCAGGTACTGATAATAGAGATATACCACGCCAGTTATTACAGTCTGATAGATCACCTTTCTTCGGTAACTTTACAATAATACTGTCTTTCCATTGTTGTGGTGGTTGTTCTTCTCTCCATACTTCATTTATAATATCTAAAATTCTCAAGAGGTTGTTGTCATTAACTGCTTTAATCATTTCCCCTGAAATTTCGTCAACTCCAGCAGCTTTAAAATTTTTAAATCTTTTAACGAAGACATTACGCCAGGTAAACATGGTCACATGTTGTTGTGAGTGGACGGAAGTATTACCGCATGATTTGAAAGAGGTCACGCGTTGGAATATTAAATTTAACATTTTAAAACACGTGGGGGATATTTTGAAATTAGACACCCCAACCAAGTGCTAAAGAGATTACGATTGGATTAAAGTAAGAATCCGGAATAAACTATGGATCCTATTGGAACATCTGACGGAAGCACCATCTGTGATGTGAACTTAGGAGCGACAAATATAATCTAGCGAAATCAGAGACACAGAACAGAGAGACTGCAGCGCACGTCATATGAGCGACTCTCAGAAGCCAGAGAGACATCGGACTTATAATTCCTATATTATAAATGACAGATCGAAGTATTTGGGAAACTTAAAACCTTAAAAAGTAAGCCCGCCTTTATAAATACAGAGACTGAAAAACTTAAGGGACCAGGACTTCAAATACGAACACTGGAAACCTAGGAATTGGATCACCCGTCATAAGAGAAACTTTCCCAGACCAAGTGTTTCGCAGATTCATCTGTCATAAAAGGGATTTAAAATTTTCAGACTAAGTGGTTCGAGAGCATATAACTATGCGCGAGGAGATTGTGTATTCCCAAAACGTTGCTGTAAGTGTAACTATTATTTTACAAATGTAAATTTGACATGTTGTCTTGCTTAGTTGTTATATATGAGGCTGGAAACTTCAACATTCGAAAATAATATATTCATAAAACACTACAGCAAGCGCTTGTGATTTCTTCTGGCTAGTCATGCGGAAAACCGACAGCAGACGAGACCCCAGACTCCGAAAGGAGCAGTGATGACTGATGATTACATCACATATGCCAAAAGGTATAATATTTTGTGATATATGCCTTTGTTAATTGTAACTCAGGCAAATCAGTATTCGCGCTGTCCAGACACATTTTCCCAGTTAATACCCAGAGGAATATAGTGAATTTTATTCATCTTCCCTGAGCTACACTGTGTACTCGGGAATTTAATTCTTCTGAGAGATTAACATTGGTGGGCGGACAGCGAGAATGTGCCTGCTAATTGGTAGCCAACAAATGAACTTAGCAGAGGCATTTGCTTTCTATTTTGTCTAAAAAAGTTCGTGGTACAAGACTACTGGTGGTTGCAATCTATCAGACGGTTCGAAATACTGAAGCTACTACGCCACTCGTGTGAGAGAAGTACATTCATCACCAAGAAGTGACGAAAACCACGGCGATAGGACTCACCCTGAGTTAAGTTTTCTTGTAAAAAAAGGCGAAAGCAACGGACTTTGATAAATCCTCACCTACGTCTCCCTGACGAAAACCTTTATTTACAGCAAAATTCATCATTCCCTCCTTATTTTAACTCTTAAAAAACAATTCATTATTAAATTTGTTACATGTTGTTTTGAAACTAAACAATCATAGTCGATTCAGTTTTATATGTATGAAAGCGAACGTTTGAGCAAGATTCTTTAAAACATACATCTATATATACATATAAATATTTACATCTATAGAGCTATTACTTATAAGAGGAGTTTCGTTGGATTACTCCAACTGGGGGCTTTAACGGGCTAAAAACCATTTCTTTAATCCTTCAAAAAAGGCAACGGACAGCTATAAGTTAACAAATGTTCAGCGCTATGCCGCATGGTTCTTGACTTCTGAATTATCTTGTGAATTCTCCTTTCGGATAGAAGCGTCATTACACTTCTATCTACATCTCTGCCAAGAGTAATCTTGTGCGAAGGTAAGCACCTTTGACGACCCAGTTTAGATACTCTTGAGTTTTAGCCATTGTTGGAGCACTACTGCCAAGCAGGGGAGGCAATCCGTGACATCAATTTTAATGAATAATGTTAATGATCAATTTTAATGATCAATTTTAATGATCAGTTTTAATGATCAATTTTAATGATAGCTGTTAGAGGTGAAAAATAAAATGCAAAAACTGTCTGCATGGTATAGACAGAAGGCGTTGTAAATAAACTGCAGCCAACCTCCGATGAAAAGATGGCTGCGATCAGGTATCTTAATGGCCCTTATCCATGTAGGATGTACCATTTGGTCAAGTGTCAAAATAAAAGAATAAATTAATCAAAGGACAAATGGACATTTTGAAGAATTCGGACTCAGTTGTGCTTTTCCGTGATTTCTTACTCCGGAAGAGGCACTAATTTCTCAATGTTCGTTGTTTTAAAATTCAGTCAACTGTATAACCCCTTTGATGTGTTCAGGAAAAAAAAATACGACAACCTAAAAATTGTTTCTGTAACCCTAAATTCATGGTCTTGAAAAAGAAGTAATATAGACTCATGTACTAAAGGCAACGCAATTTAATAGCCATAAAAATCTTTAAAAAAAATTAACATAACATTTCGTGTTCGACTAATGCTACATGTTTGCAAGTACCTGTTGCTGTCTGGCAAATCCAGAATAATTTGTACGCTGGAGAAAATGGCAGGTTCAACATTTTGAGACGTTGATAATAAAAATTGATAGATGTAAGTAATGATTACAGATACTTTATTATACATGTTAAAGATATCCTTTGTACAGGACACCTTGTCGTGTGATATACGATCAAATGAGAAAGTAGTGAAGCAATTAGATTTATTTATGTATTGTTTTTTTTTTGTGGTTCTGTTTCTTTATGTTCTTGTTGTTCTTGTTCTTCAACTTCTTCTTCTTTTACTTCTTCTTCTCCTCTTCATCCTCCTCTATCTTCTTGTTGCTGCTGTTCTTCTAACTCTTCTACTTCCTCTTTTTCTTTTTCTTCTTCACCGTGATCGTTTTCTTTTTGTTACTCTTTTTCTTTTTCTTTTTTTCGTTTAATATTCTTCGTCTTATTGTTCTCATTCTTCTGTTTCTTTTTGTTATTCTTCTTCTTGTTTTTTTTTTTTTTGTTATTCAAGAAGAGGCTTAGTGAAACTGAAGAGGCTTAGTAAAACTGAAGAGACTTAGTGAAACTGCGGAAAAGGCATCATGCTGGCTGTGGAACAACCGCAATGGGCTATGGAACTCGGGACAGTAAACTCGGCGGTACAGAAAACATCAGGAATTTGTCTAAGTCCACAATACTTTGAGTTTTTCGGTGTGCTGGTGAAAGGGCGGTGACTGACGGGCAACACGCGGCGCGATTATATAAGAGGTGTTGGGCACAGAATTACAGTTGCTAGCGCGCAGTGGCTAGCCTCGTCGGCTACGTGCAGGTGTGTCACTATCTGTCCCTAGTCGTGGTGTGCGGCGGAACGAACGGAATAATTTGTCTTCTCTTTGGTTACTTTCACAGTTGCCTCCACGGCTAGCGGAGTTGTGGATTTTAAAGTTGCTACCAAAGTGAAATGGGTTCATTTTCGATACAAGACAACAGGAGGCTGAGACACTTGGGAGTCATGACCCAAGTGGGACCGCCCCCTTAGAGTATAAAGGAGTATAGGGCCGAAACACTTGTTCGATGGGGGGACCTCTTCTGATGATCAGATTGCCTCCTGTTGTATCGCTCTGTATAGAGTTTCCTATCTTATTCTTCTTCTAGTTTCGTTTCTTCTCTTCTGTCGCCTGGTACGACTTGCCTGAGGTTTCAGTAATCCTATTCTACCCTTGAACTTTCCCTGGGGGACGTTGGATTTTATCGAAGTGACAGTTCTTATTCATTGCTGTCATTGGTCGAAAGTTCACACGTGGGTGACAAACAAAACAAACCCACAACCGATGGAAAATACTTAATACTTACTTAACTGACTTTCCATGAAGGGTAGTGGGGAACTGATGTTTACGTTTTTTAAGTCAAGTGAGTCACTATTCGCTGCATGAGCCGTTGTGGCTGTAGGATTTCTGTGATGTTATCTGTCCATCTTTTCTTGGTCTTTCCCGTGTCTGAAACAAGATCTTCTACTGTTGTATCCAGCCGGTCTCAACACTTTCCACACCTTTGTCTGAGGTCACCCTTTCCTCTCTTGCTCTATTTTGGCTCTTTCCACTCTTATCCTATTCTTCTATTTTTATGCCATCCTCCATAATTTTTTCCTCTTCTATTTCCAGTTCCCACTTTTATTACTTTTGGGTATTTTTTCGTATTTTTTCGATTTTTTACTTTTTAGTTTCTTAGTATGTATTGTGTATATCCGGGGTCAAGAGTCACTTCCCCTTTTCAAACAAGCGTGATAGGATTTAGATGCTTCGCCTTCAGGGAAGTACCTAGGTTTTATTTATTTAATTTTTTTATATTTATTTTTATTTTCTTTTAAGTTCTTATGTCTCCTATCTAGCCTTCACTTTATTTCTTTTCCTGACGAAGGCCTTGTGGCCGTAACGTAGACTACTTTCTTTGTCTTTTGTCCTCGTAAGACGAATCACCTTTTTTTCGATTTTTTTTTCAAACCCATCCATTATCCACATGGTGGTAATTTCTCGGACTCCATGGTCATGAGATGGCCAAAATGCTTAATATTTTGGTCTTTCTTTATACTCGACGCAGGATACAGTTCCTACAATTTTTTTCGTCACAATTGTTCATTCTGTCCCTCCTGGTACAATGTATAGCTTTTCTTAAGAATCTCATCTCACAGGATGTGATTTGTCTGTCCTGTCATTTGGTCAGGGACCATGTCTGACATTGATAGCAAAGAGTTGGTAAGAAAATACGATTCTTCGCCTGTCGTTTAGCTTCCATTCTGATATTCTGATGTTTGACTAATGGTGACAGTTGGTGTAGCAAGTTTAATTTGCTGGGGAGGTTATGATGTTATACCTAAAAGGAAAGAAATCTGCGTCTGTGTTAACCGTGTGAGGTCAAGCACATGTAGGCCCCTGACTCTAATAGATGATGATGATGTATTTGCATGGAACCTAACGCTACCTCCCTAGATCTCACACGGTCACTATTTTGGCTCTAGTGTCTGGTGTATGATGTACCTAATGTCTAGGGCAGAAATGGAAATGATGGTACATAAACACAAAACACTTTAACTCACTATAAGGAATTGACTAAAACAGTGGTTAAGGTTTTTCTTTAAAATTCAATATTTTCTTTTTACAATTTAATCTGCCTGTCCCGCCATCTCTTTTGGACAGGTCTTTGAAAATGAGGAAAAGATAGTTTACATAAAAGATTAACTAAAATGTATGGACACTTTGTCCGATAAGTATAATGTCACTCTATCTCTCCTGTTGGTGTATTCACAGATTACAACTTTATTATCTAATAGTGTTTGTCACTTGTTAGGAGGGGCTGTAGTTTCATCACGCCCCATAACATCCTGGGGATGATTGAAAATATCAAAGTTTATTATAACTGAAGTGTCAGATATACCCAAATGCTAACACATCACCTGGGATTCTTTGTAGAAGGATAATTCAGTATGTCGTTGCAGAAAATATAGATATATCAGCACACACAAGCTCCTCCAGCTATCTGCTGACAGCGTAAACGATTTACCGGAGACTTGTTGGCGATACACTCACTCATCAGGTTTCCTGTCACCGGATGGTAACAGGAAATAAAACCTCTGCAATAAAAAGACACCCTGGCCTTTTTATATCTGATCACACTTTATTATTATTATTTACATATGGTGGTATGGGGTCAGCCTCGCGTGCATACAGGTGCACTCGCCCCTAATTTTATATGACTCACACCTTGCTGTGACCACACCTCAGGTCTCTATGGCAGATACGCCACTGTACTTTTACATAGTTTTCCTCAATACAATAACGTGGAGTAACCACATTTCCTTTTGGTATGATTTGCTCTTCTTTTTTTTTAAATTATAAACGCTCCAGGGATGTTGAACAGTGTTCTTGGAACACGGAGACTTACTAACATATTCTAATGCAATAATATTAAAACAAAATACTGACAATATACAACAGTTAGATACAGTTCAAAGTGAGGACTCAACAATGTCTGCTCCCGGCATGTCCTTCCCCTTTCCCAATAGCAGTATCTAATTTTGGCAGTTGTAATAAACATATTAATACATAAAGCATTCTTACCACAATTTCAAGAAATAGTAACAAATAACGCTGAATTGCAAAGAATGGCCTCAGTTTTTCTCTGCCCTGCCCAGACTGGGAATTAATTCTTTATTTTATAAATTAACACAGCTGATCTCAGCGTATTTGATAGAAAAAGATTTTGTCAACTGGCGATGAGCAGTGAAAGCTTTTTGCTAATATCTATTAGTACTGGCCAATGGAAAACTTGCGACTACCAGAATTCAAATGTAGTTTTTGAAAAAAACCAAAAAAAAAAATTCCAAACAAACTCTGTGTCTGGTAGTCTGCGTTAGTTATGCCCAATAGAAAAAGATGTTTCGTTTTTAGTTACATTTTTCCTATCTCTCCCCTTTCACTCCTCTACCAACTAATAGAATTTGAATTACTACAATGCCTCTTTTTAAGCTGGCGTCCCCACTAACGTTATGAAAAAAACAAGCAGGAACCACAGTCTGTCTGATCAAGCGTCCGTAGACATTTAGTATTTTCTCAATAACTTGGCTAATACTTGGACTACCATATTTTTTAAAACACATTTTTGCTCAGGGGACTCTAAGCTATACTATCATATGATTTTTATGGTCAGTTTCAGTATGGTTTAGATTTTCAATTTTGTCACTGTCAATCGTCAAATATAAATTTTACACAAGTCGGTCATCTTCCCCCTCTCATCTCTCTCTCGCATTTTTTATTCAAATAACTAACTTGTTTGAGTGACGTCAGAAATACATTACTAGGCGAGAATTTAAACTGTCTGTGTGTATATATCATCGGGCCAATCCCACCGCGTGTCAAGCGAAGCGGGGTTTTGCGCGGCGGGTGTTAGAATTGGCGTTAATTATTACTGTTGTCTCGTGTTACACTACCAAAAAATATAAGGATTACTACTATTACAGGCGTTAAAGTTAAAGTATTACGTTAATTCAGACAGTAACTTGGCGGCACATTTCTGGAAGATCGTTAATTATAAGTCTTGCCGCAGTCTCTATCAGATCGGGCAAAATGTTACAAATGTTTAAAGTACGTCACAAGGAAAGCGAGTAGGTTTATACGGCGGGATCGTTTCAAAGCATTACCATGGCACAAAATTCAGCGCGATGCTGGCGTGTGAGATGCCTATAGTCAGACACATACGGGCGGGGTTATTTATTATCATAGGACTAAAATCTTACTGAAATGAGCGATTATCTCGCAGATTTTACTACAGTTGGTAAGTCACCGCACAGGATTTTGATATCTCGTTTATATTTCTCTGACAATTCTCCATGTTCTGTAAATTAAAAAAAAAAAAATTCAATAAACTATTTGATCTCTGATACTTGTTTACTTTAATTACTTTTTTACCTTTTCTTTGCACACTTGCTGTGATGTGACGTAGGGAGCTGGTTTGTTAGTTCTTGGGCCACTTGTGTCGTGTTGGGAGCTGTGAGCTCGTAAGATCTCTGTAACGTTGTCTATCCATTTGTGTCTACATCGTCACAAAGCCTAAAACTAGATCTACTGTTACAGAGGTAACTCATAGGGCTTTAATATCATCATATTACCAAACCACTTTGTTTTCTGTCTCACTATGTATTTGATGCAGGATGCAGTTCCAATAATTTTTCTGATGTCATCATTACTTATTCTACCAAATTGTTTTGTAAGGTTTAAATCTTTTTTTCTATATCAGGTAAGATTTTATTGTAGAAGTAAGGTTTAAATCCTTGGTTTTGCTGGCAAGTATATTTAGTTGGCCTGTTGATCTGCTAATCTTCATTATTTGTCTTTGATGTGAACATCTTTTTGGTTTATCCTTGTGGTGTATAATGGAAATATAGCCTACAGTATCTGACAGTCTTTCAGACCTCGTTAGCGTTCTATGATTTGCCAGCAAAACCATGCATTTTTCTGTGTGTCTTACTCACCTTTTAATCCACGCCTCTTTTTCCGTTAACACGGGCTAACGCAAAGTTTACAAACTTCGCGACCTGCCAGTCATAACAGGTAGCGAATTAGGTTTGTTTACCTAGTTTCTCACGCGAGCTTATCTGTCAATCATGTGATGCCTGACATACCGCCCGTGAAGAAACCGAAGATCCTTTGAAGTTCGTACTCAGGAAAGCAGGGAATTTCCCGAGGGGCTTTGATGTCGAGTCGCGGCCAAAACTCTTCAGAACCCCGTTAGACGTGAGAATTCTTCTGATGTCGATTAGCAACGCTGAGACAGAGCGACCGTAAAACCTTTTATCTGGGGAACTCTGTTCACGATCATCCCGATTCACATAGTAATGTGAAAAGTAGCGTCATCTATAGATCAGAGAAACAATAATATATATAAACTGTGGTTTCTTAAACCCGCTATCAGTTGTCGCTCAGAATTTTGGATAGTTTAAGCACGTATAATTAGAACCATTGTGGAAGATGTTTTAATAGCATTTCGTGGGAATCGATTCATTTCTGATTTGTATTAATAGAAATTAGTATTTACGTGATTTAATGTGTTAAGTTTTACCATTATAATTCACTGTGATTTTCTAGCTCCTAGAACTAGTGAAATAAAATAACGCGTAGCTATGTTTTACCAGATGTGCAGTTAGAATGTAATTTCCATCACCCGTTTTCTCACATAAGAAGAGATAGTTTAGTTGGCTGAGTATACACTGGGCGCGACTGATAAGTGACAGAAAAGAATTCACGTTTATTCCATTTTGTGTATTTATTATATGTGACTATTATTTAAAGATGGAAGAACTGAGGGCAGCACTAGAGAAAATCAAGATGGGCAAAGCAGCAGGGCATGATGGTATAACACCAGAAATGGTTAAGTACATGGGAGCATTAGGCGACCTATTACTCTTAAAGGTCCTACAGGCAGCATGGTGCAACAAGACCATACCAAAGGATTGGGAGATTGCCATCATAACACCAATTTTCAAAAAGGGTGACAATCGACAATGTGGAAACCAGAGAGGCATATCCCTTCTCAGTGTCCCTGGTAAAATCTACTCTAGAATCCTAGAGCAGAGACTCCGACGCCTAGCTGAGCCACAATTGGATGAGGTCCAGTGCGGATTCCGAGCAAACCGAAGTACTCAAGACCTAATCTTCACACTCAGACAGCTGAGTGAAAAGGCCCTTGAGTATAAGAGTGAGATGCATCTTTGTTTCATAGATCTGGAAAAGGCGTTTGACAGGGTCCCCTGGAGCAAACTTTGGGACTGTTTGGCAAGGAAGAATATTCCAGCACCTCTGATTCATGCTATACAGAGCTTCTACAAGTCTTGCAGAAATTATGTGAGGACAGCAAACCATAAGTCAGAAGAGTTCAGGACCACCACTGGTGTAAGACAAGGTGATATCCTATCACCTTACCTCTTCATACTCCTTATGGACGATGTCATCAAGGCATGTAAGGAGAGAACAAGAAAGTATTCAGTGGGGTACTGGAAGATGAGACAGGTCTATATTTCGGAGCTGGCATTTGCTGATGATGTTGCCCTGATTGCTAAATCAGAGGCACATCTCCAATCAAACCTGCAAGTCTGGAAGGAAGAGCTGGAGAAGAGAGGGATGGTCATAAGCAGCTCTAAAACAAAATCCATGGTGATATCACGAGAAGAAAGAAAACATCAGATTAAGTTGGGAGAACAGGTCCTGGAGCAGGTCGACCACTTTAAATATCTCGGAGCTATTATAGACCGAAAGGGAGGCATCAAAGAAGAGTTGGCCACTCGAAAAGCAGCGGCTGGGAGACTTTTTCAGGCCATAAATAGTGGATTCCTCAGCAAGAAAGAGGTTGGTAAGAAAACGAAGATGGCTGTATACCGCTCCACCTATGTCCCAGTCTTGACATATGGATGCGAGTCGTGGGCAATGACTACAACCCACAAAAGCCAGATCCAAACCTCAGAAATGAGGTAACTGAGGAAAGTGGTTGAAGTAACAAGAAGAGACATGGTCCGCAACCAGACGATCCGTCAAGGCCTAAAATCCCATCCGCTGCAGACCCAAATAGAACAGTCCCAACTAAGATGGTTTGGCCATGTCTGCAGAATGGGAGAAGATCGGCTACCACGACAAGCATGGGGAACAAAGAGCCAGGGTGATATAATAGTAGCATTTTTTTCATCATGTTTCTTTTTTCCTCACAGACCTGATCAAGGGTGACCAGCGGTCTTTTTCTTCATTTTCTGATTGATTAATGTTGTCTTTTCTTGGCTTATGCGTCCCCAAGTTCATTTGTGAACACGACTGGCCAAAGATATACCAAAAACATTTAACGTGTAAGTTTAACTGGACTTATCAATGCTCAGATATTTTCTTTTCCAATTTATCAACCCACGGGGGTTGTGCAGAAATAATACTATCTAACTTTTGAGAGTCGTATCAGCGGATTTATCCAGAAAGTTACGCTGTTTCAAAATCGGCACTCACCACAGAGCCAGCCGATAGGATTTACCATCATTTATCAACTGTAACAATTTAGCAACCAGATGTTTCCCAATACTGGAAGTATTGTTTCCTCTGCTTACTGTGAACCCAAGATCTCGGTTTTTCTACACAAACCATTCGAAGTGACATTTGTCCCTCCAGGAATAAACCACCAAAGTTGGCGTCCACCTTATTAATTCTATTTGTCGACGATGGACTGGGGCCAATTTGGGCACTGAACACTGACATGATATATATATATATATATATATATATATATATATATATATATATATATATATATATATATATATATATATATATATATATTCAGGATAATTGTATTTCCAAGGGACATCACCAAGAGTAGGTAAGGAGTGAGTGAGTGGCCACGTATGTCAGAGAGAGTGAATATTTTTCTTTGTTACGGTAACTTGTACCAACCTGGGTTTTTTTTTGCTAAAATATTGTTTACTTTACTGAGTAGCATTTAGTAGGAACTTTGGTTTACCTTACTGTCTATTCTGTAACATAGTGCTAACCTTTGATCTTTGGGTTATTTACTTTCTGGGTTCTTTTTCTCCAGAGGGGGAGGGCACATTTATTCCGTTATTTTCATATGTCTGTAAATCTGATTTTATTTGATCTTTCTTTAGATATTTGGTGTTGTCAAGTTTAACGATAATAAACAACAAAAGAAACTTAACTTTGCGTGTTGGTCAGACCCATACCCAATTAACCATAGTTTTTCACGTTTGTGTGTCTTGTTGTCACATAGTTGTGTGCGTGTGTAGTTAAACTCATATTTATATGTATGTGGAGGGAAAGATTGTCTTGTACTAAATTATAGTCGTATAGATAGGCTGGACTAAAGAAACTTACTCATTCCAGAGACAGATCTTCTCCTTAAACTATTCACCCGTGAAATCTATTTCTCACACCTATATTCTCACGTACTTATCACCATCCGCTCTACTCAGGCGGGACCATACATATATTCCAAACCTACCTAATTACGACAATCCTTGACAGCTGGTTTTGCAACTCTTTGTCAATGAACGTAAGAAAGAGTTCTTCTTTGTTATACAGAACCGATCATTACATACGGAAGTGAGTTATGGACAATTAGTAAACAAGAGGGAACAGCATTAGAGGCCACAGAAATATGGTTTTACAGAAGAATCTTAAAAATGCCACTGGCGCTAAAATGAGTAAAGAGGATTATCCTGAAAGAGGACAATGTGCAAAGGGAGCTTATTCTTCAAGTTAGGAAGAACCATTCCACTTTCTGTGGGCATGTTATGACAAGAAGGAAGATGGAATATGTGGTAACAACAGGAAAGATAAAAGGAAAGAAGAGATAGAGGAAAACAAAGAGAGAAGATTCTGAACCGTTTGATATTATGGCATGGAAAGAAGTCAACAGCAGTATTGGTCAATAGTACTGTAGATAAGAAGTTGTGAATGTTCATGGTCACCTACACCAGCAGGCATAGTACTTGAAGAAGAAGTGTGGTTTTAAAATTGTATGTCTTAATCATAACCACCATTTCCATTTTCGCTCTTTATGATACATGGAGCCATCAGTGCTGCTGACCTTACAGGAAGCCTACCTGGATGTCCTCTTGCAGCAGTGGTTTCTGCAGTAATATGTTTTCAAGGCAGTCCTTGTTCTGGAATCCACAGGGAAAGAGACGCAGAGGTAGACCAAAAAAACACATGCAGAAGAGAACTGGAAACAGAGGTGAAAATGATGAGGAAAACATGGAAAGAACTTGAGCGAATGGCACAGGACAGGAAGACTTGGCATGTGTTTGTTGAAGGCCTATGGGAGCTAAAGGTTAAATAAATATTAGACAAACATAAAGGTATGTTTTCAGCTTCCTTATATGAGCTAAAGGATATTGATTGATCTTATGACATGAAGCTCATCTGTTGCTATTCCGTTCTTCTCAATACTTTTTTGGAAAGAAAAATGAGACCAAAATATTGACTTTACACATTTGATATAGATCAGACTGTGTATTTGTTCTAAACGACATTGAACGCTTCTGAAGACGCTGGCGATTGATAGAACTCAACGTTGATCAAACTTATCAATAGCACTACAAGACACTCTTATTCTGGAAACCCCTGGGTGAGTCAGTAAGAAGGAGACAGAAGAACACACAGAGAAGAGACATACATTAAAGAGTGGAGGAAGACATGAACAGACCTTGAGCGGATGGCAGGGGCGAACTGAACGATCGGGCAATAGGGCAGTGCCCGAGAGCCCACAGCGGTACCCACTCACCTGTCAAAGGGCCATTGACCTTTTCTTGCTGGGGGGGCCCACATCACTGTCAGTCCGGCCCTGCTGAAGGCACATGACAAGAGGAATGGGATGAGTTTATTAAACGCCTATGTTCCATGGGGAGATGAGTAATAGTTAATCTCCTCTCCCCCTCCCCCTTACTGATTTCCAAACTGTCGTGTGTACGTGTGTTTATTTGTTTGATGTTTTAAATTCAGAATCCCGAAACAAAAATTACAAGAACACAGACGCCACGTTATAGAAGTCAGCAACATTTAGAATATTTTCTCGCACACCCGTAGCTGCCTCCCGCCATTTGTCTCCTGCTCAAAGTTATCGTAGTTTTCATCTGTCGCCAATCGTTGTCGGTCGCCAATAGCAACTGCTCGCTAATCTTCTATCACTGGTCCAATAGACAGAAGACGAAGATGTAAGTCAAGATACAGGTAATAAAACAGAACAAAACGGCAATATAGACTTCATATGATCTCTGTACTAATGACGTGTGGAGTGGGTTGTGGCGTGGGCTATGGGCCAGGTTTATGGATTGTTGAACATTTTACCTGGATCACATGACGGATAGTTTGTCGATGTGTCTGAGATCTTTTTACAGGAACTGCCGAGGTTTGTTTGTGTGTGTCAGAAGTGGTTCATTACACACCTTTATGAACAATACAGGTTTTAAAAAATATTGTTGATAAATCGTTTTTAAACAGGTAAAAAGAAAACGAGAGCGAGTGCAGGGAGTTCCTAAACTGATCCTGGATCAGTGGTTCCCACAGTGGGTGGTACTGCCACCCATTGGGGCGTTGGAAGGATCCACGGAGCGAAAAGGGAAAAGAGGGAAATATGAAGCGTTCATTTGTAAGGGGTAGCTGAGGATTTGTCAGAATAAATTCAAAAATATTACTTATTATAACACTTACAAGTAAAAGCGTTTTGATTATACTTGGCCCTGGTGTGAGAGCTTAAAAGGAAAACGTAGCCTGAACAAACCCTAAACCCAACGCCCTTCCCAAACGTCGCTCGTTCCATTTTCTCTTACACCTTATAGCAGAGGTTCCCAGCATGAGGTGCGCGTGCCACGGGGTACGAGAAGATTTCCGAGGGGTACTGAGAATATTTGAAAAAAAGACCTATTCGAGATAGGGACAAGAAGACAGGAATGCGAATGCTTTCCACTAGACAGTGTTTTCTAATAAATTATGGAAAGAGTTCTGTTTCCCCACGACCTTAGCTTCTGCCCTTAGATCCCGTAAAGAAAAAGCCCCCAACCTCATCTGAGTAGAGAAAGGTTCCTATAGGTGAATATGTAACACCGACAGCACGAGTGATACATTAACAAACTCTTGATAATGATCAACTGATCGTTGGGTTTATTAATGAAATATCCACACATATAGGGTTAGTAATGGTTAGAACGTGATGATGGTGAAAGACGATTCACACAAAACACACAGATGAGATAATAAAATTACAGTTAATTAAGTAATAGTTAATTAAGGATGAACTGGGTGTAGAGTGAAATGATGATGTGATATGATACGTGTTACCAAAATGGTGAGTACTCTACACAGTCCATGTGTCTCTAAATGCTTCTCCTAGATATGAGGATTCACATGTATGCATAAAATGTCCCAAGTTGTTATACGTTATGTCGAATGGGGTATCTCTAAGTCGAGGACGTTCTGATGAATACTGTTGTCGTACGGAGAACGCTGACGAGATATTTATGTATATTCCTTCACTGTTTGAGTATATCTCTGTAGTGTGGATCAACAGTTAATAGTTGTCATATGAACAAAAGGTCTGTGGTCTAATCTCCCGACGGTACTGGTCAGACTGGATATCTTCACGAAATGTTAGTGCTATGTAGACTCATAATCTTGCGTATGTAGTCGTGATTCATATACTTTCGAGTCTGCTTCATAAAATGCGCTTAAGAGTGTGTTGCACGTGGTATAAATATGCGATTCCTCTTTTGAGCTCTTTTGCTTGACTTCAGATAATAATGATCTTTCGAGTGATTAGAGTTTATGATGACTCTGTATTGAACTTGTGATAACGATGTATTGAACTTGTGATAACTCTGTATTGAACTTGTGAGCAAGCAGTATATGGTGACGAAAAATGCTGCGTCCACCTTATGACTTGTGGGTGAGACAATATTCCTTTTAAATTGAGGAATGAAAGATGTATTATGGCGAATTCTGCTAGCCAAATGTCCGTTTTTGATAACTTATTTCTGGTTAGACGTCAGACACGTGGCGTGTAGACTCAGACTTCTGATGAACTGAAGACACACAAAAGTCTTCGTAAGTTTTTCACATTTAACATCACTGGTTGACTTTCATTTAAACTACTGCTCATTATTCATCTCTCTCTCTCTCTCTGAGTTCAATTCTAATGATGTTAAATATCTTGTGCATGAGAGTGTGTGCGCATGGGAGACTGTGATGATGATGATAAAGGTGAAATATGAACTATTAATTACCTCCTATCATCCTATCATCTTCTAGGAAAATCTTCTGATTTTATTAATCAGTTATGCCAAGAATTATTTGAAACTTTATCTTTCGCACATTTTAGCTGTGAGGTTAAAATAAACAAAATTAAGAAAATGTATTAATAAGTATAAGATCTACTAACCTTCTTTTCCCTTCGCAAAATCCTTTAAGAACACAATTAATCACGGAACTGAATTATCATCCACTCTGAATAAACACGTGTATTAGGCTATGCGTTTTTGGGTTTGATCTCTTCCTCACAAGGTAAAAAACTGGACTGCCTCACTCTAGTAGATTATGCGGTATTATATATTTCTGGAAGTCACCCTGCCCAAGCTGGGCGTCCAATGTGGTCAACCCACGCTTGTCTGAACCGCGGCTGACTACAGTTTTCCCCTGGCCATCATGAGACGTTTTCCAATGTGTGCACAGAAAATACAGTTTGATTAGGATGACCATATGTGTTTTCACCAGAAATTCACGATACAATGTGGGCTTCAAATGTTTGATTCGAATGTCGGGCATGGCGACTCAATCAAAGGACTTTATTTCCCCCGATGAAAGAACAAATGTGGTTCTCTAGATACCGGTCGCGAGTAATCACAACAATGAAATAGCAAATGTGGATCGCAAATATGAGATGAGAGAGCAAATGTCGGAGAAAATACAGTATGAAGAATGTAGGAAAAGATGGAGCAATAAGGCCTTTGCGCTCGTTTATCACAGATGATTAACTGTTGCTCTTATCTTAACTCTTTATAGTGTTGTTTGTTCGTTTTTTTTTTTTTTGTTTTTTTTTTTTTTTTGTAATGCAGGAAAATGGAAGCTCTTGGAGCCGTTTGACCTGAAGAAATTTGGTTTTCTCAGTAAATGAGAAGTTGGCAAGAAGACGAAGATGTCTGTATACCGCTCCAAACGAGTTCTAGTCTTGACCTGATGTATGGATGAGAATCTTGGGCAATGACTACAACCCTCAAAGTCAGCTCCAAACCTCAGAAATGAAGTATCTGAGGAAGGTGGTTAAAGTAACAAGAAGAGACATGGTCCGCAACCAGACGATACGTCAAAGCCTTAAAACCCAACCCCAGCAGACCCAAGTAGAACAGTCTCAACTAAGATGGTTTGACCACGTGTGCAGAATGGGAGAAGATCAGCTACCACAACAAGCATGGGAAAGTAAGAGCCAGGGATCCAGACCTCCAGGACGACGCAGAGTCCGCTGGGAGGACAACATTAGACAATCTCTGAAGGACCGAGGACTAGAATGGAACCAGGCCAGGAGGAAGACAGCCGATAGGATAGTATGACGCTATCTCTTCCAGACCTCTACACCTCTAGGTAGAAGAGGAACGACTAAGTTAGTAAGTAAGTTTGGCAACATTGTCCTAGAGGATACGAGAAGCTTGCAAGGTGGTACGGGGAATTTCTGGTAAATATTTCTTATCTTATTGACATCTGGTTACGTCGACCTCGACTTACGGCAACCATCCAATCCAAACGAGCCCATAAGACCACTTCATTTTCGATTAAATTTTAGTTAATTTTCAATTACTGCCCCCCAAATCTTCACAAGAGTTGGCAAACTACTAGTAATTGTTTTTTTTTTTTCCAGCTCTATGATGTATCATTACCGCTTACTGAAACTGCAAATATTTACGCTTAAGGCAGAGAGCCATCAAAATTGTTAAGTCTGAATTGTCTGTGTTTTGCAGCTTACTGTATTTTACTACATTGTCATAATTAATTGGTTTTAATTCCGGTAAAACAAATGTTATGAAGTATTATGTTTGCCAATGTTTTATTAACGGACATGTATGAACATTTGAAGTACATAAAAATTCCGATTTACGTACAAAATCGGTTACGAACGTCCTGAAGAACGCAACTCGTTCGTAACGCGAGACCTTACTGTAATATTAGTGAACAAAATGCGTAGATTGGAGAGAGAGAGAGAGCGACGAGCCTTGTTCTAAATCAAATTCAAAGCAAGAAGGAACACAGAACAGAATCAAGGGGAATACTGGTGTATTTGGCTGTATTACTGGTGTATTTGGCTGTATTACTGGTGTATTTGGCTGTATTACTGGTGTATTTGGCTGTATTACTGGGGTATTTGGCTGTATTACTGGTGTATTTGGCTGTATTACTGGTGTATTTTGTTGTATTACTGGTGTATTTGGCTGTATTACTGGTGTATTTGGCTGTATTACTGGTGTATTTGGCTGTATTACTGGTGTATTTGGCTGTATTATTGGTGTATTTTGTTGTATTACTGGTGTATTTGGCTGTATTACTGGTGTATTTGGCTGTATTACTGGTGTATTTGGCTGTATTACTGGTGTATTTGGCTGTGTTACTGGTGTATTTGGCTGTATTACTGGTGTATTTGGCTGTATTACTGGTGTATTTGGCTGTATTACTGGTGTATTTGGCTGTATTACTGGTGTATTTGGCTGTATTACTGGTGTATTTGGCTGTATTACTGGTGTATTTAGCTGTGTTCTGATAAATACCTAAGATCTTTACTAAAACAATGTTGTTATGGCCCGAGTAAATATTTCACTGTGAAAAATAAATTTATCTTGCATTTATTTTCTTATGTGCATATGCACGGTCAACTCTAAAATTTATTTAATCTCAGACTGAATAGTGGGTACGGGAAAGTTTTCTACAAGCCAACAGGGTACACGGTTCGAAAAATATTGAGAACCTCTGATTTACTGAGTGAGAAAGACAAGCTGTTTTTAATGAATGATGTTGAGAGCAATGAGTTCGAGATATGACTAATGAATCAATGAGTGAATGAAGAGTGTTGAGCTAATGAATTAGAGAATAAAGGGATGCGACAAGTTTTGAGCTGTACGCGTGATACCCCCATTCTGACAATAAGATACGTGCTCGGATTGCTGTCGATTAAATCACATATGCGATGACCAAGGCAAAAGCCTGTATGCCGGTAACCACCGACAAAAGACACCCCATATATGAGAACGTAGCTGACGTAGAAGGAGCAAGAATCAAGAGGGGGATGTCATGGATGGCTGTGACGGTATTGCCTCCCCTGCTTTGCAGTAGTGGTCCGACAGTGGCCAAAACTCAAGAGTATCAAATATGGGCTTCAAAGGTGTCTACCTTCTCACACGATTACTCTTGTCAGATTTGTAAATAGAAGGGTAATGACGCTTCTACCTCAATGGAGTATCCACAAGATATTCAGATAAGCGAAAAAAAATGCTGCATTGGCTGAGCATGTTAATTCTAGAATCTGCCGACAACTTTTGTGAAGAATTAAGCAACGATTAATCTTAGCTCGTTCAAGCCCCCACCTCTGATTTACTGAGTGGAATTCTTATTCTTCTGGTATAGCTCTGTTTAGAGTGTGTGTAGTAAATTGACTGAGACAACCATGCAGTACATTTAAAATGATTAAATCGAAGTTAAATTTGTAAAATTACAAATAACAAAATTTAATAATTACTTAACTTTTAACAGTTTGAAAATAATTGAATTGTTTAAAAGCAAAGGTTCATCATTGATGGATAGCATAATTTTTTCTTAAAAGTTCACTTGGCAGCTTATATATTACACTTAGCTGCCAGTGGTTGTTTCTGCTCCCGCTGGGTTGGTTCTTTTTAACACTGCTCACGCTCGTCGCTGGTCAAGGTTGTAGGGTGCGGCTCGTTCCCAGGAGTGTCAAGGAGAGTCTACAAAGTTGGTCCCTCGTCTTAAAGCTCAGGCAACTGTTCCCTTCTAGTTCCAGAGATAGTACCCTTCAACTGGTACCAAAACCAACTATGATAAAAAGAACAGAAACGAAACGCTCTCCTGAGTATTGCATTTCCCGACACATACTTATGTGTCATCTTTCTTATTCCACCATCCTATTAACTCAGATTTTACCCTCGATGAGAATTAACTTTAATCCCTCGAGAGAAAACTTTCTTCACATTTAAATTGAATATCTTTTATAGTTACTTTACATTTAAATTAAAAGGTTAAAAGTTCAGATAGAATATGTTTACATTTACATTTCCACTGATTAAAAGGTGTTCACAATATAAATTGAATACGTTTTCATTTATGTTTACACTCATTTGAAAAGTTTGAACCTTCCCTTAATTTTAAAGTGAATATGTTAACATCGACATTTACACTGGTTTGAAACTGTAAGTATTATAATTAAAATGTACATCATTTCTTTCATCTTTCCATCCCTGCACCATATGGAACTTGGAACTACTTTATGCTTTTAGTTCTCCTTAATAAACTAGCAATAAAGCAGTCGCCAGCCCGCGCAGTGGTGGTTCATGAAATCATCATTCTATGCGCTGAGGTTGCCAACCTCAAATGACTGGGACTTCTACTAGCGATTTTCATTATTAATATTCACATGGTAATATATACATATCAGTTCACATGTTAATAATGAAAATATAGAAAGTAAAATGACAACTTACACCAATCCTGGCTCACAGACTTTTTGTTCAGATGAAGGAAGTTAAGGCCCTAGCCGATGCTTTTTTAAACGTGTACTTGGGGTCGTTAATTTTAACTTTAATTCCCACTCTGACTCGGTGTTCTGTTTCCTCAGATATTCCGGATTTCCTTATTTAAAATGATAGAGATTTCCTGGGCTATTTGGTGTCCGTCAAGAGTCTCCAATAAAAGACTGGACGTCTGATAAAATGGAAATTCCGAATTCTAGGCTTCACTTTGGCAAGGTCAGGTTGCTTCGTCTTGGCAAACGATCTTCACTGTGAAATTGACTGACTGAAGCGTCAGGTTATATTCACTGTCCTCCCCCGCTCTGTTTGTTATGAAGCTAAGTAGAAGCCCCAATCATTTCAAACATTCTGGTTGGTGGTGGGCGGGGAATGGGGGGCGATTTTCAAATATTCCTGACATGGAAAAATTTTGAACGTAATGCAGAGGTCAAGTCTTCCGTATATGGTATGAAAATATCCGATCCCATGCAGACGAACTCACCAACACATCTGTAAACTCATATGACCATGTGTTCCAGATGTAACAATTTATTACTTTATCAGAAAGTAATACATTCGCAGACGGGTAATCTCGTTATCTGTCCCACAGTCTGGCCTTTATCAGTGATTTAAGCAAACACGCTGCGATTGTAGGGCTAATCTGTAGTGGCCAAGCTTTGGTACACAAGAATTACAAACTTGCCAGACGTTCAATATTACATCAGCCGCTCCTTGCAAATGTGCTGTGTTTATCATCAACAAGGAGTGTCAAATGTTTGAACAAACTCTCTGCTATATAGCAAACAGAAAGAGAACGGTGCGACCATGAAAAATCACGCAAATAAACTCAGTACAAACATGTAACTGATTACTGCCGTAGTGAAAGAGAGATCGGAAAGAAGTCGCCCCAAAAATCCATCTCATGACAATGGCACAGGCAGAGGCTACGATTGGTCAGGTGACCAGCGTTGAAAATGGAGTGGAGTAAGTCAGGGGAGAACTGGATAAACTACCAGCTTGGCAGAGAGTGCAGATCTTGGGGCAATGGAAAAGCAGAGCTGGAGATTAATCAGCTTATAAGTGATAATGCTGGGGATGATGACGCCATTGTGTACACTGATGGGTCTATAGTGCGTGGTGAAAAATCAGGATGGGGCTTCTCTGCGAGAATAAAGGGCAGGGTTGTCACTGAACAGAGTAGAGCCTACGTGACAACAACCTCCAGCATGAGAAGGAGGAAGAGGTAGTGACTGCAGCACTGCGGTGGCTGTCTGAAACTCCATCAACCAGGGCAGTTATATTGTCAGACTCACAGGCCATGCTTCAGAGTGGATGGCTGCGGCAGAAATGGAAAACATCAACAGATTCCTCAAGTCTTCAAGAAGTGGTGTGGATCTACTGTCCTGGTCATTCAGGGGTACGTGGCAATGAGAGAGCTGTCAGACTGTCATCGAGATCACCCATAGTGAAGACACTGTACATGGATAAGGGAGATATACTAAGAGCAATTGATGATCGCCTGCTGGATAATGACACTGCAATGGCTGAATCAACAAGGCTGAGACTGTTGGAGTTTGGCATTGTTGTTGTTGTTGTTGACTAGGGCTGCTGAGCTTCTCACTCTTTAGCAGCCAATACCAAGCTGAAGATACCTTGGTATTATCTACTATGTAGATCTAGGCTTTTCATGTGGCTTTTCTGCCATTCCGAAACATGCTGAGATGAAGTCATGAGCTCCAGTTTCTCCAACTGGGCTTACATTTAAAGGATCGTCACATAGGGTCCCAAGCTGGGAGTAAGAAGTGTTTGGCATACTGTGCATTCTCCGCTATCCAATGGGGCTCTCCAACTATGCAGAGCTAAAATACTGTACTCTGGTTCTGGGCTCTCCCAAGGAATTGTCACGTCCTGCACAGAGCCACTTCTCAGCTTCCCCTGCCTATTACTGGTTCCACAGTGAGATACTCCGGCATGCAGTGAACCATGTCAAAGCCAAAGAATTATGCTTGGGGCTCAAGTGACTTCTCTAAGCTTAGTGTGCAGTGCTGGGTTCTCAACACGTTTCACCACAAGGGGAATCTCCGGAAGTGTGTGGCTGATTTCAAGAGTCAGTAAGGATGTAATTAGCCGCACAGACATAGGTTCACTTCCACGTAGATATACTGTAGCATTGTGCATAGCTGGTGGTCATATAAGGATGACTCATAAATGCCTCCATGCATAGGTGTTTGGCATGAAATGTGTTACTACCAGAAATGGACGTGAGAGAGGATGCATCCGTCGTATGTACAACCATCGTGCTACAGGCACAATTAGCATTCATACTCTTCGACATTTTCTGAGGGAAACTGAGCACATATGGGTTTGCCCGGAGTGCAGTGAGGTCGATTCTGATCAACCATAACAACAACAATCAGTGAATGTGAAAGGGAGGAAGTAAGTAATGAGTGATGTAAGACTAGTGAGCGAGTGAGTAAAGGTTTCGTGAGTTTGTCTTCCATGCTCTGCAGTAGTGGTCCAATAATGGGTAACACCGAGTAAAGGATGAGGGTCTTAAAAGATATCAACCTTCGCTCAAGATTACTCTTTGCAGAGATATAAATAGAAAAATTAAGTTTCTATTGCAGGGTGTCTTACAGGAATTTATAGAAAAGTAAGCAATAACAACCGAGATCATCTAAGCTGTTATGAACTTATTATTTTACGCTCTTTCTGTGAGGAAAGATTTCGACTCGTATTTTAGAAGCCCCCAGCTGAAGATAATACAGCAACATATTAATTTTATAGCTCTATGTGGTTATGTATTTTTTAACAACTAAGTCATACGGTTGCAAATTCACTCAATAATGATTAATTCAACCATGGATTTATATTTACGTATAATAAGTTTAATAATCTCACTGCAACATCCCCGAAAATGATGAGACTGCCAGATTGGAAAAGTAAGATGGAAAGTTGCCTCAACCTGACACAAGCATAACTTTATGAAGAGGCCAAGATTTTATCAAGCGCAGATACAAAAGCAAGTATGAAGCAGAACACTCAGGCCACAATAAAAATAATGCGTATTTATCAGTCCAGCAGAAGCGAACAAGTGGTAATCTTCAGACTTCGCACATGTCACAACAGATTAGGGAACCATCTATTAACAAGTTAAAGATAGGAACTACTGATGAGTGTCACTGTGACACTGATATAATGACTGCTGAGCATCTACTTCAAAGGTGCCCAACATATGAGGAACATAGAAAGCGCATATGGCCATCATCAGTGTCATTCCTCGAAAAGCTCTACGGTGATGTCAACAATCTAAAACGTACCACTGCTTTCTTTGAACATATTTAAATTGACGCCTGAGGGTGAACGAGAAAGAAGAATATATGCTGGACCAGTACTTTGATAATTAAGTTGCCAGGTGTTGACAATGCTTCGACGATGATCTCGGATTTAGTCACTGCTGACTCCCAGGGGTATTTTGGACTGTTTCTTCTCTTCAGGAGTCAGACACTGTGGCAGCAGCACGTTCCTTGCAGCAAGGCCGGGGTAACTATTTAGATTGTCCGGTCAAGCGTCTTCATGACCTGTCTGATGTAGACGTCTAATGCTGGCAACGTGCACCACAAACTAAGAGGAAACAAATGCTTCTTTTTCAGTTACATGTCTCCTGACATGAACATTAGGCGACCTCCGCTTCCATCCACCATGTCATCTTCCTCATAATTTTACCCCACCCTGAGCATTGATGTAGGACCACTTGAGTCTGGTGAAAGTGCTTTTTGACAGTGGAACACCACAATTGTAACATTCTAAGCATACATGTTTATACATATTGTGACAGATGAAAATTGAAGCTATACTTTAATCTCACTGACGCCCCTAATTTTGTTGAAATCAAAATCGCCAACGTGGGTTCCACGTGTTTCCTTAATTAGCATGTGTGAGCAGAGTTCTGTAACACCTCTGATTAACACCAGAACGAGAACCGTCTACGCGGGGAAGAAATCTCTGCAGGAACGGCTAAGCCTGGCGGCGAAGTTGTGAATAATAGCTTTGATTCACGGTTCGATCGCAAAAGTTCCCGAGAATCAGGAGAGATGAAAAATCTCGCATGTAGCTAACGATTTCTATTCATTTAATATATATAGGCATCTCATAAAAATTCAGTTATCAATAGCGCCAGAGAGTCGAAGAAAGTACCTAGCTCATATATGAAAGCCAAACAAGAATTTTGGATTTCTGTTATACGTGGAGATTAATTCATTCTTTGTGCTGCGGTAATAATATATTAGAGTTTTGAGTGATTTGATCGTTAAAGTTTCTTTATTATATTTCACTGGGATTTTGTGTTAAGATGAATAACGTATTAAATACACTTATAGCTAAATTCTCTCCAGCCGTAAACGTAATTTAATTTCTTGCTATTCCCCAGTAGGAGAGGCTTAAAATATTATACGACGCTAGACGATCGATAATTTGTTTGATACCATTTATTTCCATTTTTATCATGCGTAAATTTTAAGTGACTAGTGTTCATAACTCGTGTTTTTTTATATAGATAATTAAATACCGGAGTGATTTACAGGTTTTACCTAAAACGCGGGTGTTAGAATATAATTATAGTATGATTACCTGTTATCTATTCTCTTTTAAATAGGTAGATCATACCTTTGCGATCCAGCTGTTCTTATAGAGATGTATGGTCAGATATCTTATGGCATTCAAATTATATGTTCCTAAACATACAAACATTGTCGGTGAAAATCTGATGTTGGAGACCCTTCGCGGTCCACCTCCTCCATCCATAGAGTGGTGAAATAACCAGAACACTTCAATGTAAAAAAAATTTTAAATGTTAAACTGGAACGGGACTATGCCTGAAAAATTTTTCCATTTTATCCATATAAATATTACTGGCCTGATGTGGCAGAACTTACAGCACTAATTTTCTTTAAAACCCATATGACAGTAAAGTTTTCTTACCAACAAATTCTACAGAGAGAATTCACGGGCCATACTCGGCTATTTCCTTCCGAGAACTGCCTGGGAGTAACATTCTGTTGTTTTTTCTTCACATTCACTACGACAGAGATAGTCACAGCCACTGGAGGCTAGATCACTCCGGGAAAAACTATTAACTTATAAATTTCCAGGACAGTGCCACCACCTAGAAAAACTTATCCAAAACCAATACCTGCAGTACGAAGAGGAATACCCAGGAAAAAATATAATTAAACGCATCAATTCAGCGACTCTCCGAAAAAATAGCAGTTGCCTAAACGGAGAGTCTGGGGCTGAACTGGACAAATAATAGGACTCATAATAGTCTTAAATACAATGTGTTTGATAAATTCCATGGAATGTATGCAGCGTCGGCAGAGGGGTAAGCATAACTGAAGTGAGCTCACTGTATGTTTGTAGAGAGTGAAACAGAATGAAAGAACTTATTTCTTAAGTTACTACAAATGTAACATCTTCTGTTATTTATCTCTCACTAATCTGAATGCCCACGGAATAGTTAAATCAAGGACTTATACTTTACCCGTTCTGGCTGCCCCTACTCCCATTGTTAATTATTTGATCTTTTGGGTATATTACCTCGGGTGGGATCTTTCTTAATTTTCCTATACAAGAGGGAAGGCCTATTAGATTTATATTTTCATTTCTCTGATGTAACAAAAATGTATTAATGTAATGCTTGTCTTGATGTTGTGATACTTTAGCGAAAATAAACTTAATAAACCTTACTCTATAGTGTCGGTCAAACCACTGATATATATATATATATATATATATATATATATATATATATATATAGATATATCTATGTATATATATATATATATATATATATATATATATTATTCATAGTTTGTTTTCACGTCTGTACGTAGTAGTTATATGTCACAGGAGTTTGTGTACTTAAGGGTTGTGTACCTTGCATGTTGTACAAGGAGAGTAAGGGCGTCTGAAAGTTAAATAAGAGTCGTAAGATAGGCTGGATTAGAGCAAGTACTCAATCCAAGACTGCCTTTTTTTCTCTCTACGGTATCACCTTTTCCCTACACGTTTACACCTCCTCGTGAAACAATACTATTTCTACCACCTTCCTTTCACATAGCTGTCACTATCACCTCTGCTTCAGCGGGACCATAAATATCTCAGTCCTATCTTCTCACCATTTACGACACATATAAACTTACTAAAATGTTGGTACAATAAAAATATACACCGTGATACCATTATCTACTCCTTGCTCTCTTTGGAATCTGGGGCCACCTCTGCTGTTGGTTCCTTGTGAAGAAGCCCACATGAATCAGTCACCAGCTCTTGTAGTGATGGTTCATATGTCAAATTATTTGAAGTGACGAGGTTGCCAGCCCCAAGTGCAACTGTACGTCCACAAGCAATTTATACATGTCAAAAGAGCAAAATATAAAATGATAAAAGGTGCATATTACAACTTACCCCGATTATCGGGTTAATTGCAAACTTGATGCACAGGAAAGGTCCGAACATTTCGAGCAATTGTTTTAAGACGCCATCTCTCAGGTGGTTAGGGTTAGGGCGTTGTGTATAATCCAAACTATTCACGCTGTTGGCAGGCTCCGGTGACTTGTGACTTATAGTACTATAGCTGAGCATTTATCCTTTCTAATTTTAGATCTTCTAGTACTTGATCCTATCCTATTCTGGAATCTTGATTCTATTCGTTATCCTAGCTGTCTTAGATTTATCCTTGATGAGATAGAAATGCAGTGCGTAGGTCTACAAATGTTCTTTGTTAAAAGCATAATGTTCGCTCCTACGCACATGTTTCTCTGTCCAATCAGAAACAGTTTAGTCCAGCATTCCAATACCAAACCTATCGCAAGAAAGCGTCTGATTTTGTTAGGGGTTTCCCCCACCTTCATGCTGAACATCACTACATGACAACATAAGACATTCTCCTCATATGTTATTTTCAAACTCATCTGAACGTACTCCATGATCATGCAAGGTTTTACCACATCTGTGTGACTTGTCATGTTTACCAAAATCCTTCATCACAAGTCTATCCCATGTATTACTGATAATCTCAACCCATATTTTATTTTCTCTTAGTTGTTTATTACAACAAATTCATATGCCAAAAGTGTTTTATCGTTTCTCGTATTCCTATCTGTATCATTTGGTCATGTCTGCAGAATTAACACATTATTTTAAAATACCATCTGTTGTCCAGGCTGGAAAACCCGTGGCAAGATGGGGGTTTTTTTTATTTCTTTTTTTTTATTTTTTTGGCAATTATCTATTAGCCATGTCCCCTATTCAAACATTCGTTATCGACATTTCCCGACACAAGTCTAGGTTTGACGCCAGATGCCATTTTGAGTGAAAAAGATTACACTATTATCTCTCAATCGTGTGTCTGGCTTAACAATAAAAATGTCGCTAAATGTAGTCTTTTAATCCGTCCAGTGTTGACGATTAATCAAACAAACACGTCGAAGTGGCTACAAAAAATCATGTCAAACGGTTAGGTAAATCCGGGTAAATGACAATATAGGACAAGATAACCTCAAACGATGAAATCGTGCACAAAATAATGAAAGAAAGAGAGGATTGACGGAAGAAACAGAGGACGAAAGAATTAAGACAATAAGTTCGTCACAAAAGGTAATTAGGGGGATGGTGATAAAATGAAGGAGTAAGTGATTGAATTCATGAGACACACCAGTAGTTAAGGAGTGAATGAGTAAAGGAGTTATAGAATGAGTGACTAGAATTGCGGTTGGGCAATGGAAGAATGAATTGACAAAATTGAAAAATGGGATAAAATGCACAATTAAATATAAAATCATCTCAGCTTAAACTGCTTTATAAGCACATCTGCATCATCAGCATCACCATCATCATTAGCAGCATTACTCTTTAGCTGGTAATGGGGCACAGACCGTCGATTAATACCTTCCATACTCTCCTGTCGAGTGCCATCTGCTGAATGCCTTCTGTACGTACGCCTTGCATTTCAGTCTCCAGTTTTCTTTTTCGTGTGTTTTTTTTTTTTCCTGATTCCCTCAAGCTCTTTTGTCCTGGGCTTTTCCAGTATAAGGACAGCCTTCTAATGTTATCAACACGTTTCCTTAGTGTATGTCCTATCAAAACTCAGTGTCGTTATCTCATCTATTGTTCCACATTGGCACTTGTCTGGCTCTTGTCGCCAGTTCCACATCGGTGACTATGTTGTTGTTCTTCTTCTTCGTACACTCTCAGACGTCCACTCTCAAACGTCCACTCTCAGACGTCACTCTCAGACGTCCACTCTCAGACGTCCACTCAGACCTACACTCTCAGACGTCCACTTGAAAGTTCTCAAAGAAAGCAGTAGTCAGTTTGAGGCTATTTGGAACTATGTTGTTCCATTTAAATCCTTCTATTCTACGCAAGCACCCATTTATGAAAGTCTGTCGTCAAGCTTGTTGTTTTTGTTTTTCTCCATGTTTCAGAGTCATGAAAATAAGACTACCTTTAGTTGAGGATTTTTCTTTTTCTTTTGGACTTCACTCTTGATTGACAAATAATTCCCAATCTTATTCTTATTTTGCTATCACTGATTGTTCCAAAAACGTTTTCTATATTTCTGCCAAGTAAATGTTAGATAGATAGATATTGTATGATTATATACTTGCTTGTGGCGTTTCTTTAAGTGCAAGTATGTTACCATTTGCTGCATTTATTCTCATAACCCTTTGTTTTTGTCTCTTGGCATTTTCGAATGTAATTTTTATGACCTCTCCTCAAGTATTTTCATGTTGTTGTGCATCTGGATACAGTTATGGGACAGAATAGCCAGGTGGTCGACTAAATCTATATTAAAATGCACATAACTCGTGCTTAAATTTAACGAACTAATGGCCAAATTGATCAAGATGCACACAAAGAAAATGTGCCCTTTGTGTGTATTTGTATACAGCAATAAGAAAATACCATCGCCCACATTACAACCCAGTGATTAATATCCTTACAAGTACATACGAAAATTATGCCGATAGCAGATCCAATATTACAGTTTCAAAAAAATGTCTTCTTGACATATATCTTAAGCCGATGTCAAATTAAAGTGAAACACCAGGTAATCAAACCGAATGAGTCAACTGTGGACGTGCTTAATCTGGCTCTTCATGCCACGGTTCCTTGTGGGAAGGTCAGGCCGGGTCGTAATATTGAAAAAAATGTGTCTGACGAGAACTGATACACTCTTAGCGCTGTCCCTAACGTAGGGTGTTAGCTGTTTGCTCCACCTGTCATATCTCTCACCTGCAGACAATGCCTGGCGTTCGACCTCACCGGTATCAGTACAATCCGCAACCCCTTGTCATAGATAAATTAGATAAATATATAGATAGACAGAAAGATAGATAGATAGATAGATAGATAGATAGATAGATAGATAGATAGATAGATAGATAGATAGATAGATAGATAGATAGATAGATAGATAGATAGATAGATAGATAGATAGATAGATAGATAGATAGATAGATAGATAGATAGATAGATAGATAGATAGATAGATAGATAGATAGATAGATAGATAGATAGATAGATAGATAGATAGATAGATAGATAGATAGATAGATAGATAGATAGATTGTAACCGGGGGAATGTTGTAGAACTGGTTACGGCATCAATTAGACGTATGACCAACTGGAGTGTCCGGGGACTGGTCACACTTTGGTGGTGTCACTAGGTGGCAGATGGCAGACCTAGTGTTGCAACTCAAATTTTACAAGTCTCTTTTGTTTATCTTTCAAGTTATTGATTATGGACATGTACTGGCCATCTCCGCCAGAGATGTTAATTCCTGGATGAGACACTGTTCCTTCTTCATACAACTCACGATCCGTTCTATTCCTTCTTCGTTGTTACAAGTGACTTTCGTATAGTGGTAGTTTATGAATAGTTATGGCTTACATACAGCAACTCTCAAAGGACGAATTCAAATCTTGTCTTTCCTTCAAAACATTATTTACATTTGTAATATTACTCAGCAAGACCAGTAATTGATATCATAGAGCTCGCATATCATTATATTATGGGTGCTCCGTGCATAAGCTCTATATCTGATATACCTTGTATATATATATATTCTTCCTTTGTCATTCTATCATCTCCAGTTGACTTTATTAGTCTTCTCAAAAAGTATTCTTGTTATCATAGAACTCGCATATAATTATCTTATGGGTGCTTCGTGCATAAGCTCTATATCTCGTGTATGTACTTGTACATATTCTTCCTTTGTCATTCTATTATCTCCAGTTGACTTTCTTAGTCTTCTCAAAAAGTATTCTTGTTATGTTTGAGTATCTCTATACTCCATATCAGCATTTCAAACTCATCGTATATGTGCCTATATTCTTTCTTTGTAAACTTAGTCAGACCTGCCTCTACTACTGTTCCTGAAAGCAAAATTCAATTCATATACTAACTATCAAAGCTTCAGGTCATATACTTACATGCAAGAGCATGTTGGCAGTTCATACAGAAGTCGACTTTCCCAGTCGCTCAAATATCATACCTATTTATGAATAGTTCATCCTTCACTTATCGTGATCTGACGATGATAAATATGGTCTTCTTCCAGTAATGCATAACAATTCTTTTATTTACATGTAGTCGTATTATACTTGACCAACTGTTGCTTTGTAAGGGTAGTGATATCTTCACATCTCCTGCTTTCTTTACTTAGTCAATAAAGTGCTCATAATGTGTCTGACACGTCGACACTGTACCCCCGTGTTACTTCTCCTGTATATGTATAATTCTATCTCGTATAAATCATAAGTTCAGATAATACTTACAGCCCAAATCGCTGAATTTCTTACGAAATACACTCTCTACACTCACTGTGTTTATAAGAAACTTCTTAATCATTTTAAACACTGTCTAGTGATGGCAAAACTTCTGAATATATCTATATCTAGGCTATATCTGTACAACCACAGAATCCGTTCATCTTGAGACTACGGCAAACACATCTTGCTTCTTCAATCACAAAAACCGGACTGCCCTAATGACCTCTGGTCATTATTCTGTCGTATGTTTCTCTCGCTACTTCTGATTCGTTGCTCTAACCTGTTTTCATTTAACTTTATTGGTCGAGCCTTTTATTTACAACCCAAGAGAAATACTCACGTTTAGTTAACGCGAGCCGAGTTACTGAACTCTTGTCTGTTTTATTGATACCTTATTTTCTTCCTCGTGAACTGTCTTAAGCGTGGACCTTGCCAATAGCATGAATAATGCTTGGGCAAACCCCACGGCGACAAGATAGATAGATAGATAGATAGATAGATAGATAGATAGATAGATAGATAGATAGATAGATAGATAGATAGATAGATAGATAGATAGATAGATAGATAGATAGATAGACAGATAGATAGACAGATAGATAGATAGATAGATAGATAGATAGATAGATAGATAGATAGATAGATAGATAGATAGATAGATAGATAGATAGATAGATAGATAGATAGATAGATAGATAGATAGATAGATAGATAGATAGATAGATAGATATAAATATAGATAGATAGATAGATGTACGAACACGTGGACAGGTATAGAGACAGACTCAGAAACACATTATCGCAGTACAGTTCACATCAAACCACATCAATCATAGTTTGTATTCTGAGGTCAAGCCCATCATAATTTTTGCTCAAGCCATGTCATCTTGACCTTGCATCATAACCCTATTCTGGGATGTCACGTGATGCATGTGTGTGTGTCACGGGAGCCAGGGATCAGACAAGACAGACAAGGAGTAATACACAAAACTTCTAGAATGTCAACATTTGCAGCGCTGGTGCCAATTATGTGCACAAATGAATGACACGCAAGACCTTTCACCTTTAGGTAACCTTTGTTTCAAAATTTACTGAGAGGTCAGGGGTGAGAAGTCACTGTTGTCATTCGGGGTATCTTATCGGGGTATTTCTTGTCTGAAGTCATACTTAATTTCTTGTCTTCTTTTGATGATCTCTTGTTCCACTGGTAGTTGTAAAGATCTTTTGATCAGTTCCACATTAGTGATCTTATCACACCTCTTCAATTTTTCTATTCTACACAAACACTCATTTAGGAAAATCTGTACCTTTTTGGTAGTCGTTTTTTATGTTCTCCATGTTTCAGAGCCATGCAGTAGGACTGACTTGACATTTTCTTCTTCTTCTTCTTTTTCTTCTTCACTCATATTTTCAAAGAGAACAGTGGTCAGTTTAAGTCTATATTTATCTCCGTAGAGTTTTTCCACGAATAGTACTGGTGGCAGCCGTATATGCTTTCTCTGTTGCTCATGCGTTGAGCATCTTTGAAATATATGTTCAGCAGTCATTTTATCTATGCCACACTTACACTCATTGGTAGTCTCTGTCTTTACTGTGTTGAATAGATGTTATACCCCATATGTTGATTTTGAATACGTTTGAACTGTGTGTTGTAATTTAACTGGAGAATATATTTAAGTGCTGTAAGCACAGTTACGACAAAGAGTGATGTTGTAGATCGTGTAAACTGCAGACATTAGGAAGTTGTTATAGGAAACTATAACGAAATACGTGTACTAGGCGGTGCCTACGAGAATACTGTACCATATTGTCTCGCACTATTCAACTGTTGCTGTACAAAGAGTTCACATCTTCTTCTCTTTTCTCTTTTGTGTTATTTCCGGAGCTTGGAGCCACCAGATGGTCCACTTGCTGGACGCCTGCACCGAATCATTCACATGCTTATGCAGTGCTGGTGGCTGTGGCAATTCATTTTACGTGATGAGGTTGTAAGCCCCTTGCATAACTTCATATTAGTCTCCTTGTACGACATGCTTGAGGGTGCAGAAGTCCTTTTCTTTATTTGTTTCTTCAAAGATCCTTGTGTTATACACGGAGGGAGTTAATACATTCTGGTCAGTTTAACAAAATAGTTTGTGTGTTTTAACGTGACTGTTTCACGTTGTTGGGCATATATATATGTATATGGTTATTTATATTCTCTTCAAAAACACGAAATCTCGAGTAAAACGAGCACTGCTTAATTTATTGTTGTAGTTTTAATTCGTGTGTGAAACCTGACAAAAATGACAGAACAAGAGTAATAACGCGGATATACTACGTGGTTACATGTCGAACCCGATGACAATATGTCATCAAGGACGGGTGTTGCTAGGTATTAACACTTTCATTGACAATCCTGGTAACTGGTTCCAGTGTTTTGTATTTTTTTCATTGTTTTATTTCAGATAAAAAGTCATTACAAAGTGTTCTTAAAATCAAATATCAGATATAAAAATATGTATGTACGTTGTATGCAAATTTCAATTGTGCCCCTGTTCTTGAAATAAAGTAATTTTGTTTTTTAACTTTAAAAAAAAATAATAATTGTACCAACCCCCTATAGTTCCTAGGAGTCTGTAAAGAGAACGAACGAACGAACGAACTTTATTTTCAAAGAGTTGAGAATTGGGCACGCAGGCCCGTCTGACATTCTGCCCTTTCTTTCTCTCACCTTTCATACTGAATTCATTTATTCTCACAAGCATTTTACGTATCAATGTCAAGGAATTCAACGTTGTAAAGTAAAATAAAATAGCACACTCATATTAACATTAATTACTTATAAGCATGACATAAAATATGTTGAAAAGTACAAACATCGTCATTAGAACCTACAGTTAATGTTATAGATACAGCAAGAGTAGCCCCCCCCCCCCCTTTCTCACTCCGGCATGTCGCAAGGGGCGATAAATATGAGGTTGTGGATGAGACTATCGACCTCATCACGTCAAATAAATTACTACAGAAACCACAGCTGCAAGAACACGTGAATACATTGCTGCAGACTTCCTGTAAAAAGGACCAACCACAGTCAAGGCTCCATGTTTCGTAAGGAGCTAGAAAGTTAATGATGACTATAATAATGTCATGCCTAGGCCTTCTGTCTTGTGCCATCGTTTCAATCTCTTCTTTATCGTGTTACGTTTGTTTATTTGTATATTTATAGAATGGGTGATTCCTATGTACACACATTGGGATTCTCGTCGGTGATACGGAGTTCGTGCACCGTACTGAGATCCTCCTTGTGTGATGTAAGTGAGAAGATCGGAGCACTGATGGCGATGTCCATATGTAATGAAGATAGTCCATAAAACCAAACCAAACCAAACCAAATTTGTTTCCAATTCCCATCTTCGTGCGTTTTGGAATCCCCTCCATTGTTTTTACTAAAGCGTTTCCTGTACATTTTGTTGTTGTTTTGAAAAGGTGATGAGTGGAGAGCGGGCACTTAACAGCTGACCATTATTGCCTCTTCTCGTTCCATCTTGGTCTACCCTGTTCAACCTGAAAATTGGTTATAATTGGGGTATTTAGTGTCATTTTATTTACTCATTTTGTATTAAATTTAAATAACTATTGTCTTTTGCAGTTGCTGGTTTTAATTTATATTAGTATTTGTCATTTTATTTTCTCTTTTGTATTGTTTATAGATAACTATTGTCCTTTGCACTTGGTTTTAATTTGTATTAGTATTTATTTTTTTTTGAGTTGGTTTTTTTTTTTTTAACCTCGTTGTCTTTCCTTGTCCTACGGGTAGTTAGTAAGTTTGCTAATTTTTCTGTTTTTTTTTTTTTAATGCTTTGTTAGTTTTTGTTGCTTAATTTCTATTTGGTTGAAAGTCTGTTTTGAAGCATTATTTTTGTTATTGTTGTTAATATTGTCATTGTTACTAACCTTATGTTTTCCTTTGTTTTATGTATATATCGTTTAAGTATTGATTGGGCTTCCTCTGGGGCATCTATACTTAAAACCTTATCCCCTGTCATGTCTATATTGGTATTTCTATAGTAAGTTTTTAATTCAAGCCTTTGTTGTTCGTACTTTTTACAGTGGATCAGGTAGTGGTCTATGTCATTTTCTTCCTGACATTCTTGGCAGTATGGTTCCTATATCATAAAGTACGCTGCAGCGAGACGGAGACGCCACACCATTTTGTTCGATGGTACCTTTAATTCTTCTCTGACCTGGCACATCCTTGTTGGTTCTTTTAGAAGTTTGAATGCGTGTCTGCCTTTACTACTGTCCTTCCATGTTGTTTTCCATTCCTCGTTTATGGTTAGCTTCACTTGGCCCCGATATTCCAAGTCCTGCACTTATATTGTTTTTACTTATTCTTCCATTTTTCTCTAGTCCAGCCTATCCATACGACTATGTTTTAGTATAAGACAACCTTTCTCTCCCTATATGCAATATAAGTTACACTAAACACACCCACACACACAATTATGTGACAACAAGACACACAAAACGTGAAAAACTATGGTTAATTGGGTATGGGTTTGACCAACACACAACGTTTAGTTCTTTTTGTCGTTTATTATCATTAAACGTTTTACAACATCAAACATATAGAGAAATCAATAAATCATGTTTTACAGACAAATGAAAATAACCGAATAAGTGCCCTCCCCCTTGTTGAGAAAGATCCCAAGAGATGTTAATAACCCAAAGGTCAAAGATAAGCACTAGGTTACAGAATAGACTATGAAGAACAAGTTCCCCACTAAATTGCTACTCAGTAAAGTACACAAGTTTAGCGAAATAAAAAAAGAAGTTGGTACAGTGATTTGTAACAAAGGAAATTATTCACTCTCTATCACTCTCTCTGTCGTACGTGACCACAAACAAACTCGCTTACCCACTCTTGATGTCAATCCCTTTGAAAAAAATACAGTAGTTCCTGAACCAATACTGTCAGGTGGATTGCCCAAATATGCACCAGTTCAGCCTATATATCGAATAATAATTACAAGGTGGACGCCTAATTTGGTGGTTGAATTGTTCCTGGAGGAAACAATTGTCACCGCGAATAGTTACTGAAGCAAGATGTGCTCTGAACGTTCACAGTTGAAAAAAGAGAAAAGTAAATCCCGTATTGCGAAGCTTCTGGTTGCTAAGACAAATGTTACAATATGTAAAAAATGATGATGATGGTAAATCCTATCGGCGGGCTCTATGGTGAGTGCCGATTTTGAAACAGGGTAGTTGTCTGGATCAGTCCGTTTTCACCGCTGTCAAGGGTCAGGAATATATGTTCTTTCGTATGCCCAGTGGGCTGGAAAAATTGAATAAATAATTCTGGGTATGGTACAGTCCAGTTAAAATTTAATATTGATGTTTATTAGTCTCTTGAGCTCAACCGGTTAACGAAGGAACTTGGGACTTGTAGCCACTAAGAAGACATCATTAATCCTTCACTGAATGAAGAAAGAGGACTGAACTAGCCCAAAACGCGAAGACCCAAAATAATAATAATGGTACTGGTAAGAACCGCTGGCCGCTGGTTTTGATTAGGTGCTATATTAGGAAGAAAAGAACATTTATGAAAAACAGCTACTATCCTATCCACCCATAAGTTTTCCGCTATGGCATGTCAGAAAAAAGTTTAGGTACCATCCTCCGTTATTGCCCGCGAGAAAATGAACAGCGCACAAAGTCAATTATTATTCAATGTATCCATACGCGCACTTTAACGAAAATCGCCTGTCACTACTAGCTATTGGTCGGCGTCTGTTGTTTTGTCACATGACATTAACACTAGTCACTTATATAATTTCACACGATGAAATATAATGCGAATTATATTCTGTCACTAATCCGTCACGCGTAATAATCTCAGTCAGCTAAGCCGTATCTTCTTGTTGAAAGAAAGTGGGGTGTTTGAAATTACATTACACTGAACGACTGGCAAGAAAATATCTACGCGTTATGTTATTTCACTGGTTTTAAACGCTAAGGAATTACAGTGAATTAAAAATGGTAAACTTAACACATTTTAACACTTAATCACAATTTCTATTACCACAAGTCAGAAAATGAAATCCCCACGAGACAATTTAACACATTTAGCAAAAGATGGTTCTAGTCTGGCGTGCTTAGATAATCCAAGAATTTCTGAGCGGCTCTAATAACTGAATTTGAAAGAGTGCGGTATATATACAGATCATTGTGTTGTCATCACTACAAGACGTTACAATTCACACCTTCTGAATAGTAGGGAAATTCAGGAACTGCATTTCCCGGATCAAAGGTTTCTTCGTTCATTCTACTCAGCGAGGCTGACCAACATCAGATGATTTTGCCGTCCACGGGACTCTCTTAGATTACGTCCCCTTGCGCAGATCAAACGTTACCTCCCCCTGAAATGTACAGCATCAAAGGTGGTCGGGAAAATATTATCGCCCCTGTATTTCTTCAAATAGTCCGTTATTTCTACGCGCGTCTGTCTAATGACCGATAATTGGCAAATCAGCTCGCGTGAGAAACTCAGGTAAACAAACGTGGTTCTCTCCCCTGTTAGACTGGCAGGTTGCGAAAGGTTGGTAAACAACTCTGTTGTTATGTTTCCAGAAAAAGGGGTGTGGATTCAAAGGTGAGTCATACGAACAGAAAATTGCGTGCTTTGGCTTAGCCAATGGTAGACGCTAAAATGGGAAAGCAAAGGCTGTCAAATTACTGTATCTCTATGTCCGTTATACGTCACAACACCGAACAGAGAGACTGCAGCGCACGTCTTATGGGCGACTTCCAGAAGCCAGAGAGACATCGGACTTAGAATTCCTATATTATAAGTGACAGATCGAAGTATTTGGGAAACTTAAAGCCTTAAAAGTAAGCCCGCCTTTATAAATACAGAGACTGAAAAACTTAAGGTACCAGGACTTTAAATACCAAGACTGGACACCTAGGAATTGGTTCACACGTCATAAGAGAAACTTTCCCAGACCAAGTGTTTCGAAGATTCACCCGTCATAAAAGGGATTCAAAATTTCCAGACCAAGTGGTTCGAGAGCATATAACCTAAATTTCTCGTGTCCATTCTACGCTGCGCGAGGAGATTGTGTATTCCCATAACTTTGGGTTCGTGTTACGAGACTTTTTGTGGTTACAAGTTATCAGACGGTTCCAAGTTACTGAAGTTACTACGCCACTCGTGTGAGAAAAGTTCATTGCTGGTGTTGTGGGTAGTGGGTTTCCCCCCTTGCTTCACCCTAGGCCTAGTGAATTCTGTTCATGAAAGGAGCGACCATTGCGGTGTTAGTCTCTTGGCCTAGCAAAACCTCTCATACCCCAAGATCGTTGTGCGTGGTGAAGAGCCACACCCTCCTCGAGGTAGTCCTGGTAACTGAGGGTGCGAATCCTCAGGCTAAACACAACGGATCTAGAGGAGCAAACCTCGATAATAAAACCGGTGCACACACCGTACACGCCCTCTGTGGGTGGGAAGGAGCCAGATGGATACTGAACAAGTCTTGGGAGTGGGAACGAGTGTGGACTGCTCCCTGAAGATCGGAACCCATCGTACAGGCACAGAGACTCAGGACGTGACGATCCTATTGCCTTCAACTCTTGGTCACATGCCTAGAGCCTCGGAGAACTCGGCGTAACCAGCAGGCAATTTGGTGGCGGGGAAAGAGCACTGTGAGCCCTACCTTGGCTACGTATCACAAGGAGACGCAGAAACACCCCCTTTATCTCCCCCAGAGCTGGCACAGTACACTTCTGGCTTCTACCCGGGGCGTTAGGAAATCCACAGGCACCCCAGCATCACAATGCCAAGAAGATGACAAAGTTGGAATTTACTAACTCAAACCTGGCAGAGCAAGTCCTCCAACAGATGCGGCCGATGCTGGGCCCACTGGCGCGTGGACACGTCCCGATCCCCATCGAGACTTGCCCGGGGAGCCCACCCCGGCTCAAAAAAGCAGAGAAGGCCACTCTCCAAACCTCCGATGTCTTGCGGGCAGTGTTAGGATGTGCAAGAACATGGACAGGAAGACTCCACAACTTCCCCACTGAAGACACGCCCACGGCGACCGTTGCCTCAACTGGCTGTGTGTGGTGTACCCGGAAACGGGGCCTCCCAGTACTGAGACACAGTTAAGTCCCCGATGTCATTTATCGGTGCAGAGTTGAGAGAGATGGCTGAGCATCACAATCCCCCCTGTGTTGCAGCATGATGAGAACCCAGAATTGCACACTGAGCTTGGGGGGAATCACTTGGGCACCAGACTTAATACTGGCTCTTGACTGGATGGCCGCATGCAGGAGATTTCTACAATGGGGGGTTGGCAGGTGGTGGGTATCTGGAAGTGGCTCTGTGCAGGACGTGAGGATTCCTTGGGTGAGCCCAGAACCAGAGCACAGCATTGTGCAAGCTCTGCATAGTTGGAGAGCCCCCTGGATGACGGGGAATGCACAGTGTGCTACCCCACCTGCCCCCAACTGCTAACTTAGAACCAGAAGTGGGGTCCTCTGTATGCGTGCCAGGCCAGGATAAAATGCCTGGGAAAGAGACTGGAGCTCAGAACTCCCTAACTCAAAGTTGCAGGATGGCAGGAAAGACAGGGCTATTTTGAAGATAATGCAACCATATTTTCACCATACGAGCTCGGACGCCGCCTCGGTAAACAAGGTCCGCGCAGAGCAGTGACACCCCCAGGCTGCTTGCGAATAGTCTACTACTGGGAACATAAACAGATTAGGGATGAGCCCACTCTCCCGTTGAACAGGTGCTAAAGTCATAGATACTGGGCCAGAAGGCGCACCGGAAACCACAGTATCACGCAACTCGCTTTTTTTTTTTTTTCTATGGAGAGTACACCGTCAAATAAATCTCGTACTGGTGCGCCCTGTGGAGCTCCACCAGGCAGGTGCAGTGCCGGGCTCTGAGCCTCGACAGAGCCCACCCTCAGCTACTGGAGGACCCTCTAGACCGTCTTGTGGAGTCAGCAGACGGCGGAGGAGAACTACTGACCAAAACAAAACAGAAAAAGAGAAACCCAGAGTGCCACTTGTCATGATGCACTGGAATGCAGAGGGAGTGAACAGCAAGCAGGCTGGATACAGCAAAAAGACAGAGCTGGAAAACATCTTGTATGAGAAGCAAGTCAGTGTTTGCTGTATCCAAGAGACTCACTTGAAAGCAGATCAAACCTTTAAAATAAGGGGATATCAATGCTTCAGATCCGACAGAAAAGATAGACGAAAAGGAGGAGTACTTACTCTTGTAAGGAATAACATTCCTGCACACGAAAGGAAAACCTTCATGGATGGAGCAGAATATCAGCTGTTGCAGATAAAGGTAGACAAGATGGAAATAGAACTCCTGAACTATTACTGTCCGAACAACAAACCCCTGAGTCTCAGCTCTATACAGGTACCAGCCACCAACTTTATAGCAGTTGGAGACTTTAATAGCCACTCCCAGAGCTGGGGCTATAACCATCTGGATCACAGAGGTGAAGAGGTTGAAACTTGGCAAGATGATCACTCCCTAATCCTAGTCAATAATGCCACAGATACTCCTACCTTCTACTCCAGAGGATGGCACACAACTTCAACACCAGATCTTGCCTTCTCCACACCAGATATAGCTGGATCTATTAGTAGAGAAGTAGGAGACCAACTAGGGGGAAGCGACCATCGCCCAATCTTTCTTACTGTCCAGAGTGCAACTCTCAGTACAGGCCCAGCCATTACAAGATGGAACTACAAAAAAGCCAACTGGGGTTTATTCAGGCATCAGGTGAACACGCTGCTGTCTACCCTCAAGGTACAGAACAGAGACATTAATGAAGTGGTAAAAGACTTCAACAGATGCATACTACAAGCTGCAAAAGAAACCATTCCCAAAGGATGCCGGCGTAACTACATACCATACTGGTCCAGCACACTCCAAGAACGTCAGGAAGCCATGGACAGGGCTAGAAAGGACGCAGAGTCTCAGCCTTCACTTGAAACTCACAACAAATGGAAAAAGGCTGTAGCAGAGTTTCAGAGAACAAAGCTAGAAGAAAAACGGAAAAGCTGGAGAACTAAAACGGCATCGCTGAACCTTGAGAAAGACGGCAGGAAACTTTGGAGATTAGTCAAGTCTCTAAATGAAGAGCGTTCCTCACCTAGGCAGACTATCACATTGGATGAAGGTGGCAAACTTTTCAGAGGAAAACAAGCTGCAGACTTGTTTGCTAGAAGATACAGTTCAGAAAGCAACTTACCCATTAACATAGATCATCAGAGAGAGATAAGAAAAGAAATACTGGCAACCATGGGACAGACAGATACTCCTGCCCCAATGAGGGAACCCATCACACTAGGAGAACTACAGAAGGCTATTTCCAAGCTTAAGTTTCAAAAGTCACCCGGCCCAGACAAAATCAGCAACGAAATGCTAGTAAATCTGAGCTCAGCAGCAAAGACAAAACTGCTTGAGATATTCAACCACAGCTGGTTGAAAGGAACGGTACCCCAAGTATGGAGAGAAGCCATCACAATACCCATACTAAAGAAAGGGAAATGTAAGACCGAGGCTGCAAGTTACCGGCCAATCAGTCTCACAAGCTGTGTTGGGAAGACTATGGAGCGAATAGTCAACCACAGATTGAAATGGTATTTAGAGTCTGAGCAGATCCTGGTGCCGGAACAAGCTGGATTTAGAGAATGCTACAGTATAGAAGACCAAGTTACTTACTTGTCTCAAGCAATAGAAGATGCCTTCCAGGAGAAGAAAAAGGTCCTAACGATCTGGGTCGACTTCAAGCAGGCCTTTGACAAGGTGTGGAAAGATGGCCTCATTGCAAAACTTAGGAGAAGTGGAATCCAAGGCAACATGATGAAATGGATCCAGTCATACTTGCATAACAGGAGAACTAGAGTCACTCTTGACGGTCTGCAGAGCAGAAAAGTGTTGCTCCATCAGGGGGTACCTCAAGGAGGAGTAATTTCCCCAACACTCTTCCTTGTTTACATCAATGACCTGGTGAAAGATCTCCCTGCAGGAGTTAAAGCTGCCTTATATGCAGATGACCTAGTACTCTGGTGCGCTGATGAAAATGTCACCACAGCAAATTATAGAATGCAGCGGGCAGCAGACATGCTAGTGTCATGGGCAGAGAAATGGCTTATCACAATAAACACAGACAAAACCTCCACAACACTGTTCTCCCTCGCCCCCAAGGACAAATCAGCTAACATACACCTAGGGACAACCGTGATCAAGGAAGAAAGCTACCCCACCTATCTTGGGGTGACATTTGACCAAAGGCTTACATGGAATAAGCATATTGAAAACGCAGAAGGAAAGGCCCGAAGACGACTAGGCATACTCAGAAAATTAGCAGGTACCAACTGGGGAGCAAATGAACGAAATCTAAAGAAGATTTATAATGGAGTAATAAGACCACACTTAGAGTTTAGCTCAGCAGCATGGTCATCAGCTGCTAACTCACATCTGCAGTCTTTGGACAAGGTGCAAAATCAAGCTCTCAGGCTCATTACAGGAGCCATGAAAACTACACCAATAACAGAGATGCAGAAGGTTGCTGGATTACAGACATTGTCCCATAGAAGAGACACAAAAACCATGATCCAGATGGAAAAGTACAACAGTATGCCAATGCACCCAATGAAGGCAAGACTAGATGATCTGGCATTGGGACGTCTAAAGCGTAGCAGCTTTGTGCATCGGGGGAAAAGACTTATAAGACAGCATCAAGAAGACCTATCCATGAAGACAACACCACTGAAGCCCACCCTATACCCTGTACCATGGGAGCAGGCCAGCAGTGCCCTCCAAATTAATACATCAGTCAGTGGTCTCACAAGTGGATGTGAGTATAATGATCTGCAAAAACGAACTGCTACATTGAGTATGATCCAAGAAAGCTATCCCGATCAATCTTGGATACATGCCTATACAGATGGATCAGCAACTAATGCTGTTAGGAATGGAGGTGCGGTATCTTTATCTCATATCCTGACAACCACTATGAGACTAGGCACATTCCCGCTGGTAAATTCTGTTCCAACTATACAGCTGAGGTTCAAGCTCTAGAGCAAGCTGCAAATATGATTTATAACACCAACTCTGACTGCCACCAGGTAGTCATCCTCACAGATGCACTGTCGGTCCTGCAAGCTCTCAAGGGTGGTAAACTCCCGCATCTGAGAAATGAACTAAACAAGGTAGCTGCCAAAAAGAGAACCATACTTCAGTGGGTACCATCTCATTGTGGTGTACCGGAAATGAAAAGGCAGATAAACTTGCAAAAAAGGGAGGAGAATGTGAACAAGAAGATAATGAAGTCACATACTTTGAGAAAAAAGAGAGCTATCCAGACTATCAGAAGAGAACAGAACCAACCCAAAGACGACTATCACACTCTCGACCGGCAGGGACAGATAACTATTTTTCGACTCAGGACAGGGCATAACAAACTGAATAAACACATGCACAAGCTACGATTGTCTGCTTCACCACTGTGCACATGTGGATTAAACGAACAAACTGCTGAGCATGTTCTACAGGACTGTCCTCTGTATGACCAGTTAAGAAAGATATACTGGCCGAATGACTCAACACTAAACTCAAAGCTATATGGAGTTAAAGAGGAACTTCAAACAGCAATTACTTATAAGAGGAAATTCGCTGAATTAACTCAGCTGGGGGCTTGAACGGGCTAAAAACCATTGCTTAAATCCTTCAAAAAGGCGACGGACAGATATAAGTTAACAAATGTTCAGCACTAAGCAGCGTTGTTATTGACTTCTGAATTATCTTGTGAATACTACCTTAGGATAGAAGCGTCATTGTACTTTTATCTACATATCTGCCAAGAGTAATCTTGTGTGAAGGTAGACACATTGGACAACCCAATTAGATACTCTTGCGTTGTGGCCACTATTGGACCACTACTGCAAAGCAGGGGAGGCAATCCGTGACAACCCCCCTACGGCAGGATCTTCTATGGTATCTTTACATTTTTAATCCATGCATATTTAGTAGCTGATTTAGCATGTCAAATATGTGACGAAATGTCCGTCCCTGTTCTTTTATGTCATCTCTCACACCTCCAGCCCTACGGCTGTATCATTTCTTCTTCTTCATTTCTCTCTCCGATCGCTTTTATCTGGCATTTCATTTTTCCCTTTTATACATGTTACTTTTTATGCTGACATTGCATGGGGAAAGTCTCTAACACGTCACGGCAGTATTTGCCACGGGAGTAAATCGTATCTTATTGTGTCGCACTTACGCTTCACGAAGACGTGTTAAGTTAAGCTAGGTTATTAGACGGTCAGCGACAGTATTTTATCACAATATCGGTCTGACCATCTTTTCAAGCGACGGGGCTCGGTCATCCAAGGAGTTTTGAATAGAACCAGATTTGTTTGTCTGGCGAAACACATGATAACCCGTGCACGAGGCGGAACTTATGACATAAGCGCTTCCAAGTCATCCTTGATACACCAACATTACTGTCTGTGTGACACATGTGGGCAGACAAGAGTGATATAATCGCTTCCGGTCACTTGGTAAAAAGTAATCATGGATTTATTACATTTTAGACAATATGAGTCTACAAATGTGTTGGTGATAGTGTATGCAAGACATCATATTACCATACATGGGAGACGTGACCTTTGGCGAAATTTTTCCGTGTAGAACATATTTTGAAAGTGCCACACCCGACCTGTTTGAAATGATTGGATCTTTCTGATTAGATTCATAACAAAATTTATAGGAATATAGGCTGCCCATTTCGCAGTTTTAACTCACTGTGAATTTCCAGCTCGCCAAGACAACGCCAGACCTTCGCCAGAGTGAAGAACTAGATTCATAATTCCTATTTGTTAACCTGACCTTTTATTGGAGAACCAGATAAGACTTACAAAAGCATGGTAAATCTCTACATTTTAATAGGGAACACCGGGACTAAGAAACTGAAGAAACACGGAGTAAGAAAGGGAATCTATTGTAAAATTAAAGACACCCCAGACGCGTGTAAGAGAACAATTCGTCTCTTTTATTCATCTGAGCAAACAATTATGTAGCCAGGATTGGCGTAAGTTGTGATTTACATTTTATATTTTATAACTAACATGTGAACTAACATATATATGTATATATTACCATGTGAAGTTTAATGTGTGAAACTCGCTATTGGATGTCAAAGTCATTTGGAGCTGGCAACCTCTGTATCTAGAATGATGACTCGTGAACCACCACTGCACGGGCTGGTGATTGCTTTATTGATAGTTTTGTAAAGAGAACTAAAAGCGTAAAGTAGTACTAGGTTCCATATGGAGCAGGGAGGGAAAGATGAAAGAAATGATGTATATTCTAAGAATAATACTTACATTTTCAAAGCAGTGTAAATGTCTCTATAAACATATTCACTTTAAAATTAATGTAAGTTTTCAAGCTTTAAAACCAGTGTAAATGTCTATGTGAAAATATTCATTTTAAATTAATAGAAGTTTCAAACTTTTCCGTAATTGTAAATATTAATGAAACATAAATGAATTTATTTTGTGAACACTTTTCAAACAGTGGAGATGTAAATGTAAAACATATTATATCTGTACGTTTAACCTTTTCATTTAAATGTAATGTAAAGCAAAAGCTATTCAGTTTAAGTGTAAAGGAAGTTTTATTCCGAGGGATTAAATTTAATTCTCATCAAAGGTAAATTCTGACATGGGATGGTAGAATAGAAGAGAAGATTGGGGTGGGGGGGGGGGGGGGCGGGGGGATACAACTGTGTCGGAAAACGCCATAGAAGAGCGTTTCGCTTCTATTTCTTTTACCAGTTATTGGTGGTACCAGCAGAAAGTACTATCTCTGGAACCAAGTGAAGGTAGAAGTGGACTGACGTTTTGCGAGACTCCATCATAAGAGAGTCTTATAGACAGACGCAGAACAAACTTAGCCGTTACTCCTTGAACGTTCTTGGAACGTGCGGCGCCTGAACTTTGACCAGAGACGGGCTAGAGCAAAGTAAAAGGAACTGACCCAGCGGTAGAAGAAACTACCATTGGCAGCTAAGTGAAAATATCCGCTTCCAAAAGTGACCTCCTTTATTCAGTTAAATCCCATCCAAGTGATGAAACCTTTTCCATAACTATTCAAATTATTTTCCAACTGTTAAAACTTAAAGTGATTATTAAATTTTGTTATTTGTAATGTTACAAATTTAACTTCGATTCAATCCTTTTAAATGTACTATATGTTTGTCTCAGTCAAAGTTACAAAACACACACTCTAAACAGAGCTATATATATATATATATATATAATTCCACTGATTAACTCAGCGGTGGGGGCTTAACGAGCTAGAATAAACCATTGCAAAATTCTTCATAAAAGTGTCGGCAGATTATAGAATTAACTTGCTTAGCGACAGCCAGCATTGTTCTCGCTTATCTGAATATCTTATGAAGACTTCCATGTGATAGAAGCTTTACTACTCTTCTATCGACATTTCTGCCAAGAGTAATCTTGTGTAAAGAGACTAGAGACTCCATTGAAGCCTATAATAGATACCATTGAGTTTTGGCCACTGTTGGACCACTACTGCAAAGCAGGGGAGACAATATCGTCACAAAATAACATAATGGCGTCACTTCAACAGCCTCATATCATATATCTTTCTAATTCTTAAATCCGTTCATGCCAAGCCATACTGTCTAATGACATCCCTTCAAATTCTTCAGATGACTGTTTTATCGTTTCTGTCTCCTATTCGAAAAACATTTCTTTTACTTTGGCGATTCCAGTATATGGATTGCTCTGTAATACTACCGGGTAGTTAAAGGAAATTTCACTAATAAAGTTACGATTCCTTAACTTGAGGTCCACAGACACATTGGAGTCCGTAAATGGGTTCTAGGGGGTATATGTACATGTATATAATATATACTTTTTTTTCGAAGACGGAGTTCAAAGCCTTGATTGGACAATCAAAGGATCCAAGACACAAACACACACATGCACACACAAAATGGTTTCGAAATCATGGTATAGGAGAATAATGCGAACGTGGTTAGCCCGACCTCTGTTTGGAAATTAGCACGTTTCGGAAACGTATCCGTATGATACACTGCTTTGTGGACACCATGGATGTTACAAGTCCTGCACGTTGGTGACTTTACCAAATTTGAAATCCTTTTTGGTGAATGTCGTTCCGGAGTGACGTGTTATCACTCCGTCTCCGCAAGAATGCCAGAGCTTTTGTGTCAACGCTTTCTTATCTTTAATTGGCTGGAACACACGGGCCCAACACCTGGAAAGTGTGCGGGAAGATAGCAATTGCTGATACAGATTTATAACAAATAAAGAAAAGGAGACAAAGACAGCTGAAAGAAAACAAGAAAAAAAATCGTGGAAGAAGATTGGCAGGTCACAAGATTGGGTAGTTGACTGTATCATTCACAATTTGATCTATATCGGTGTTTATCGTTTTCTGATGAATTCACGTTACAGATACCACACCGCTCTTCAGTAGATAGATAGATAGAACGAACGAACGAACGAACGAACGAACGAACGAACTTTATTTTCAAAGGGTTGAGAATTGGGCACGCAGGCCCGTCTGACATTCTGCCCTTCCTTTCTCCCGTCTTTTATACTGATTTCATTTATTCTCACATACAATTTACCCATCAAGTCAAGGAATTCAACGTTTAACAGGTTAAAATAATTAGCATACTCACATTCACAGTATCTAATTATAAACATGAAATAAAATATGTTGAAAAAGTACAAACTAAGTATTACCATGAAACAAAATATGTTGAAAAATAGCACTAACATCATCATTAAACCTACACTCGATATTATTACCATTTGTTCGGAAAAATAATCGTATTAGGGGGGCAGATAATCAGAAATCATAAAGTATTCGAAAAGTTTACGATTGTATGAATAGGGACTGAGGTTGTTATGTTTTAGATAATGTGGAAGATAGTTCCAAAGATGAGCAGCAGAGTAAGCTAAGCTTTTCTTGAATAAGTCAAGCCTAGGCTTGGGCACTTGTATTTTGTTAAGGCGTTGACTGCGTCTTTCACTGTATTTGAACATTGGCCACAGATATGTTGGAGCATTCTGTGACAGGATTTTGTGAACAAATTTAGCTTTGTTGAACAGAAAGCGCTTTCTTAGAGGCAGTATTTTGAGATCTTTATATAGATCTACACACTGTATTTGGCAGTTGTCAGAAACTAGACGCACTGCACGCTTTTGTAGTGAATGGAGTCTTTTTGTGTTGGACATAGAACAACCATCCCAGATTGTGGAGCAATAGTCAAGGTTTGTTTGTATGTGAGATACATAGAACAATTTTCGTGCATCTTCATCTAGGAAATGTTTGATTTTAGCTAACTGGTAAACTTTCTGTGCCGTTTGCTTAGTCAGTGCATGAACATGTGAGTTCCAATTAAGATGCTGGTCAACGACTATTCCTAGAGTTTTATGTTCATTAACGTTTTCAATTGGTGAGGTACCAATATAGATCTGAAGTGTTGTTTTCTCAGAATTTTGTAATTTTTGTCTAGTTGATATTAACATGCACTTTGTTTTAATTATATTAATTAGCATGCGATTTCCGTTGCTCCACTTAATCAGATTGTCTGTATCTTTTTTGTGAAAACGATAGTTCGAGTGTGTTGCAATTGTATCACTCGTGTATATAGTACAGTCATCAGCAAATAGGTCACAGGATGCGTGTTCGACGTGGAATGGAAGGTTATTAATGTATATGGCAAAAAGTAGAGGCCCAAGAATAGAGCCCTGCGGAACGACGGTATTTATTATGGTTGGGTATGAGCAAGAGTTATTGTAAGAAAACTACATGTTTTCTGTGACAGGAATGATTTAATTAGTCATAGTTGAAGGATACTTAGATAGATGATAGTTAGGATAATAGAAATAGCGTGATCTATCATATGAATGATTTTTTAAAGTCTACAAAAATAGGTAGTATATGATATCGTTATTAATATTTTAAGTGCCAGTTGTAATCATCTTAGTTAGAGCTGTGTGACATGAATGTTTAGGTCTAGAAACCCCGACTGACTATCAATTAGATAGCCGTTGTTAGATAGGTGTTGATAGTGTTATTTTATGGATGTGGATCTAGTGGTTTGGATAGCGATGATATTAAGGAGATTGGCCTATAGTTACCAAGGTTATTATTGTCGGAAGAGCCAGGTTTTAAGAGAGGATATACCTTAGCGACTTTAAAGTGCCACGGAAAGTAGCTCCGTGTAGATAGATAGATAGATAGATAGATAGATAGATAGATAGATAGATAGATAGATAGTTAGATAGATAGATAGATAGATAGATAGATAGATAGATAGATAGATAGATAGATAGATAGATAGATAGATAGATAGATAGATAGATAGATAGATAGATAGATAGATAGATAGATAGATAGATAGATAGATAGATAGATAGATAGATAGATAGATAGATAGATAGATAAATAGATAGATAGATAGATAGATAGATAGATAGATAGATAGGTAGGTAGGTAGGTAGGTAGGTAGGTAGGTAGGTAGGTAGGTAGGTAGATAGGTAGGTAGATAGGTAGGTAGGTAGGTAGGTAGGTAGATAGATAGATAGATAGATAGATAGATAGATAGATAGATAGATAGATAGATAGATAGATAGATAGATAGATAGATAGATAGATAGATAGATAGATAGATAGATAGATAGATAGATAGATAGATAGATAGATAGATAGATAGATAGATAGATAGATAGATATGCATTTCCTTTAGAAGCAACTAACATGAGCTTGTGCATAAGGCCTATGACCTCATTATGTTAAACACATTCCAACAGAAAGTACTTACAACAAGAGCACATAACAAATGTTATGCAAGTTTCCTGGGAAAATAACTGGTTTTTTTCTAACAGAAAGGGGGGACGGGCAGGGTAGTATCACGTGAGCTTCAATGTCTCATTTTCTGCAGCATAATTTTTATTTATTTATTTTTTTCTTTCAATTTTGTTTGGTTTTAAGGACTATCTTCATTGCACACGGACAATTCCATCAGTGCTCTGATCTCCTCCCTTAGATCACACAAGGATGGACCTCAGCACAGTGCACGAACTCCGTAGCACTGGCGAGAATCCCAATGTGTGTATACAGGAATCACACATTCTATAAATGTTTACGTGGTGGGATTTTTAACGTGCGGTACTTGCACGTGGGGCCTCTTATTTTTATCGCCCTTATCCGAGAAGGCTAGGCATCCGATCTCACTACCCAGTAGACCAGGGTGGAGTGTGACATCATTAGGATCACTGGTTCTGAAAAAAATTTCCATAAATTAAATTCCCTCAACTGGGAATCGAACCCGGTACCTCTAGATTTCGAAGTGGACGCCATACCTCTTTGCCACTGCGACCCGTAATTTTTCCATTGGTATTTACAGTAAAGGCACCCACAGGGAAAGAGAAGCAGAGGTAGACCAAAAAACACATGGAGAAGATAACTGGATGCAGAGGTGAAAATGATGAGGAAAACATGGGTATTGATTGATTGATTAATTTACAGTAAAACTCCATATGTGCTTCCGTGCATAAAGGGTACGTTTAGTTTTAAGTGTTCATTTTTTCTTCTTATACATCTTTTGATTATATTTTGTATCTTCATTGTTTTGTCTGTTTCCATTACCGTGTCCACTGCATTTCCCATGTTGTGCTTGACACAGTAATTGGTCAGTTCAAATCTCTGTTGTTCGTGTTTAGTACATTGTAGCAAATATGAATTTACTGAAACAGTGCGCAAGATATTTTCTATTTGGACATGCGCCTTAATATAACCAATGGACCCCGTGTCCGGGTTGAATCTGGCGCGCCTCGCCGAAACGAAGTTGTTACATCGTTTTCTTTCTAGCGTTGAGGGTAATGTGGCTCCGCTATCATAAAGTATCCAGCTGTAGCAATCGCGTCACATCATATAAGGAGCGAAAAGGTAAAATCTGAATGAGGTTAGACACATATTTGTTGATATCTCACTATTATTTCCTCGTCTTTGAGATAAGCTTAAGTTTACGACTTCTGGGAGGTGTAAACTGACAAACATATATGATGGCATTTGTCTAGACAACGATACTGCGAAACGTAGAAACCGATAAAGTAGACACATACTCAAGAGCATAAATTCTCAATGACACCTGTCCCTGGGGCCAGTGTTTTAACATCAGGAATAGTTGTCTTATCTTAGGAATGACATAAAACTATGAGTTTGCACCAGTGCTGTCAAATGAAGTAACATGCTATACTGATAAGGTCTTGTATTCATTTGAAAACAGGGACTAGTAAAACTTCACTGGGAACACTTACAGGCATCCGGAAGATGACACAACAGTGTTGCTACACTGATATTTTCAATTTTTCGATATATTAATTCAGTGTTGTTTTAATTTTTGACTAGCAATATCCCGCCAATAATGACGAAAGTAAATCAAAAACTGTAATAAATTTTAAAAATATTTTTAAAATCAATATAACAGTTATTTGATAACAACATTTTTTGTGAAAGTGCGTGGATTTGTTTCAAAGAATGATCCCTGATAACAAGTGTTTTTAACAAAAATTTTCAAATTTTCATGATTTGTTCCTCGGGTGAGGGCGACATAGAGCTGGCCGTGTCCGAAAACAGGTTCAGGAATAAAATTTTGTCTTGAAGAAAAAATCAAAAACTTACAATTTAAGGTAATTTTTAACAAAATGATGAGTTAAACCCGTTTCCGGAACGAAACTGGGTTCTACAATCAAAAACTTACATTTTATTCATATAGCACTGTCACTCACTTTGTGTTGCACAATTCACCGACATTTCTTTGTTGAGTGATTGTTGCTGTCAATTTGGCATAATTGTTTAAGACATCAACCTGTTTAATTCTTTTGATAGTCTAAGAAAGGGAAATGGTGATTTGCGATTGGTGACATGTTTGATCCCTGGTTGTCTTCCCCTTGTCTTATGTTGACCTGTGTCGGGGAAGGTCTTATATATTTGTCATGTCTTAAGTTACTAGTCACTTGACCATATACGGAGCGGCTTTGCCTCTCGCTTGAGGAAACGCCCTGGTCTGGTGTTAGTTTCGCTCAGGTCTATGCTGATTGCACATGTGCAGGTTTTGGCGCAAAGACCGAGGGACTTCCGCCTTGAGCAGTGTACCCTGGGCGTTGTGATCGGACAGAGGTCCGAAGATTTTTCCTTGCCATCTTTTCGGGGATTTGGAAGTTCATTGTATGACTGAGATGTCATCTTTCCTTCCCCTAGTTAATTCTGTATGCCAGTAATGGCAGTGTTGTGTTTAGTGTTTAATAGGATTCTGAAACAAGGTAATAGAGTCATTTTTGATCTTCTCGTATGCCTAAGTTAGAGAAGTACATTTGATTACCTTAAGGCGACATGTTGAACAGAGCTCACAGCAGATATGTTACATAGAGCCCCATTATTGGTGCTTGATACGGGGACCAAGACCAAGTTGTCTTCTGAACATTAGAAGCCCAGAGAAAGTTATCTACTCGAGTATCCCGCTATACAAGCGGTAGGATTGGCAGGGATATGTACACGGAAAGATTAAACACTAAGTTTACCTTATATTTGAGGCCCACTACTTGCGGTCTGATGCTGTCGCCAAAGAGGCCCGTTGTTACGGCCTTTATTCTTCATGAGAAGAAGTGCCTGGCATGTGATGCCAGAAGAAGTCATAGCCTTTTGTTAGGCAATTGAAACCGCCCTTCCCGTGCGGTATATTTGCAAAGGGGTACCTGACGGGTTCTGTCAGGGTACCAGAACTTCAGTATATTGTTACTTGAAAGCAGAAAGTAGATTGACAGGCCATTATTGTTAGCACCACATATCTGAGCTGATGCAAAGTGTTAACTACCATCACCATCATGTAATGTCCATGATTCTTGTGCCATTGACTGTGTCGTCCATACTATCGTACGTCGTATAATAAATATTGTGAAACGTCAGCAGTATTACCTACCTTCACTGACTTCTGCATGTGGGTGAGTGGGTTCAATGTGCAGCTGTCCAAGAGCCTAAACGTATTCGTCTACACCCACACTTACCACATCATTCCACATCATATTACAAGTACTACACGCCTGAAAATATGTATGCTGTTTGTGTGAATGTCTTCATTACACCCTGGCAGCGCCTCACGCTGGTGACCTAGATATACACCGCAACATTGTACTGTCCAGGTGATAAAACGACACGCCCACTCTACCAACTTTAACATCACGAACAAACAGACTTTTACATCTGGTAGGCCAGATTCGTGGGGTTTTCAGCTACACAGGACAGTGGTAAATAGGTCAACGACTGCTGACCCACATAAACACTGGCGTTAGCATCTTTATGATATTGCTACATGGACCACAGCTGCTACAGAAGTTGAGTGACACTGTACTACGAATAAGCGTTCTACTGCAGTTCTACAGACGATGTCCATTTATTTGTGCGAGCAAGTCACATCGTTTTCTGTCAAGCTCTTATTGTAAACAATTCAGCTGTTTGTTTACATACTACAGTCTACAGACAATTCAACGTTGGACCTTCCGGTCGCAACTGGTTGTCGAGAATGTCACAGTAGCTGTACATTTGAAGACCACTACATATTGTCGTCGTTCGGTAACCATCGACGGTGGATCTTCCAATCATTGCTGTTCTTATATTGTACTTCGGTGTTGACAAAAGGCCAGGATTGTACTTTAAGATAAGTGGCAGTTTGTTTTGGAAACTGGGCCATTATATTATGTGTAATTGAGCCTTCTTTGCAACACATTCTATTATATGCTTTGTGTTAATGTTACATGTTTAGATTGGTGTGTTTATTTCTGCGGATTTGGTTGGGTCGGTGACTCCAATAGAATATCCCACCTAACCGAGGGTCTATTGTGAGCGTTCTTTAGGGAACTTATCGTGAATTTCCCATTTGTGGAAATTTGTTGTGACTTTTGTTGCTTGCGCGATATTTTTTGTTAGTTGTGACGAGATGTTTTAGTGTCGTTTTCGTTATTTTTCTCCATTTTTCAGTTCTGTTCTGATTTGTTTGTATTTGTCTGCCTTCTCTTTTCTATTGTTCATTTCTATACACCTTTTTTGTTTATACACTGTATTGTCATTGTATTATTGTGATATTTCGCAGTTATCATTACAATTTTTTGTAACATTTTCTTTAGTTTTGCTTTTCAGTTTAGTTGACCTAAGCGAATGTTTTCGATTGTCCAGATGTTTGTCTTAGTTTAATTAGTGTTAGATATTGTCGTCATATACAGTCTACATATATACTTGGTCATGTACTATTATTATTATGATACACATTAGATAAGGAGGTGATTGATGGTGACATTATAAACAGGGTAACTATACAAAGTCTTTGCCAAAGACTTGTCTCCCACTAAGATTGTGATATAGTGCACTATTATTTCAGAGGTATTGATAGCACATTATTGGACATAATGTCTACATTGAATTACTTTATCCAGCAAGGGATAACCCTTGGCAAAACTGGTGAGAAATTGGAAGAGTTTGCACTTACTCAATACGACAAGGCGCAAAAAGCAGAAGAGAAAAAACAAAAAGCTGAGGAGAAAAGATTGGAAAGAGAAGCTGAAGTGAAAAAGTTACAAAGAGAAGCTGAAGAGAAAAAGTTACAAAGAGAAGCTGAAGAGAAAAAGTTACAAAGAGAAGCTGAAGAGAAAAAGTTACAAAGAAAAGCTGAAGAGAGAAAAATTCAGCAGGAAAGAGAATTTGAAGAGAGAAAGGACGATATAACGTTCTATCTTGATAGATTTGAACTTTTATGTGTATCGCATAAGGTAGATAAGGAAAAGTATGTCGGTCAACTGTTGGATACACTTACAGGTGAACCATTAAATACTATAATGGCAACAGATGAACCTGACAAGACTAACTATGAAGTGGTCAGAGCAACTTTATTAAAGAGGTATCAACTTAAAGAAGATGATTATCGTCTTCGTTTTAAGACTATGTTACCAGAAACTGGGGTAAAGTTCTCAGACTTTATTACAAAGATACGTCTTACTTTCACTAGATGGATTGAGTTGTCTAAGACTGAAAAACATTTGAAGCACTAGTGGACTTATTACTTAGGGACAAAGTAATGTCATCAGTTAGTGAGTCCTTTCTTGCCTTCATACATGAACGTAAACCTAAAAACATAAATGACATGGAACAATACTGTTGCCAGTATGTCACTGCACACCCACAACAAACTATTAGTAATTCTAAGATTAAAGAGGGTTTGCCCGTGGCTTCTGCAACACCATATGGGCCTAATTTTCAGGGTAAATTTCAAGGCAATAAACGCAACTTTGATAAGAAAAGTAATCGTAATTACGGACAGGATCAGGGTGATCCATCCCACGGTGGTTTGTCTTCAAAGAACTGGAGGCGATCTGACAGCCCTCGCAACCCAGGTTCCGCCAATTTTGGGAACTTTCGTAGGGGTAGCCACATTAAAAACTATCCTAGCTATCATAATTTTGCAGGGAAACAGCAAAGTCAATTTGGTAGATATTCTAATCAAAGAGTAAATCACAATCACAATTGTGAAAACTGCGGTGCAAACCAAAGCAAAAAGTCAAATGACAATAATTTTAGAGGACATAATAGTCGGGGTAGATGGCAACACAAAATAACAGATCATGTCATCATGCTAACTGTGCTCAACAAGAGTCACAGGTAGTTAGTAATGAATCAAATGATAATAAAGCTAACCCTAGTGCTGTCACATGTTCTGCCTTCGATTATGGGAGAGCATCTCAATGCCCTCAGTGCACTACTCTATTTGAACCTACTACCATATCTACCTTGAGTTGTGGCCATCCTCTACCCGCTCTTCATGCCATGGCAGCGCATGACGGGAGAGGATCTCTTCTCCTACATAGAGGTCTTGTGAATAAAAATCCAGTCTCAGTTCTCTTTGATTCTGGATGTACTACTATTGGTGTTAAGCAGTCTCTTGTAGATCCCTCCTCTGCCACTGGAAAGGTGATCAAATGTGTAACATTTGGTGGCACAGTAGAAAAATAATCGACTGCTATCATACACATAGCTACTCCTTTCTTTACGGGAGATGTCCACACGTGTCTGCTACCGAATTCTATTGCGGATCTAATCGTCGGGCGTATACACGGGGTTAAGGAATGTACCCCGCAGCAAATTGTTGTCTGGGAAGAACAAAATATGGAAACTGCTAATGCAGTTGTCACAAGAGCACAGGCTCAGAATATGCCTCCGTCTTCATCGACCGAAGGTGATGAAGTACTTGAGCAAGATAATCATTCGGTAATTTCGCGTGACTCTTTTATAAAAAGTCAACAAGATTGGCCATTCGTAAATAGAGACATACGTCTTTATTGCCGCTCGTGCAAAGTATCTCAAGACGTCAGTTCGATAGGTCCTCGCCATGCAGCACCTATCCAGGCTGCGGACATTCCTATTCGTCCGTTTAAAAAAATGGCGATATATATCATTGGTCCTTTTAAAATTAAGTCAGCAAGAGGACACCAATTTATTCTTACGTGCGTTGACATGTGTACTTGTTGGCCAGAGGCCATACCTCTTAAGAGCATTTCTACTGCCGACATTGCAGACGCTCTTTGGCTGATATTTTCCCGTCTGGGATTTCCTAGGGAAATCTTGTCAGACCATGGCACCTAACTGATATCTGAAACTATGTCAAAAGTGATGTCTACTCTTAATACTGAAAGGTCTTTGAATAGCATCTATCATCCAATGTCTAATGGGTTAGTCGAACGTCTCAATAGAACCCTCAAAAATTTACTTGGGAAGATAACTGAGGATCATCCTCAGGATTGGGACAGAGTCTTACCCGCGGCTCTCTTCGCATACAGAGAGGTTCCTAATGAACACACCGGGTTTTCTCCTTTTGAGCTTGTCTTTGGCGCGCGTCCGCGCGGCCCTATGTCTTTGCTTCATGATCTTATAGCTGCCGATGATATCAGTGAAAACACACAATCTTCTTATGAATATGTCATTGCACTCAGGCAGAAAATCATTGAAGCATGCAAATTAGCAACTTCTGCATCGGAATTTGCTAAAGAAAAGGCAGGGGAATTTGCGAATAAAAATAGATGCCTACGACAACTTTGTCCTGGTGACAAAGCATTTGTATTACTCCCTACCAGGGAAAATAGACTTCTCATTGGATGGAAAGGTCCTTTTATGATTGTCTCTAAAATTTCTGATGTCGACTATGTTGTCGATATAGACGGGAAACATAAAACCTTTCATATAAACATGCTTACGGAATTTTTTGAACGTCCAGAATACTTGCAACCTATCTTTCGAGCAACGGACGACACTCCAGTCCCTCATGGTTATTACTCATCTCTGTCAGTTATACAGGATGAAGAATCTACTTTCTCGGACGTTAATCTTCCTCTTCCGATGATTCCACTTCATTCTACGGAATCATGGAAAAATGTTACTATTTCTCCTAAATTGTCCACTGAGGAACAGCTACAAGTCTATTCCACGTTACAAACATTTCAGGATGTTCTCACGAAATTCCTGGACACACATCAGTCATTAAGCATGATATAATACTTACCGACCATACTCCTATCAGGGTCAGACCTTACCCTATTCCTATTCATTTCCAAACACAGGTCGAGAAAGAATTGGATGAAATGATACAGTTAGGGATAATTGAACCATCCAATTCGGCATACTCGTCGTCTATGGTTATTGTGCGAAAGAAAGACAATAACATACGCCTTTGCGTCGATTGCCGTAAACTAAACCAAGTAACGAAATTCGATGCTGAACCTATGCCTCTATTGGATGAGCTACTTACTAGACTTTCTAACTCTCGTTTCTTCACCAAACTCGACTTGTCTAAAGGTTATTGGTACGTTCCTCTAACTGAACGAGCCAAACCTCTCACTGCTTTCTCTACACCCAGGGGCTTGTTCCAATGGAACGTCATGCCTTTCGGCCTTATGAATGCCCCAGCTACATTCGTACGCATGATGCGTCGAATTCTTTCACATCGTTCAGATGTTATTGCATACTTGGACGATATCTGGCTTTTTAGTGATTCTTGGGAAGATCACTATTTGGGTTTATGTGAACTACTGTCTACTCTGCGCGAGCATAACTTGACAGCTAAACCCTCTAAAGCCTGTGTTGGATTTAGTGAAATTTCTTTTCTTGGTCACCGTGTTGGACATGGTCTCTTGAAGACAGAGGACCACAACACTTCTAAGATACTCAACATCACTATTCCTAAGACAAAGAAACAGATCCGTAGTCTCTTAGGCCTAATACAGTTCTACGGAAGATTCATTCAAAATCTTTCTTCTATTACGGCACCACTCTCAATCCTATTGAAGAAAGGGTCTCCTAATGTGGTGCGCTGGTCACAAGAATGCCAATCTTCATTGGATCAGATTAAGTCATTATTTTCATCTCCTCCTATCTTAAGACTACCTACAGCTGATAAGACATTTGTCCTTCGTAGTGACGCCTCATCAACAGGGATCGGGGCGGCACTGATGCAAGAGTATTCAGAAACTCTGCATCCTGTAATGTACGTCTCTAGGAAACTGAATGCAGCAGAAAGGAATTATTCTGTTCTAGACCGAGAATTATTGGCTATGATCTGGGCGATTCTTAAACTCCAAAGATTCCTTCTCGGCGCGCATTTCATAGTAGAAACCGATCAAAAAGCTCTCACAGCCATGCAGAGTAAGGATTTGAAGAGCTCAAGATCCACTCGATATGCTATTGCTCTTCAACCTTTTCATTTCACGGTACGAGCTATCCGTGGTTCGGATAATGTGATGGCAGACATACTGTCACGATGCCCACATGAATCGACTTAACTTTAATGTCTAGATCTCCTGATATGTATCTAGATTTATGACTGTACCTTACAATAACATACTTCTATAACATTGGTTGACACTTTACTTAAATTCCTTGTTAGGTATTGATTGTTTTCTTTCTCTGTTACCGTTATTGGTATAACAGAGAAGGTTTAGTTATCGCGATATAAAGGTCGGAAATTATTACAGCCACACCTAATGTTTTGAAATGTAATAGTGACTATGGTACATTATAACATTCTAAGAATTGTGTCATTTGTATTGTTCTCAGCAAACCGGTGCTTCGTTCTGGAGTGCCGTCACAGATTTATCTAGATGCATTATGACTTCCATGCTGACTATTCGGATGCTGCATACAAGCGACCTCTGGACAAGGCTTCTGAGATTATCGCCTGTTAGTTAGATTGTAGACTTGTATAGTCATATTGTTGTTAAATTACGGTATACATTTTGTAATAATCATCCATTACATAATAATGAGTTTATGGCATTAGACGTTGAAAGATTTCTATGCTTATGTGATATAATGACATTCACCATTGCTTCTCATATTGATAGGATTTTTCTTGAGATGTATGTAATTTTTCTTAGCATTGCCAGTACATTTGGGTTTTTTGAGTGGCACCTCCCCGGATAAGTTTTACTTGGAAAAAATATTTTCTCTTGTCTTGTGAGATACCTTTTGTTCTCACCAGACGCGGTATTGTGCGTCGATTGGGTCTGACATTATGTCGTTATATTTATGTTAATCCATTCATCGGCGCATCATTCATGCGTTGTGAGCTTGTTGCATCTTGCTCAATGTTGTATTTCCAAAAAAAAGTTTCATTTTTTTTCCCGGGGGGTGCGGTAATCTGTTGATGTCTATTTGGCATAATTGTTTAAGACATCAACCTGTTTAATTTTTTTTGATAGTCTAAGAAAGGGAACTGGTTATTTGCATTAGTGACAGGTTTGATCCCTGGTTGTCTTCCCCTTATCTTATGTTAACCTGTGTCGGGGAAGATCTTATATATTTGTCATGTCTTAAGTTACTAGTCACTTGACCATATACGGAGCGGCTTTGCCTCTCGCTTGAGGAAACGCCCTGGTCTGGTGTTAGTTTCGCTCAGGTCAGTGCTGATTGCACATGCGCAGGTTTTGGCGCAAAGACCGAGGGACTTCCGCCTTGAGCATTGTACCCTGGGCGTTGTGATCGGACAGAGGTCCGAGGATTTTTCCTTGCCATCTTTTCGGGGATTTGGAAGTTCATTGTATGACTGAGATGTCATCTTTCCTTCCCCTAGTTAATTCTGTGTGCCAGGAATGGCAGTGTTGTGTTTAGTGTTTAATAGGATTCTGAAACAAGGTAATAGAGTCATTTTTGATCTTCTCGTATGCCTAAGTTAGAGAAGTACATTTGATTACCTTAAGGCGACATGTTGAACAGAGCTCACAGCTGATATGTTACATAGAGCCCAATTATTGGTGCTTGATACGGGAACCAAGACCAAGTTGTCTTCTGAACATTAGAAGCCCAGAGAAAGTTATCTACTCGAGTATCCCGCTATACAAGCGTTAGGACTGGCAGGGATATGTACACGGAAAGATTAAACACTAAGATTACCTTATATTTAAGGCCCACTACTTGCGGTCTGATGCTGCCGCCATAGAGGCCCGTTGTTACGGCCTTTATTCTTCATGAGAAGAAGTGCCTGGCATGTGATGCCAGAAGAAGTCATAGCCTTTTGTTAGGCAATTGAAACCGCCCTTCCCGTGCGGTATATTTGCAAAGGGGTACCTGACGGGTTCTGTCAGGGTACCAGAACTTCAGTATATGAAAGCAGAAAGTAGATTGACAGGCCATTATTGTTGGCACCACATATCTGAGCTGATGCAAAGTGTTAACTACCATCACCATCATGTAATGTCTATGATTCTTGTGCCATTGACTGTGTCGTCCATACTATTGTACGTCGTATAATAAATATTGTGAAACGTCAGCAGTATTACCTACCTTCACTGATTTCTGCATGTGGGTGAGTGAGTTCAGTGTGCAGCTGTCCAAGAGCCTAAACGTATTCGTCTACACCCACACTTACCACATCATATTACAAGTACTACACGCTGTTTGTGTGAATGTCTTCATTACACCCAGGCAGCGCCTCACGCTGGTGACCTAGATATACACCGCAACATTGTGCTGTCCAGGTGATAAAACGACACGCCCACTCTACCAACTTTAACATCACGAACAAACAGACTTTTACAGTGATACTATTATCGGGAGAGTACATATAAGGGAAAATATACAATTAATGTCTAACTTTCAACCACATTTGCATCCCTTAGATATGACCGACGTACAAACGGCGAAAATTATGGAGTTTGATTGTACACTGTTTGCCCACTTTTTAATAAATTTTCAAGTGTTGTGTTTCCATTAAGTTACATATTTCCACATTAATTCTTTTTACTTTCACACTGTCGTACTAATTTCCGTTTTTTTCTTTTCTCCGCACGAACCAAGGAATCACCAGTGCAGCAGAACTCCTTGCAGGCAGCCTCCTCTAAAGTATTTATGTGCTCTTGCAGCAGTGTTTGCTATAGTAGCTTATTTGACATGAAGTAGTTGCCAGCCACATAGAAATCCTCATGTTTGTCGCATCATACGATTTGCCTGAAAGATAAGTAGTCTTACTCTTTTATATTTTCTTCGCAGACTTCCCCCCTCAGACTACACAGACTTCATTTAAATCACCTAAATTTAATGAACCAAACTCCATCACTGAATACTGCGCCAATGAAAATTTTCTTCTGAGACAAAGGAGCATTTCTGTGAAAAACATGATCTTCTTCTTGTCATCTAATTTTCTTTTGTCTTTTTTTCGATGATAATTAAAAACAACAGTGGGAGCAGCGCTAGTGTAATGGTTACCAAACTGCGCTGGCGATCAGGAGATCCCAGGTTCAAGCCCGGGCGAGGACATGTGAAAGGGTGTCGTCGACCGGGACTTGGACTGGAATAATTAGAGCCCTGGCGAAGAAATTTGAAAGAGTGTCGTCGACCAGGGACTGGCGGCTCCTGAGCCGACCCAGCTCTAATGGGTACCTCCGAAGACGGCGAGTATCTGCCTGAATGGCGAGTGGACACCTGTCAGCGTCCAGGAAAAGGGTTACTTACGTAAAATCAGTCTCAGATTAGACATACTAACCGGAGATTTCGCCTCCAGTAATAACGGGCGTACGATTAAAAAAAGAAAAAAAGAAAGAGTAATCAAGGGGAATATTATCGTTTTCTCCTAGTATGACCGTCGAACTCTTAACACTTAATAAATAGTTTGATGAAACTTGAAATACAGTACAGGCAGTTTTGTTCTGGAACCCTCGGGGCAAGAGAGATAGAGAGACACCGATAGACACATGGAGAAGAGAACTGGTGAAACATACATGAAGGGGGTTAAGAAGACATAGAAAGACCTTGAGCTGATGGCACTGGATATAACGACCTGGCATATGTTTGTTGAAGGTCTATGCTCCTTGGGAAATGAAAGGTTATGAAAACACGGGTGAATTATTGTCACAAAATTAACCGTGATGCAACGATAAAATATCTCCAATGATACAACGTAGGGATAAAGACTAATGCGTCAGCTGCTAGAATACATGATCGCCCACGCCGCGGGTCATCACCCGCCATGGAAATTAAATTGTTAGACTTGAAGGCAAAACGGAACGGGATAAGAACGGAGATCAAAAGGAAAAATCTGACTGAACGCGTGCTTGAAACTAGCAATGCTAAAAGGCGCAAGTGGTGGGGAAAGGAGGAAAAAGTCACGTCCCCAAGTTGACATAAAGTAAAGAAATCGACAAAGGGGACCTTGGATATTATACGCCACAGTCATTTCTTGGACGCTTTTGCGATAACTTAGTCCGTTTATTTGAATGCAGTGATGAATTCCAGAAGATTCTAGAAAATATTTGAAAAGTAACTTTTCTTAATAATAAGGTTAGGAATATAAAACCTAGCTGGCCGGATGGCCCATCTTGAGCAGTGAAATAATATGCTTTCATTTATACAGACGGACAGATAATAAGAAAGATATTGACAAAAGACTGTGTTGTTCATATCAGCGAACGTCTGCATTGAAATAAAACCTGTCACTAATTTTCAAAAAATTGTGGCCTTGAAGACGCAAGTGCTAAAATCTAGTTGGAATGAAGAGACGGGTGGGATGGTGAATTGTGGCTAAAAATAACTTTAAAGGCAAAATTGTGTAGGGGAAGGCAGGGTTGGTTCAAAAAACAAGTGTGTTTTTTTGTGAAACGCAAGTAGAGACGGACGGACCAACAGACAATAAGGCATACTTGACTGAGGTATGACTGAAATGACTTATTGGTAGGATATTTGAATTTGAAAAAGAAAAGGCAGTGATTGGCCCTAGATGAATATATTATCGGCGCTCAGACGCGCATTTTGTGCCATTCATTTTAAGTTGTCCTGGTAGACACAGTGAATTATTAAGTGGTGTAATTCCCAGAAGCTATTGAAATATTTAGAGGGACGCCATCATAAGGCCAGCAGCTCAGCTGAGTTTTGCTAGCATTTATTTAACTGTGTTCTATATTCATATTTCTGGTAAGACTGAAATTATTTCTTTGTACATTTTAATATTTGTTTAAGGTTCGAGTAATTTGATACTGCAATAGCATAATCTGTCCCTTACAACAAGTAAGGATTCGCTCTAGACCCCCCGCCCCAGTTCAGGGTCTAGAGACAAATAAAATACATAAACTCCAGCAAGGATTAGGAAGGACAGATCAAGTGTTGAGATCAGGGGAACATATCACCTATCCTATTCTATGGCAGGAAGCTAATGAACATATTTCAGAATCTGTAGTCTGGGAGAACTTATCCTATGTGAAACCAACTTGGTAAGATGTGTTGTTTGGTCAGAAAGATCTGACCCGTCTATGTGGTGTTGTTGTTGTGTAGTGTTGTGTCCAGAAATGGTTAGAGGATGGAATTCTGACACATGACTAATACTTTGATTGCAGAGCTGTGAGTTTCAGTTGGCACCAATGCGGTGTCAAATGAGTTGTTGAATTTTACCAGAGTGGACCCGTGCAGTAACATTTGGTCAGAGCAGCATATTATTGCCCCCAAGCACGGAGAGGTGGGGCCACCATACTTCTGATATTGCCCCCAAGCACGGAGAGGTGGGGCCACCAGACTTCTGATATTGCCCCCAAGCACGGAGAGGTGGGGCCACCAGATCTCAGCACCAGAGCTACACCTTCAAGCTACGTGAGCGTCTGGTCTGCTGAGAATTCACCAACTCAACTTATTTGCTAACACACCCATAAATTTCCATCAAATAACTGGACAATGTGTAGTCACCATAGTCAGGGAGTGATGAGGCCACCCCAACAGCACATCCATTAAATGTTCTCCCAAATAGATTAAAACTATAAACAGTAATAATATTAACTAGTCTAGTAACATATATATATGTACCCACCTTGCATTTATTATGTAATATTCATGCATTTCTTTCATAATTGATAAACCTTTCATATGTTCTGGCCAAAATAAAACCTTGGTTCAGAACAAATAAATGTAAGAAAATTACTATCCAATTTTTACACACTTGAGTTAGTTCAGTGTATTATAACATTTATTAATATTATTAGACTTAGTAAATATCTGTGTGTGTGTATGTAAACTACCACAACACATTACATATCATTACCCTAGACATTTAACGTAGCCACATTCATTAGTAAAAAAAGATAGGTGTGAGGTCGTAGTGGTAGCAAGAAGGGCCTTCTGACAATTCACAGCTACATTTTATCTCAGGAGCCTTCACAGCTGACCTCATGCATCACACTTAGTAATATCACCATCATACAATACCATCAAACCCACTACAATTATTACAAATAGCATACTGAGTTGGATATGGTCTGTTTAAAGATAAAGTGTTTCTTTGACGTTATTCGTGACTATACTGTTCGTCTGTCAAATTATCTGTATCATCATCATCTCAGACTATCATGATCATCATTGTCATCATCATCCGAAACTATCACGATCATAATTGTCATTATCATCTCATACTATCATGATCATCATTGTCATTATCATCTCAAACTATCATGATCATCATTGTCATATCATCTCAAACTATCATGATCATCATTGTCATCAATCAAACAAAAATGTTCATCATTGTCATTATCATGTCAAACTATCATGATCATCATTGTCATCACTATCTCAAACTATCATAATCATCATTCTCATCATCACCTTAAACTATTATGACCATCATTGTCATATCATCTCAAACTGTCATGATCATCATTGTCATTATCATCTCAAACTATCATGATCATCATTCTCATCATCACCTCAAACTATTATGACCATCATTGTCATTATCATCTCATACTATCATGATCATCATTGTCATTATCATCTCAAACTATCATGATCATCATTGTCATATCATCTCAAACTATCATGATCATCATTGTCATATCATCTCAAACTATCATGATCATCATTGTCATCAATCAAACAAAAATGTTCATCATTGTCATTATCATATCAAACTATCATGATCATCATTGTCATATCATCTCAAACTATCATGATCATCATTGTCATATCATCTCAAACTGTCATGATCATCATTGTCATCACTATCTCAAACTATCATGATCATCATTCTCATCATCACCTCAAACTATTATGACCATCATTGTCATCATCTCAAACTATCACGATCATAATTGTCATTATCATCTCATACTATCATGATCATCATTGTCATATCATCTCAAACTATCATGATCATCATTGTCATCAATCAAACAAAAATGTTCATCATTGTCATTATCATCTCAAACTATCATGATCATCATTGTCATATCATCTCAAACTATCATGATCATCATTGTCATCAATCAAACAAAAATGTTCATCATTGTCATTATCATATCAAACTATCATGATCATCATTGTCATCATCACCTCAAACTATTATGACCATCATTGTCATCATCTCAAACTATCATGATCAACATTGTTAACATCTCAACCTATCTTGATCATCATTGTCATTATCATCTCAAGCTATCATAATTGTCATCATCATTTCAAACTATCATGATCATCATTGTCATTATCATCTCAAGCTATCATAATTGTCATCATCATTTCAAACTATCATAATTGTCATCAACATTTCAAACTGTAATGATCATCATTGTCATTATCATCTCAAACTATCATGATCATCACTGTCATTATCATCTCCAACTATCATAATAATCATTGTCACCATCATCTCAAACTATCATGATAATCATTGAGATGGCATATGACATAAAGGTTTGGCGTGAATTTGTTAATCACCCATACTCGGTATGAACTGAAGGGTGATGAATTAATGAATTAGCTAATGTATTTATATGTTTTTTTTCAGTTTAATTTTGGAAAGTACTAGCCCCCTTCAGTCATAACTGACAATGGGAATGCGCCCCTGGTGAAAGCCCTCGTCTGCTTTTTTTTGCATGGTGGTCCTTTCTGTGTGTTCTTTTCTCGTCTGCTTGTTGTAAGAGCGTCTTTTGGAAAGACGGTCCACAAAAAGGCTAATCTCGGAGGTGCGAGGTTTGCAGAAGGTGAGAAACACTGATTTAAACGCTAATCGCTCAAGAGGTGCGAGGTTTGCAAATGTTAAGAAGGACTGTGTTAGCCGATAAAGTTATCGTAGAACTTTATAAAGTGCAGAAAAAAATGTACATATATCTGTGGTGCTGATAAAACCTGGCAACGTCCCTCTGTGGGGTATACACGGATAAGTGATCGATAGATTCCAAACAAGGCGAGGACAAGTACTTGGAAGTGTGGATTGCCACTATGGCTATCAAACTTGATGTAATAAAGTTTTGGCTCATGTTTCAAGCGGTTAATAAATATGCATATAGCTAATGTAATTTATTTTAGACAGTTTATGCTACTTTTAAAAATGTTATTCAGATTGGGAGAGAGGATGGGGGGGGGGGGGGGGGGGGGGGGGGGGGGGGGGGGGGGGAGGGGGGGGGGGGGCGGGAATGGGGAAATGATCACATTCAGGAATACTTCGTCTATCTATCTATCTATCTATCTATCTATCTATCTATCTATCTATCTATCTATCTATCTATCTATCTATCTATCTATCTATCTATCTATCTATCTATCTATCTATCTATCTATCTATCTATCTGTCTATCTATCTATCTATCTATCTATCTACCTATCTATCTATCTATCTATCTATCTATCTATCTATCTATCTATCTAAACCTGTTTAGACCTAAACATTCATGTCACACAGCTCTAACTAAGATGATTGACAACTGGCACTTAAATATTAATAACGATAACATATGTGGGGCAGTTTTTGTAGACTTTAAAAAAGCATTTGATATGATAGATCACGCTATTTTAATTAGAAAACTAGAAACATCAAAAGTAAACCTTCAACTAGTGACGATAATTAAATCATTCCTGTCAGACAGAAAACCTGTAGTTTCTTACAATAACTCTTGCTCATACCCAACCATAATAAATACCGGCGTTCCTCAGGGCTCTATTCTTGGGCCTCTACTTTTTGCCATATACATTAATGACCTTCCATTACACGTCGAACACGCATCCTGTGACCTATTTGCTGATGACTGTACTATCTACACGAGTGATACGAGTTGCAACACACTCGAACTATCGTTACAAAAAGATACAGACAATCTGATTAAGTGGAGCATCGAAAATCGCATGCTAATTAATATAATTAAAACAAAGTGCATGTTAATATCAACTAGACAAAAATTACAAAATTCTGAGAAAACAACACTTCAGATCTATATTGGTACCTCACCAATTGAAAACGTTAATGAACATAAAACTCTAGGAATAGTCGTTGACCAGCATCTTAATTGGAACTCACATGTTCATGCACTGACTAAGCAAACGGCACAGAAAGTTTACCAGTTAGCTAAAATCAAACATTTCCTAGATGAAGATGCACGAAAATTGTTCTATGTATCTCACATACAAACAAACCTTGACTATTGCTCCACAATCTGGGATGGTTGTTCTATGTCCAACACAAAAAGACTCCATTCACTACAAAAGCGTGCAGTGCGTCTAGTTTCTGACAACTGCCAAACACAGTGTGTAGATCTATATAAATATCTCAAAATACTGCCTCTAAGAAAGCGCTTTCTGTTCAACAAAGCTAAATTTGTTCACAAAATCCTGTCACAGAATGCTCCAACATATCTGTGGCCAATGTTCAAATACAGTGAAAGACGCAGTCAACGCCTTAACAAAATACAAGTGCCCAAGCCTAGGCTTGACTTATTCAAGAAAAGCTTAGCTTACTCTGCTGCTCATCTTTGGAACTATCTTCCACATTATCTAAAACATAACAACCTCAGTCCCTATTCATACAATCGTAAACTTTTCGAATACTTTATGAGTTCTGATTATCTGCCCCCCTAATACGATTATTTTTCCGAACAAATGGTATAATATCGAGTGTAGGTTTAATGATGATGTTAGTGCTTTTCAACATATTTTGTTTCATGGTAATACTTAGTTTGTACTTTTCAACATATTTTATTTCATGTTTATAATTAGATACTGTGAATGTGAGTATGCTATTATTTTACCTGTACAACGTTGAATTCCTTGAATTGATGGGTAAATTGTATGTGAGAATAAATGAAATCAGTATAAAAGACGGGAGAAAGGAAGGGCAGAATGTCAGACGGGCCTGCGTGCCCAATTCTCAACCCTTTGAAAATAAAGTTCGTTCGTTCTATCTATCTATCTATCTATCTATCTATCTATCTATCTATCTATCTATCTATCTATCTATCTATCTATCTATCTATCTATCTATCTATCTATCTATCTATCTATCTATCTATCTATCTATCTATCTATCTATCTATCTATCTATCTATCTATCTATCTATCTGTCTGTCTGTTTTGTCTGTGTGTCTGTCTGTCCATCTATCTATCTATCCATCCATCCATTCAAATATATATATATATATATATATATATATATATATATATATATATATATATATATATATATATATATATATAAAACTGCCAGTTTGCCTACCCGACTGCCTACATGCCTACCGACTTACCTAGTAATCAATCTTTCTGTTTGTCAGTCTATCTACCTGTACATGTCTGCCTGCCTGCCTTCCTTCCTACATACACACCTACATACACACCTACCTACTGCGTACCAACATATACTGTATATCGATCTACCTACCAACCAACCTATCTACATAGGACTACATACTTACATTCAAGCCTACCTATCTGTCTATCTAGTTAGCCAGCGGTCTGTCAATTTTACACTGATGTATAAATATTAGCGTCCATTTATAACAAAGAAAAATTTTGAAATTCTTTCAAAATAGTTTTTCCTGATCGGTCCTCTGCAAAGAAACGAAAAAAAAGCTTCCACAAATTTATTACGTCCCTGACCTTCAAGCCCGTGGACCGAACAATCATCGTCATCAGAGTCGACTCAATTGCAGTTAGCCTGTCTGAGCTGTGACACCCTTGAGGGAGACGTCGCTGTCCGTCTTGTGATTGCGTCGATCACTTTCTTTGGTTGATTCTTTGTAACTGGTGAACAGTTAGCGTTGACCATCACGTGTGTTGCGTTGTCCAAAGTTGATAAGAAGTCGAATTTGCTGCTAAGAACGATAGCGTGGATAAGCTGTTGTGAGTCAAGGAGTAAAAGTGTAAACTAGTGATAATTTTGGTTAACAGAAATTGAAGCAGACGTGAAAATAGTAACACTGGTTGCAATAATTGTAGCAGTTATACAGTAGTTGTAATTGTAGCAGAAGCAGCAGGAGTAGTATTAGAAGTAGCAGTAGAAGTCGTGATAATGGTAGTAGTATTTGTATCAGCAGTAGTAGTATTAATAGTAAATAGTAGTTAGTAGTAGTAATAGTATCATTAGTAGTAGTAGTAGTAGTAGTAGTAGTAGTAGTAGTAGTAGTAGTAGTAGTAGTAGTAATAGTAGTAGTGGTAGTTGGAAGTAGTGATAATGGTAGAAGTAGTGGTGATAATAGTAATAGTATTAGTATCAGTAGTTGTAGCAGTAGTAGTTGTTGCAACAGTAACAATAGGGGTAGCAGTAGTAGTGATGGTACTGGTGGTGGTGTGATATATATAGTATCAGTAAAAGTAGTAGTCGTTGTAGTAGTAGTGGTAGTTGTAATTTTAGTACCAGTAATTAATGTAACTGTAGTAGTGGTAGTAGTAGTAGTAGTGGTAGTAGTAGTAGTAGTAGTAGTAGCAGTAGCAGTAGCAGTAGCAGCAGCAGCAGCAGCAGCAGTAGTAGTAGTAGTAGTAGTAGTAGTAGTAGTAGTAGTAGTGATGTTACGGTGATTTAATACAGGCTTCCTACAAAACGGTCAGCTACAGTGCTCTGTAAGAAAGACAAAGGAAAAAGGAGAAAAAAAAATTGTCAAAATTGACGTTGAAGTATTGAGAGTTGTATATGTGTAGAGTTGTAGTAGTGGAAATAGTAGCGCTAGTCGAAACGTAGTGGTAGTAATAGTAGTAGGATGCGAAAACTAGTGGTAGTAATAGTAGTGGTAGTAGGCGACAAGTAAAAGTAGTAGGAGGCGAAAAATAGTGGTAGTAATAGTAGTAAAAGTAGGCAAAAAATAGTGGTAGAACTAGTAAGAGTTTTCAAAAAGTAGTGGTAGTAATGGTATTAGTTGTAGAGAAGTAGTGGTAGTTAAAGTAATAGTATTTTTCACTCACTAAAAAGCACAGAACCACTACAGCAGCTGACCCCTTTGCACTAAATCTTCAAAAAAACATTCACGTGCTCTTGCAGGGTATATGTCTGAAGCAGTTTGATGTCAGCATCATACACGACCTCATATTCGTTGCTTCTTAAAACAATTATGATAGTTAAATTCGTTATTTGTTTCCTCAGACATCCCCAGGTAACTACCCGCGGAGTAGTAGCAGTAAAGGAAAAGATAGTCCCGACACAGATAATGCTGTAGCGGAGTGAAGTGTTAGAGACTTCAATATACTAAATCCTTCTTTAATAGGTTGGTCAATAGTTCCCTTTCGCGCTGCCTTTGTCTTTTCCTAACTCAAGAGCAGAGTCATGCACCGATTTACAGCTGGGTAAACTGAGGCATGATCATCTTTGGAACCTGGGGCCTGGTAACTTTGCCGCGAGTGAGAAGAGCTCTAATACTTCACTATAATCGGTCGTAGTAGCATTAAACACATTAAAAACTGCATACAGTAATTTTTCTCACCATGTGTGTTACTAATTTTGTTTAATTAGTTTCACTGAGGTGTGAGGAAATTAGAACTCGAATATAAGGAAATTAGAGTTTACAAATTTTCTAAAGTTTTCAACACCAACAAAAATAAATCCCAGCAGTTTATAAGAAAATAGAATGCATACATGGCTTCTTTCGATCTCTAAAATTTCAACGGTTTCCTTCTTAAAATTCAGAAATGTAAAAAGACAATAATGCCTTTACGCTGATTTAAAAACAAAAAATTGTTCGTTCTTTTGTTCGTTCGTTGCGCATCAAAATTTGGTTCATCTGTGCTCCTTGCAACCAAGACCAGGTTTATCTGTGCTTCAACATGTGTTGCAGAACGTCTGCAGCACAAAGAAAACATGGCTGTGCTGAAGGCAATTGTTGAAGTAAATCCCCGAGGGATTACCAAAGATTTTCAACCGAGGACGCTCCAAAGAACACTTATGCTTCAAGGATTAGTCCAGCCAATGGCAGTGAAGTTAGACGCTGAGTATTGTGTAGATATACTGGCAGATCGACAGAACGAGCTGTTAAACATAGTTTTGGGTTAGCTAGCCTAAACTCGTCGCTTCCTTGTCCCTATTCTCAGGTTTATCAAGAGGTTCGTACCTCTAACCCACAAAGGTCTCGTATACGAGACCAAAAAAAAAAAAAAAAACAGCATAGAAATCGTAGACCAACGATGGAAAATGCCACGGAGTTATATACACACAAGGCCCACAGTTCCATCAGTATGCGTCATGTAAGTATAACAGTCCGTGTGTACAAAAAAAAGCTATTATTTAACGGCCTTCTCGTTATTTCATTATCTTAAATCCGGTTACCCGTTAAAAGTCGTTAATAGATTCAGTAACTCTCTTGACCAACCTGGAAGACCCGTTGTGTCATATATGGTCATCATCATCCCTAGTTAACTCTCTAAGGATCATAGGCCTTCAGCAAACATAAGCCAAGTATTTCTGTCCCATGCCATCAGCAGAAATTCTCGCCACGTCTTCTTCCTCCCGTTCATGTTTTTTTTTCCTCCAGCTCTCTTCACCGTGTGTTCTTTCATCTTTCTCTATCTCTCTCATACCCTGTGGATTCCAGAACAAGGACTGCTTTGTAATACTATCAGAAGGTTTTCTTAATGTGTGTCAAATCCATTGCTAGCGTCTTCTTCTTATCTCTCGATCCACTGGCACTTGTCACATATCTTGCGTGTCTGAAGTTTTACATTTAAGTCGTTCTTCCTTTTACCCATAGTCCAAGAATAAAATGTCCAAACTTCAGACCACAAACAAATGCTTCCGCCTTGTGCTCCATGTCAGATCATTATTATTATCACCATTCTGCTCACTAAGGGGCTAAAGCCTTTAAAGATTTTCATACCAAGACTTCCAGTCTTGTGCCAAATTTTCGAGGTTTTTCCAAGTCTTGTTTAACATTTTATATCTACGACGAGTTCGATATGCAGTGTTAATTCGTGGACATGATGACTTTTACTGACGGTAATTCTGCCTACCAGTCGTTGTATTTTATTCCTTGCTGATATATGTCTTTGGCTGATGCAGGTTGACTTGCCCAGAATCGTGATGCGTTCAGAGTAGCTGTAATGGAGACAATGTTCTGGAAAGAATACGTCACATGATGATGATGATATGGAAATGCATGCCACCATTATTCATCAAAACTTGGAGCTCATCGTTTGTCCTGTGTAAAATAAATCTATATAAATGACTTCGAAGTGAACGTCCATTATTCGCGTTACACGTTGCAGTGTTCGTATGTTCAAGTCCTGAAAACACCTTTAACACTCCATTTCTCATCTCAGTAAATAATAAACATAAATGGGAATATTGCAGGAACTCGTAAGAAACAAAGAAGTAGACAACTATTCAAAAGAAACGTAACAGCAATGATAGGCTAACTGAGGAATTGAACCCAGTACCGACCGAACGGTGCCATCGCCTCGCTACTGGAGTAAGTCTTGACTGAATACTGCCCACTAAGCATTACAAAAATAATAGCCTACTTGGAGGACAATGCTCGTTGACACGACACTCCAGACAGCTGTGAATTATTAGACCGGAAAACGACCCAGACTTATTATAGACACGATCACCGCATTAGCTTTCCTATCTCCAGTATATGAGAGTAACACGACAAGGACCGTAATACTGTCTAACAAATGTGTTTTTCGATCTCCTTCTGCCTATTTTACCCTGGGTGTTCCAGGACAAGGACTGCCTTCAGATGAAGACATGTAATAATACAGACTTTTAGACGAGAACTAGGCAATGGTCAATGCAGCTGGAGGTAATATAAACTGGAGATGATTAGGACTTCAGGAAATTACCCACCAGTTTATTTACACATTTCCAATGGTAACCCACAAAGGATCGGAACTACTGGGAGACAAAACATGAACGGCAGCAGAGGAAGAAAAGCAGCCAGAAAGTTATAGAAGATATCGTACATAACGCTTCCGGGGCATCCTTTCCTCGTTCTTCTTCTCCTATTTGTTGTATTTAGTGTATTTTCAAAAGAAACGTAACATCAACGATAGGCTAACTGAGGAATTGAACCGTGCGAAGGGCGCCATCGCCTCGCTACTAGAGAAAATCTTGACTAAATACACTGCCCACTAAGCATTACAAAAATTGATAAATGGAAAATGGAGCAACCACTACAACTGGTCCTCTTGCAAGGAAGTCTGCAACAATGCATGTATGTGCTCTTTCAGAAGTGACTTCTGCAGTTTTACTTGATGAGGTTTCTAGTCCTTTGCACAATCTCACATTAGTTCATCTTGCAGCATGTCTAAGGAAGCAGTACCTATTCTTTCTGTGTCGCTTCATCGGAAATTAGGGCGATCGATTTGCTCAATTTGATTTCAGGTTTTCATCTCTTCTGTCGGCCATCTCTTGAGGTTGGTTATAGATTACAATTTCCCGTATTGATGTATGGTAACTTTATTAACAGTACTACATATTCATACTTTAATAATCCAGCAGTAATGAGAACTGAAAAATAGAAATAAAAAGGAAAAAAAATTTCAACATGTCCAAGTGATGTCACTTCACACTGTTAGCATAGAATAATGTTGACATTTGACCTCTGACTGCTGCTAAACATCCACCGCCATCTTGGACACATTTATATGACGCACTATAACTCGGATTTTGCATATGCAAATGAACAAATAATTTATAAATTTATCGTGTTTGTTTTGATTCTTGCAATAACGATTTTTTTTTCTTGTTTTCCTGTAAAAATTATGAGCAAATCATTAAAACTAGTTTTCAAATCCTATCAGAGCCTTTTCTATAATAACAATATAGGAGGCAAATATATATTTCTCGCATCATCTTTAATGCAGAATATTCTGCTGAGCTGTTTTTACAATCGCAGCGTCTATCTTTGTTTGTTTATCTGGTTTTTTTTTTTTTTTTTTGTTCTTCTATGAGTGTATTTTTTTCAGATATATATTTTTTCCGATTTCGTAGAACTTATAAATTTCACTCTTTGTAAATTCAAATGTATTATTATAGCTACCTTGAAACTTATCTTTATTATTCGTGTAAAAATCGAAGAAATTATTCCATACTGTTTATTTAATATTTTTTTCAGTCTGAAGAGACAAAAGAGTTTTTGTTTTCATATAATTTATCGGTCAACATGTCATTTTTTTTAAATGTCTAAATATTATTTTCCGTATTGATGTTTCATAATGTCTGGGTTTCGACTTTCGCTGACGATTAGATTACAGTAAATGATTTTAACCATTACAAGAAAACAAAAAAATAAGACAAATAAGTTAACAGTAATAAGGAAATTCTTTACCACCTAATCTGTTTATCTTGTTGGGCCGGGCAGTGATATTTCTATTTTTAGAATTAATGAACCACCCCCTCGCAAAAAACTGAATGGCAGCGTCCAATATGTATTTTTCTTTAACTGTGCAAAATGTTTCACTAAAACAATATAGTTAGAAATATGAAGAAACGTATGTACACATACACACACAAATGTAGTAAGATTACAACGTTCACTTTTAAACGCTTTTTGTGTAATTTTGACTCTGGACAGATTTCAAAGCGGACAGGTCGTTTGAGCAACTCAAGAGTTTCGCGTCACTAACGAATCCGACGACAGTGTTGTCGCCATCTTGATTTTCGGATATACGGACATATTTTCTTCAGTCATCGTTGCTTTTTTCTAGTTTGGGCAGACGAGAGAAGCCATGAAACAAGTAAGATAATATATAATTAAATTGATAGTATGCGCAATTCATTTTATGTATCTGGCTTGCGAGATTTCAAGTTCTTGATAATGTGAGATTAAATTAGAATAATTTTCCATTTACTCACTTGCCTTTTATGATGGAGCAATATATTTTGGTTGATCTAGAGAAAAACCTACATCTATTATTGTATTTTGTTAACTCTTTCTTTCTTTTTTTTTTTTTAAATTTAACGATGAAAAATATCCCGTTCAACCTCTGGTGGGTTATAATTAGAATATGTATTGTTTTATTTTCCAAATAATATGAACAACAGCCGATCTGGGAAAGTAGCATCACACCTGTCAAATCATTGTAAATAGGGCAAATCCTAATTAGCCTACTAATTATGCTTGTATTTGTTAAAAAAATCCCAAACAAACAAAAACGAGATAAAACCTAACAATACCAAACAAAAACACCAAACAAAAATAATATTAATGTGGAGAGGTGTAAAGGCCTGGTGTTTCCAGTTATATAGGCTAACTGACTTTAATAGATATTTAATTGACTTTCAGCTGTCAAAAGTCATATGTATTGTAAGAACAAGATCAGACATTTACCTTCCCAATTAATATATATTAACTCTTTCGAGATTATGTTTCCTCTTAAGGAAAATCTTTGCCCATTTTTCTAAATTCAGGATGGAATTTCTTCACATCTTTCGTACAAATTATTGTAGATCCGTAGGCTAGCTTTTCCCCATGTGTCCATATTATTAGTATTTACCGATTTGGCTTTAACATGTCTTCATTTATTCTCTCTTCGTATTTTCTTTCAGTTCCCTCTCCGACTTTTTTTTCATACCAATGTATCAAATTAACAATATCACTTTAATGATGGTAGCGATTATTAAATGTAAGTTAATGATGAATAAATACAGTACACAAATTTTACCTTCGTAATTAGTGCTTCTCAGTCCATCACTTCGTACAATTCTAGTCAGTCCAAAATTATATTTTATTGGTTTTATTTAACAGTTTTTGATTACACATAAATCAAATCAATATTCAGATAATAATTTTGATGTGTTGAAAATAATCACTGAAGCCAGCATTTATTGAATTCTATGCACTAGATGTTTGTATATTTTGTTACGTTGTGTTGTCCTTAATTGTGATGTGTATTCATGCCATGTTGTTATCACTAAGTTTCCTGTTCATCTGATTTATTTTCTTCTAACTTCCTTTGTACATTTTTAGATACTTTTCACTCTTTGTACATGTTTTTCTTCATCATTTTGTTATCTCTCTTTCGTTCTATTTCTTCTTCTAGTGCACCTACCTCTACTGTTATTACTAATACAATAACAATAACAACCACCACTACTACTACTACTACTGCTGCTACTTCTACTACTACTACTGCTACTGTTACTACTACTGCTACTGTTACTACTACTGCTACTGTTACTACTACTGCTACTGTTACTACTACTACTGCTACAACTGCTATCACCCTTTACCAGTACATTCAGAACTGTTACTTTTACTACTGTTGCTGCTACCATCACTAAGATCTATTTATCCATCCACATATTTCTATTTTTTACTATTACAACAACAACAGTAACACCCATTACCACTACTTCTACTACTACTTCTACTACGACTACTACTACATCTACATTTGCTGCTACCATCACTAATATCTATCTATCCATCGACCCATTTCTACTTTTACTAATACAACAACAACAGTAACTACCACCACTACTACTACTACTTCTGCTACAACTACTACTACTTCTACTACATCCAGAACTACACTTCTACTGTTGCTACTATCATCACTAATATCTATCTATCCATCCACCCATTTCTAAAAATTTACTAATACAGCAACAACAGTAACAACCACTACTACCACTACTTCTGCTACAACTACTACTACATCCAGAACTACACTTCCACTGTTGCTGCTACCATCACTAATTACTATATACCCATCCACCCATTTCTACTTTTACTAATACAACAACAACAGTAACAACCACTACTACGACTATTTCTGCTACAACTACTACTACTTCTACTACATCCAGAACTACTGCTGCTACTATCGCCACTAATATCCATCAATGCATTTTTTTTTTTTGCTTCTTGTGGAGCGTGGATACGCCACTGCAGGTAACCCCAGAGACCCCCGGGAACTGTACTGAGTACATCACTAATATCAAATCTAAAATGTTGTTATTTGTTCAACATGTAGTTTTACCTTTATTTTTGTTAAATTTTATATGAATGACTTCAAATATGAAAGTTCTTTTTTTTTTCTATGATATTATTTGTTCTAATATAAGTTCGATATTTGTATAGTACAGGTATTGGCAAGTTTATTGGCTATATTAGTTCATGTATTAAAACACCTCGTGTCTGAGGAGACAAACAAAATTAATAGGGCTACTGGTCCTTCAGACATGTCGTACAAGGCAACTAATATGAGATTGTGCATGGGTCTGGCAGCCTCACCGTATAAAATAAATTGATATTAAAACCACCGCTGTGGGAGCACGTGCTTTAGTGTAGGCCTTCCTGCAAGAACGTCAGCTACAGTTGCAGCTCAGTGCTCCGTAAGTCGCGAGAAACTGTTTGATAATAATGACGATGATATAAACTGATTTAATTTGATGCAGAAGTTGCTTCTTGTCAGGCAAAATCTTCAACTTACTATTTAAATTGTGGTTGTGTTGATCTGGAGTTGATCACATTTTGGGAAATCCGTTACACCCAAATCTATGTATTTCTTCTTCTTCGTACACTCTCAGACGTCAGCTTCAATAAGTTTAAAGAAAGCAGTGGTCAGCCTGAGGCTGTTGATATCTCCGTAGATTTTCTCCAGGAATGGTACTGGTGATGGCCATATTCGTTTTCTCTGTTCCTCATATGTTGGGCATATTTGAAGCAGACGTTCAGCAGTCATTATATCAGTGCCACAGTCACACTCATCGGTAGTTCCTATCTTTAGCTTGTTGAATAGGTGGTATCTCAATTTGTTGTAATCTATGTATTTACTAAAATGTATTCTTTTACAAATGACCTCGACCATGTACTTAGCTCTTTTCAGACCTGATATTTTGTATCATTCTTTTCATACTCTGACATATCTGATGTTCCTTAATACGTTTTAATTTGAAGTCTACCCAAGAGTTTTATTATCAAATTGTTTGTAATTAAACAGATGAAAGTTATTATAAGTAGCTGCAGTATCTTGACTAAATTAATGACATATGACTTCAGTAGGCACCTTTCTAGTGTAACTGTATGACCAGAAACACATGAGCGTAATCAGTTATGATGGTGACGTAATAACCAATAAACACATCTTTATAATATTTCCTACTAAGGCTTGTGGTATTCTGACAGACAATTCCTACCTGCATGAAAACATAAAAAAGTATCACAAACTTTATATTTAACTCTTGTTTTTCTTTCAGTCTTTACAGTCTGATAGTAAAGCTTACAATTTCTTTTTGTTTTTGTAAATTCAGGGCCGAGAAATAAACAGGTGGCATTGAAGCGGGTGATCCATCATCATATACACACATGTGTTCCCAAATTCACTGATTAGTTCTTCTGTCAAATCTAGCTGGTCTTTTTAGTTCTTCTGTCAAATCTACCTGGCTATAACTAGCTGGTCTTTTTAGTTCTTCTGTCAAATCTACCTGGCTATAACTAGCTGGTCTTTTTAGTTCTTCTGTCAAATCTACCTGGCTATAACTAGCTGGTCTTTTTAGTTCTTCTGTCAAATCTACTAGGCTATAACTAGCTGGTCTTTTTAATTCTTCTGTCAAATCTACCTGGCTATAACTAGCTGGTCTTTTTAGTTTTTCTGTCAAATCTACCTGGCTATATCTAGCTAATCTTTTCAGTTCTTCTGTCAAATCTACCTGACTATAACTAGCTAATCTTTTCAGTTATTCTGTCAAATCTACCTGGCTATAACTAGCTGGTCTTTTTAGTTCTTCTGTCAAATCTACCTGGCTATATCTAGCAAGTCTTTTCAATTCTTCTGTCAAATCTACCTGACTATAACTAGCTGGTCTTTTTAGTTCTTCTGTCAAATCTACCTGGCTATATTTAGCTAGTCTTTTCAGTTCTTCTGTCAAATCTACCTGGCTATAACTAAATGGTCTTTTTAGTTCTTCTGTCAAATCTACCTGGCTATATCTAGCTAGTCTTTTCAGTTCTTCTGTCAAATCTACCTGGCTATATCTAGCTAGTCTTTTCAGTTCTTCTGTCAAATCTACCTGGCTATATCTAGCTGGTCTTTTCAGTTCTTCTGTCAAATCTACCTGGCTATATCTAGCTGGTCTTTTCAGTTCTTCTGTCAAATCTACCTGGCTATATCTAGCTAGTCTTTTCAGTTCTTCTGTCAAATCTACCTGGCTATATCTTTTCAGTCAAATCTACCTGGTAGCTGGTCTTTTCAGTTCTTCTGTCAAATCTACCTGGCTATATCTAGCTGGTCTTTTCAGTTCTTCTGTCAAATCTACCTGGCTATATCTAGCTAGTCTTTTCAGTTCTTCTGTCAAATCTACCTGGCTATATCTGACTGGTCTTTTTAGTTCTTCTGTAAAATCTAGCAGGCCATATCTAGCTGGCATTTTCAGTTCTTCTACATCTAGGTGTTTTTTTCTGCCAGTCATGAAATAAAATACAGTATAAGCATTTACCATAGCAATATCCAGACAGTGAAAAAAAAAAAAAAGTTTTCCAATATGTATTGGTCTTTATCAAAACATTGTACTTGTTAATCAGCTGGTCACATATGTATATATTATAATCCCTTACAAGATTTGGCTGTCTAACATTAAAGTTCTCGAAAATTCGCATTAACCTTAGTTTTACGTTTAGCAAACCTATGGCCATTTACATTGTGAATGCTTGAACCCATTGTTATAGTTGTGTTATCTCTCCACTGCAGTGCTAGTAATTCTCTCTCTGTAACCCATCTCATTGCACCTTTGATACTATTTATTTCATATTCCTTTATATTACAATTTAAGTAAAGATAAAGGAAGTCCCTATAGCAGATACTGCATTAGGGGAGTTAATTGTTAGAGACTTCACCATATTAGGTCCAGCGTCGAGAGGTGGTGTGACCAGTTCTCTTCCTGGCCGCCTTTTCCTTTCCCAACTCAAAATCAGGTACATTTTTACAGCTGGGTAGACTGGAGCGTGTCGGTACCGTGATTCGAACCCGGTACCTTTGCCGCTAGAGACCAGCGCTCTAACCACTCTGCCAATCGCACGCTCACAATTTAAGGAAAAAAGGATCCCGTTACACGCTCATTGAGGCATATTGGGAATATGGTGTTAGGCCCATATTTTCTTGACCATCGGCACACTATGGGTGAAATGGTCAGCATCTCGCCGGCCGCCTTAACCTTCCCAGGGTTGCTATGGTTCCCAATTGGGGCTGGGTCGACCCAGGAGCCGTTTGCGGCCTAAAAAATCCCACCTCATCTGGGGATCGAACCATAGACCACTGAGCTAGGAAGCCAGTGCACTAACCACTATGCTACCGCGGCTCCCTCACAATTTAAGTACCGATAGATAAACGCTGCAGATTTTGACGTGACTGTGATATCTTGATGTGATTCTTGTTTGTGCTTCTGCTTGATCTTCTCGGAATTTTGTATGTATTTAAAAATAATACTTGACAAACACATATATATGAAAAGTGTAAATATCTGAAAAGCACGTACATGTTTATGCTAAAAAAAAACAAGATCATAAACAAACTAACAGAAGGCTTCATAAAATCACAGAGGTAATACATTTTTATGCTAAATCACAAGATATTTAAAAAAAAAAAAAAAAAGAATACGTGAATTGTAATGTAGAAATGCAAAGAAAGACTCATGAACAATTGCTAATTGGAAAAGGGGTCAAAATTTATAGTAATTAAAGGGTACAATTATACAACCGCATAAATTTAGCCAAAATATTCATTACAATAAGAGATTTTAATATTAAAATTAGGGCTAAAAGTAAACTAAGTATTAATTCATTGATAAATGATTCAAAATATTGATAAATTAGTTTTGTGATATTTGCTCCATGAAACCTTTTAAGCAAGTTTTTTAAAAAAATTTTCATTTGTTAATCACTTCTCAGTTTTCAGATTACGAAGAACCTATTCTATCAGCAGAAGTTTTAGTAAATATTTTTGTTTAAATTGAATGTAAATCGAAAAGTTGCTACCGAACGTAGACTCTTCCACTTTTTCTCTCTTTCTCTGCCTCCCTTCTCTGTTTCTTTACGTACTTTGGGAATTTAACAAGTTACTGATGAAAGAGGTATGGCACTTTGCCAGCGTGTTCAAAACTGAGTAGTGATTCGAGAGCAATTATGTAAAACAAAGACGTTCATTCATTCTCATTCGCTCATTCATTCAGCATCGTTCAGCTCCCAACGTAGCATAGGATTTCAACAAATTTCTCCCAAGTTCTCCTGTCCTGTCTAGCGCTTTCCATATAATTTTTATCCCTGTCATGTGTGTCTTCAATTCTCATCTGCGTGTGTGTAAGTGATTTTTTTTAAAAAACTATATTATTCGATTAAAAATACTTTACTCTTTTGCATCCTAAGTTAAAAACACGCTCTTCCAAATTTACCGTTATCACAATCTGAAAAAAGGAGCCGCGGTAGCATAGTGGTTAGTGCACTGGCTTCCTAGCGCAGTGGTCTATGGTTCGATCCCCAGATGAGGTGGGATTTTTTTAAGCCACAAACGGCTTCTGGGTCGACCCAGCCCCAAATGGGTACCAGAGCAACTCTGGGAAGGTTAAGGCGGCCGGCGTGATGCTGACCACATCACCCCTAGTGTGCCGACGGTCAAGAAAATATGGGCCTAACACCGTATTCCCAATATGCCTCAATGGGCGTGTAACGGGATCCTTTACCTTTACCTTACAATCTGAAAGAAGTAAAACATGAAACTACTATAGTGCGTTTCAAAAAGATCGGTCGACGATTGACTTCAAATATCTCCATATTCCTTGCACTGATAAACATGATTTTTTGCATGTGGTCTTATATTTTCAATGTCCAAAAGTTTTTATAAAATTCAATGTTGCAGGTAGTGTTCTTTTCTTGCAACGGCTAATTCCTTTGATCTTTTTTAACGAAGTAATTATTTTGTCCTGGAAGAAAATAATTTACCGTAAATGAAGGAAGTTGCATATTTTCGGCATAGGCGTATGTACAATTCGAATGTTAGAGGGGTTTGTTAACTGATTACTACGTGAGGTCCTGTTTTATTTCTTCGAAATATTTGAGAGAATAATAACGCCTATTCGTTGTAAATGTTACTTTTTATACTAAAACGTGAATGGATGCATGAAGAGGTGAAAGTACTGTGTATATTAAAAATAGTAGGGAAATCGCGGAGATAAAAAGGAAATGAATTGGTTTACATATACACATAGATGGAGGAGAAAACATATAAAACATATAAGGTATTTATACATTTATTCTGAGTCAGACGAATCTAACATATTGATTACTATTCTCGGCTGAACGAACGACAGTCCATCTTTTTTCCAATAGTCATTTTCCTCTTTTAAGACATGGTCTTCACATTTACACCAATAATCTTTGTCTATCTGCGAGAGAGCGGCATATTGGATGTCGGGATTTTGTCTTCTTCTGCCACAGCGTTGTGGTATGATGCGTTGTCCATTATCAGACAGGACGGTCTGTCTAGGGGCGGAAGAAGAGTATTTTCAATCCACTCTCTAAATATGTTACCGTTCATCTCGGTATGATAGTCCCGGTTGTCCGTATAATTGGAAGTGAAAATAAGTTCAGACCTAGAATACCGTAAAATACGCCTATGCACTGAAATACACAATCAGTAGAATAGTAACTGAACACACCGGAAGAGTCAATGTAATGTTCAAAACAGTGCGGTAGTGAGCTGAAACACTTAGAAAATCACGTGACATGCGTTCAAGATGTTAAATCGAAATAGCTCACAAATATGAAGGGGTAAGGCCTTTAAAATTACGGTTGGACTAGGAGGTAGTCGATTTTGTATACTTTAAATAAAGAAAATTTAAAACCATAAGTTTGTTAACGAGGAAAAGAATGTCCCCCACAGGACATAGCGATCATTAGGTCATATGCAAAGTTGCAACAATTACGATCAAGTGGTTGCAGAGATATTGAATATTAAACAACGGCAAACATTGTGAAACGCACTATAACAGTTGACTTGATCAAAACAAACTTGGCAGTAAAAGAAAAACAAAACATAGCCAATAAATATACTTATATTTATTTTATTTTTTTTTTTAAAGAAAGCTACGAATAACAACCTGGAAATACATATTAAACTTCTAATGCCAGTGAAATGTCATTTCACAGATATACATTAATTTTCATACACAAGCTTGGATATAGATGTAGTTTCATGACGAAGTACAAAGTCAGAAACCGAAACCAGCAAACGCGAACATATCTATACAAAAGCACACACTGAAAAGAAGCCACAAATACACACAAATAAATACAGCCTCACAAGGATAAAAAAGGATCACGTATTTAAAAAAAAAAACATATAAATATTGAAACAAAACCTTACATACAAAACGTAAAAACACAACTTACAAACATAAACAAATATTCAAACAAAATCTTACAAAGAACAATACCAGCAAACAGAAACAAATATTCCAACAAAAAATTAGACAGAACAATTTAAAAAACACACAGAAATATTCTAACAATGTTCTTTGAGAGAACAAAAACTTACAAATACACACACATATTGTAACAAAACCTTACAACGAAATGAGCTCTCAGACAGACACAAAAATGTTAAACAAAATCACACGAACAAAAACGATCAAAAACACACATACACACATTTCATACAGCCACAAAATACACATCCCCATGCACACAAGTATTCTAACAAAATCTCACAAACGGAAGCTCACAAGGCACACAAACATTCACACAAATTCTCACGATCAGAAACTTGTAAACAACCATAAATATTAAAAATGTTCAAATCAAATCTCATACAAAAACTAGTTCACAAACACACATATATCCTAACAAAATCTCACAAGCATATTAACGAACAAGCACACGTAATTCAACCAAATCTCATTTTTTAAAAACCGCACACAAATAATGCAAACAAATCTCACAAACACGCACACACACAAGGTCAGTCTCACAAGGAAACTTCACAAACACAGGTAAATATTCAAAGAAAATCTGTGTAGCACAAATTGACCAACATTCAGAATTAACAAAGTAAATTTCACTAGTAGAAACTTGAAAAATTCAAAAAAATATTCAAATATAATCTCACAGTCAAAACTTTTAACACATACATCTCTTTATACTACTCTTCCAATAAAAAACAGAAACGTACGCGAATATTCAAATAAAATCTACAGTTTAAAAACTCATAAACAATCACAAATATTGAAACAAACTTTCACCACACGAAAAAAAAAGGAAGGAAATTTTCACACACCCAAATGTTCAAAACAAAATCTCACAAAGAATACTCCCAAACACGCACAAATAATTAAACCAACTTTCTCGTAGAAAAATTTAACCAAGCATACTGTTATATTTTCAGTTATTATGTAATCAGAATAGATGACATTTAAATTTATTCCGGTATCTGTTCATTTGCCAGGTATAATTCTCAAGAATAGGGCACATCTCATGGACAGGGAAGAAAACAAATAGAGAGGTCATACAAAAGCTTGGAATGAAAAGAGAAATAAAGCATGAAATCAAAGTTAGATAAAATATTTTGGTCATAAACAGATAAAATATTTTGGTCATAAAAAAGATATAACACCTTGCTGAAAACCGCAATGGAAGAAAGACTTGACGGCTCGCGTGCAAGAGAAAGACAATGGAAAGATCAATAGATGGAAAGGAAAGAGTCTACCAGAGTGTACCATCAAGACAAGAGACAGGAAAGAGTCTACTAGAGTGTACCACCAAGACAAGAGACAGGAAAGAGTGTATCATCAAGACAAGAGACAGGAAAGAGTATACCATCATGACAAGAGACAGGAAAGAGTCTACCAGAGTGTACCATCAAGACAAGAGACAGGAAAGAGTGTACCATCAAGACAAGAGACAGGAAAGAGTCTACCAGAGTGTACCATCAAGACAAGAGACAGGAAATAGTCTACCAGAGTGTACCATCAAGACAAGAGACAGGAAAGAGTCTACCAGAGTGTACCATCAAGACAAGAGACAGGAAAGAGTCTACCAGAGTGTACCATCAAGACAAGAGACAGGAAAGAGTCTACCAGAGTGTACCATCAAGACAAGAGACAGGAAAGAGTCTACCAGAGTGTACCATCAAGACAAGAGACATGAAAGAGTCTACCAGAGTGTACCATCAAGACAAGAGACAGGAAAGAGTCTACCAGAGTGTACCATCAAGACAAGAGACAGGAAAGAGTCTACCAGAGTGTACCATCAAGACAAGAGACAGGAAAGAGTCTACCAAAGAGTACCATCAAGACAAGAGACAGAAAACGTTGGAGATCCATTGCAGCCGACCTTCGTTGTGGAGATGGCAGCTGATGCATGAATGAAAAGTTCCCAGTTTTTTTCTTAGGAGACAAAGAAAGACAAAACCACTGCTCCCTAATACAATGTCGTAAGAGGCGACTAATAGTAGGTTGTGCATAGGACGGGCAACCTCATCATGTCACTAAAGTTGTTACATGTAAATCAAATTCCGCAGCAGAACCAGTCAGGTTAATCTACAGGTTGTATCACGTTTACTTATTTTTCGCGAATTTCAGTTAGTTCTCACTTTATTTTCGTTCTCGTTTTTTTTTTTTTAATTTTTCGTTTGTCCCTGACAAAAACATTGTGACCGTAACGTAGGCAATTTTTTTTTTCTTTCGTCTAATAAAAGGTAGTACTTGTTTTTGTTTGTCTCACTTGTTTCGTGATTCCCTACCTCTCTGGTTCTTGATCATCTTTAGCTAACAAAACTGTATCATTTACGTATTCTTCAAATTAACTTTAATTCTGATGACAGGCTTTATTTCCAATAGGAGTTTTTAGCCTTGTTTTTGGTTCTTTTTCTTCTTCGTCTTCTTCGTTCACTCTCAGACGTCTATTTCAATACTTTCAAAGAAAGCAGTGGTCAGGCTGTGGTTAGTTGTATGTTTTGTTTCAACGTAGACACCAGGTCCATCGGTTATATTAGGCCGCGTGTAACTAAAGGAATGAGGAAGGCATGGACATACCTTGAACTGATGACAAAGGATGGACAGACTTGGCATAAGCTTGTGAAGGCATATGCTCCTTGACGAGTTAAAGGTGATGAAAGATGTCAAAATATATAAAAGACCTTATAGTCTCTGGGAAGGTTAAGGCGGGCGGCGTGATGCTGACTACGTCACCCCTAGTGTGCCGATGGTCAAGAAAATATGGGCCTAACACCATATTCCCAATATGCCTCAATGGGGGTGTAACGCGATCCTTTACCTTTTACCTTTATAGTCTGGTACCATACAATCCTTGGCAGAAAGATTAATCGTTTGAGGGCGCAGGAAAATGACAGTAATAAACTAGCTGTAGATATTATTTCCTAGCAAAACACAAAGAAAAGACACCATTCGTAGCCATCTTTCAAGATGTACAGAAAACACCACAAACAAACGAAAAAACTCGCCACGGAGATAAAACCTCAACTCCCGTATTTTCTTCTGACGTCTTCTAAAGTTCCAATCTCACTTCCACGCTTTACCATTTTTCTTTTGTGTCGTACTTTCATCACTCACATCTTTAACAGCGTTTAGGTCGACGAGGATCCGGACGAAGCTGCTCTAAATTGCAATTAGGTCGTCTGCATACACGGGACGGTCAGGAGAGTCCAGTGACTGTCGGGGACTCGAACCAATCGTGTCGTTTGTCAACTGTCCGGAGAATGCGTTACATTTGAAGACACCTTGTTCCGACTTAATGTATGCTAGGTTTAGAAAGAGACGCCCGATTGGCTAAGCCGGAGAGCGCTTTCCGCTTGCGGCACAGTTATAGAGTTCAGGGATTGTAACCTGGCCAGGTCACGCTCCGTCTACTCAGCTGTAAAAATAGATAGGCTTAACTGACTGTGCTCTTGAATTAGGAAAGGCAAAGGAGGCGACAGATGGTAGTGGTCACCCCACTTCATAAAAAAAGCTGGACCTAGTATCATGGTCTCTAACACTTGACTTCCCTAAGGCAGTTTCACCTTTTACGCTGGAAAAGGAAATCCTGAATGAAAGTTATGAAGGCATATTTGTTTACCTGTAGTAGATATACTGTTTACTTACAATAACTAGTTGATAAATAAGGTCACGTCAGCACATATTTTAATGCCGGATAGAGTATGTCCTGGTTCGAATCCAAATTTGATGCCACAGCCCATATTTTTAGTTTCTTGCATTATTATTAGAACCAGACACGTGCATGTGGAACAGGAAATGAGAAGAAGACACTGGAGATGGATAAGACACACATTGAGGAAGCCTGTTGATAAGACACACATTGAGGAAGCCTGAAAACCAATTAGTTACGACCTACATATACACTGTTTAGTGTGATATTTTCTTTATTGTGTATATTCTGTGTTATGTACTGTTTTATTCTTCTCAGTGGTGTTTTTACATTTTAGTTATAGCTCAAACTGTTGAGTTGTTCAGAACTTTGGCTGTGTCTATACTGGCATGCAATTGCTATTGGTTGGAGGTTTAAATCCGTATCTTTCTGGGGAAGCCCACCACAGTAGAGCTACTGACTAGGCAAGCAGGTGGATCTGCAAAGTTCCAGGAGCATCTTTATTTTTAAATGTTTTCTTTTGTTTTCATAATATAGTGTTTTATTAACTTTTGTATTTATGAATGGTGTTTTAATGCCTATAAGATTTTCTACACTGATTTCTACATTGTGGTTATTTTAGTATGTCTTAATGTTTTGGCTATGCTTCAAATTTCTTGCAGTCCACCAGAATGTGTTTAATTGTATTTAACTCTTGACACTCTTCGCACATGGGTTCCAGTCGCACGAAATATCCATGCTTGAACCCTACCAATATTTTTATTAATTGGTATTTTTAGTTCATCTTGTATTTGACATTTTTGCTGGATTTTTTTCAGGACTTGATATATACGTGTCTTCCTTTTTTTCTGCTTTGGTCCCATGCTGTTATATATTCTTTGTTTCTGTCTTTAATTCCTTTCACCGTTTTTTTTTTAAAAATCGTCCTCAATTACTTGTAACCTGGGAATTCCAGAAAAAGGATTTCATTGTAACACATTCGGCAGGTTTCCCCAGCGTGTGTCCCAATTAGGCGGCTTTTTCCACGCTTTGGGTTCTGCTTGTACTTGTCTGCTTCTTTCCATCTATTTAAGATTGGTGACCTTGTCACAGCATTGTAACAGTTATATTCTGGACAAGAACATATTTCTAAAAGTCTGTAAATCTTTCATCTGTTTTATTGTTCTCCAGGTCTCAGAGCAAAACCGAGGGACTGCCTTGACTTTTGCATTGAATGTAATTTTTTTTGCACTGAAATTCATTTCTTTGATTTCTATATAATTCTCAATGCATTGAAAGCTTCTTTTGCTTTATGTCCGCTTATTTTGATATAGCTGTCTATTTCTCTTTGTGTGTATTGCTGCTGAGATATATTGTTCTTATTCTGTAAAAGTCCCAGTTGTTGTAACCTCTAATCACGTGATGGAATAATAATGCTGTCCTAATATTGTCATTAAAAATATAGATGTTGTTGATTAAAAACAAAGATTATTATAATTAAGCACTAATGCATTTATAAAGAAACGTAGCTTCACTCAATGAAAAATAGCAAAACATCAAACGGATAATATTCATATCAATTAACAGAAAAGAAGATTAAAGAAATATGACCACAAAGCATCATCTATTATTTCTCTTTAGTAGTGACCTTACGGGTAAATTAAAATCCCAGCTTTTATAACAACATATGTACTATTTTAGTTCGCTATAACTCCTGAAGAAGGTCTCGTAGTCGTAACATGGAGCTTTAAAAAAACAATAACCTTTCAGAACGATGAAAGCAATGGTTGACAGTTTTAACACTACGATACAGCAAGCAGCTTTTAAGTCTATTCCAAGAAAGACAAGGAGATATTATAACCGATATTGGATTGGGACCTCAAAACGCAGCAATAGAGACCGCAGTCAGCGACTCATAGCTTGACTGCCTGCGTCAGGACCAGCGAACCAGAGCTGGTCAAGACCGCACTCCACCTCCACGTGGTGGTCCTGGAAACAGTCTGCAGCTGTGCAGGCTGGCTGAGCGAGTGTGGATCGAAATGGGAAGGCAAACCCGATCCTAAAAAATGCCGTGCAGAAGTCGGATGTGTCGACCGAAAGGTGCAGATATCACAGCTACGTTGTAAACAGACACAACGCAACCACCGTCCTTTTCAGGGCGAACGAAGAAGAAGAAGAAGAAGAAGAAGAAGAAGAAGAAGAAGAAGAAGAAGAAGAAGAAGAAGAAGGATTGAAGAAATTGGGCAACTTGATAATTGTGGTTGTTTTAGATGTTATGAATGTTGGTGTTATTTTTATAGTGTAACTGAGTGAGGTCAAGCTGTGAAGGCCCCTGAGTATGACAATTGATGAGGTGTGTTCTCAGGAAACCTTTCTGCTACCACCCTAAGATCTCACTCAGACTTATTTTGACTAGTATGTCTGATAGCTACGTCTAATGTCTAGGGTAATGAATTAGTGGTGTGATGGTAACCCAATACTCAAGACACTCACAAATATTAAGTTCTATGATGAACTCGACTAACACTGTGTTTTAAGTTTGGTATTAGAAAATCTTTTTTACAATTTTATTAGTCCTGAACCTAATATTCTTTTGGTCAGGACTGTCAAATCAAATGAAAACAATCTATGTATATATATATATATATATATATATATATATATATATATATATATATATATATATATATATATATATATATATATATATATATATATATATATATATATATATATATATATATATATAAATAAAATTCAATCAAACAAAAAGGACAAACTGTCCAAGCACATACTTTAAAATATAATAATGATGTTACTAAACCTATATTAATTCTTAATTTATACTGGATGGCGGGTCGGGGTGTTTACATCATACCCGGTCTGTCTTCATAAAGTTTCTTTTCTCTTTATACATGTTTATTGGTGGAAAAGTCTTTATTACTAATACAGTTCAGTTATTATCTGGTGGAATAGTTGATGAATTTTCCTCGGGCCAGGTTTGTTGTACTTATCTGGCCCTTGAAGATAGAAGGTAGTTGTCTTTCCGGCCAACGGCCACTGTTGTACTTGTCAAAAAGTAATAGGGTAGACAGCGTGTACACCTATCAGTACTGGAATACATAGTCTTCTCAAATACTTCACTCAGAAATCTGGCACTGGTCTAGTGCCAGACAAAAACCCTGTAACATGAAATTATGTTCTGTCTTAACATAATATCTAATCCACCAATTTTACAAACACTAATATACAATATATTTAAAATAACAGACATGGGTCAGCTCTCTCTGAACAACCCAGCTCATCCGCATAAATGATGTAATAAGTAGTACCAGTTTCACATTCCTCTCCCCTAATGGCTGCAACACCTCTGCCATTATCCATGATCTTTTTCTATTAAATATGATAGGTGAGATTATCCATGGTGACAACCTATAAAATATTTTAGTTCCACATCTCTTGTAGCTTGTTATATGATGGATCAATCTCTAGGCCCTGCAGAAGTCGGCTAGGGACCTAGTCTATGTACTTACAGTCGTAATATTTTTCATTTGGCAGTATCTCTCACTCACATTTTTAAATAAAATATTAATAATTTCTGTCTTACCATAAATTCAATGAAAACACACAGGTACGTTGATTTGGCACAACTTCAGACGTGCCACTGGCTGGACTATGACGCCTATTTATTTTACTTTAATATATATTTAATAAGGCAAGTCACACTTCACAGTCTTTCAATCGTCCTGCTCAATGGACAGTAATAATTCAAATGGCGTCGAGCCTTCAAATTTTTTTCTCAATATTAGCTAAGCTGGCCAATGGGATCGGACGATTCTCAATTCTGACTTCAATTTGAAAAATAAGCCAAAATTACAGCCCAGTTTTGGTGTACCTCTGTCGGTCGGTCCGTCCGCTTTTGGCGTTAGTTAAAAATAGACTTGCTTTTTGGCCTAATACATTTGCCTCTCACTTCCAAAGTTCCCCGATTGGACTTTGACCCTCCCTCTTCTGCCTCATTTCCACCAACGCGCGTCCAAAATGTTATAGATAGTGAATGCAAACACGAGGGTCTGTTCGACAGGAGCCATCTGGTATGAAGATTTCACCACTATGATGGATAAAGTATTTACCACTGCCAAAGAAATTATTCTTCTAGGCGATTTCAACATCGACATGCGCAACATAAACCAAACATGGGAAAACATCATCCTATCTTACAACCTAAAACAAATAGTCAACCAGCCTACCAGGGTAACAAATGCATCATCCACAATAATTGACCACATCTACGTCACCTGTGCAGACAATATTATAGAATGCTCTGTTCCTACTGTCGCGATGAGTGACCACTACCCTATATGTTGCACGTGGTCAAAGAATAAATATAAAGCTCCAAGAAATAAACATATCAGTATTAAATTTAGAAGTTTTAAACATTTCAACCGTGAACTATTTTTACATGATTTGCGAACTGCACCTCTTGCCAGTGTTTACCAGCTTTCTGATCCCGACGACGCCATTGCCCATTGGGACACGTATCTTTCTTTGTGTTTTTGATAACCACGCACCAACTAAAGAAGTTCGTGTGAAACGACAGGTCAAATCTCCTTGGATCACACAAGCAGTGCTAGACGCCATGAGGCAGAGAGATGAAGCTCATAAAAACAATAAAAACAAGGACTTTAACATATACAGAGAACAGAGGAACAACGTGCAATATTTAATTCGTAGAGAAAAAAGAAATTACTTTAAAAATTTGGTTCAGAACAAAACAAACAGTAAAGATATATGGAAAGCAATCAATACCTTAGCGAACAAGCGAAATCTGTCAGTCTCGTCAACCCCTAATACTTCATTTACTCCCACAGACTTCAGCAATTACCTTCAGGCAGAAATAAACAGTCTTAAATCTACAATACCAAATTCACCTTGTGACTTAGGCAGGCTGTCAGTATTTTGTGAGAACAAATGTACCAACACAATCCCATCCAACATTCCGTTTATGACAGTTAATGAAGTGTATAACTATCTTCCAGGCCTTAAAGATAATAACTCATCATCAGTAATCGAATACTGCGTATTGCGGCTCCAGCTATTAGTGATTCGCTTACATACATATACAATCAATGTATCGCACGGAGTTACTTTCCGTGGCACTTTAAAGTCGCTAAGGTATATCCTCTCTTAAAACCTGGCTCTTCCGACAATAATAACCTTGGTAACTATAGGCCAATCTCCTTAATATCATCGCTATCCAAACCACTAGAAAAACACATACATAAAATAACACTACAACACCTAGTTAACAACGGCTTGCTAATTGATAGTCAGTCGGGGTTTAGACCTAAACATTCATGTCACACAGCTCTAACTAAGATGATTGACAACTGGCACTTAAATATTAATAACGATAACATATGTGGGGCAGTTTTTGTAGACTTTAAAAAAGCATTTGATATGATAGATCACGCTATTTTAATTAGAAAACTAGAAACATCAAAAGTAAACCTTCAACTAGTGACGATAATTAAATCATTCCTGTCAGACAGAAAACATGTAGTTTCTTACAATAACTCTTGCTCATACCCAACCATAATAAATACCGGCGTTCCTCAGGGCTCTATTCTTGGGCCTCTACTTTTTTGCCATATACATTAATGACCTTCCATTACACGTCGAACACGCATCCTGTGACCTATTTGCTGATGACTGTACTATCTACACGAGTGATACAAGTTGCAACACACTCGAACTATCGTTACAAAAAGATACAGACAATCTGATTAAGTGGAGCATCGGAAATCGCATGCTAATTAATATAATTAAAACAAAGTGCATGTTAATATCAACTAGACAAAAATTACAAAAATTCTGAGAAAACAACACTTCAGATCTATATTGGTACCTCACCAATTGAAAACGTTAATGAACATAAAACTCTAGGAATAGTCGTTGACCAGCATCTTAATTGGAACTCACATGTTACGAAAATTGTTCTATGTATCTCACATACAAACAAACCTTGACTATTGCTCCACAATCTGGGATGGTTGTTCTATGTCCAACACAAAAAGACTCCATTCACTACAAAAGCGTGCAGTGCGTCTAGTTTCTGACAACTGCCAAACACAGTGTGTAGATCTATATAAATATCTCAAAATACTGCCTCTAAGAAAGCGCTTTCTGTTCAACAAAGCTAAATTTGTTCACAAAATCCTGTCACAGAATGCTCCAACATATCTGTGGCCAATGTTCAAATACAGTGAAAGACGCAGTCAACGCCTTAACAAAATACAAGTGCCCAAGCCTAGGCTTGACTTATTCAAGAAAAGCTTAGCTTACTCTGCTGCTCATCTTTGGAACTATCTTCCACATTATCTAAAAACATAACAACCTCAGTCCCTATTCATACAATCGTAAACTTTTCGAATACTTTATGAGTTCTGATTATCTGCCCCCCTAATATGATTATTTTTCCGAACAAATGGTATAATATCGAGTGTAGGTTTAATGATGATGTTAGTGCTTTTCAACATATTTTGTTTCATGGTAATACTTAGTTTGTACTTTTCAACATATTTTATTTCATGTTTATAATTAGATACTGTGAATGTGAGTATGCTATTATTTTACCTGTACAACGTTGAATTCCTTGAATTGATGGGTAAATTGTATGTGAGAATAAATGAAATCAGTATAAAAGACGGGAGAAAGGAAGGGCAGAATGTCAGACGGGCCTGCGTGCCCAATTCTCAACCCTTTGAAAATAAAGTTCGTTCGTTCGTTCGTTCGTTCTGTACGAACCTATACAGTATTTTGTCAATATCTCTACTATTAATTGGGCGTTTTTGAAGAATAAAACATATTATTAATCAAGAGAAGAAAATCTATTAAACTAACCAGATTTCATGGTCCTAATCCGAGTAATAAAGATTTCCATATATTTTCCATATTATTTGGCAATTTCTACTTTTATATAAATCCACCATCTTTCCCCCTCCGTCCCTTTGTTCAAAACGAAACAACAAGTGGGTTACGTCAGAAAAATCCGCTACTTGGCAGACATTGCGCTGTGTGTGTGGTTATATATGTCAAACTGCGTGCCGATAGAACGAACAGGTATTGGCTTTTCGTTGTATTTTTAAATCTGCCGCTAGCGATATCGCTCGCTCGCTGACAATTTTGTGGTTCAAACCAACACGTGCCAAAAGTATCATTTTCCGTCTCTCTCTCTCTCTCTCTCTCTCTCTCTCTCTCTCTCTCTCTCTCTCTCTCTCTCTCTTTCTCTCTCTCTCTCTCTCTCTCTCTCTCTCTCTCAACGCCTTAACAAAATACAAGTGCCCAAGCCTAGGCTTGACTTATTCAAGAAAAGCTTAGCTTACTCTGCTGCTCATCTTTGGAACTATCTTCCACATTATCTAAAACATAACAACCTCAGTCCCTATTCATACAATCGTAAACTTTTCGAATACTTTATGAGTTCTGATTATCTGCCCCCCTAATATGATTATTTTTCCGAACAAATGGTATAATATCGAGTGTAGGTTTAATGATGATGTTAGTGCTTTTCAACATATTTTGTTTCATGGTGATACTTAGTTTGTACTTTTCAACATATTTTATTTCATGTTTATAATTAGATACTGTGAATGTGAGTATGCTATTATTTTACCTGTACAACGTTGAATTCCTTGAATTGATGGGTAAATTGTATGTGAGAATAAATGAAATCAGTATAAAAGACGGGAGAAAGGAAGGGCAGAATGTCAGACGGGCCTGCGTGCCCAATTCTCAACCCTTTGAAAATAAAGTTCGTTCGTTCGTTCTCTCTCTCTCTCTCTCTCTCTCTCTCTCTCTCTCTCTCTCGCATTCCTTCTGGACGAATAAACCTTTCGTATCAAAATGTTATAAAAGTTTTTCAAGGCATTAGAAAACGATAGTACTATTTATTCTACAAGATGGACGAATAAACCTTTCGTATCAAAATGTTATAAAAGTTTTTCAAGGCATTAGAAAACGATAGTACTATTTATTCTACAAGATGGGAGCCGCGCTGGTGTAATGGCTTCGGCGTTGTACTGGCGACCAGGTGTTCATGGTTCAAACCCGGGCGTCGGCGTTTGAAGAAATGTTTACGGCCGGAAATTTGACTAAATAGCCTGAACGGCTCCTGTGATAAACCCTCTGTGGATGGGAAGGAGCGAAGCTCCTGACCGGGTTGGAAGGAAAGTCCTCAGGTTCCCCAGCCTCGCAATGACATGTCATTGGGCCGAAGGGGCTGAAAGCCCAAGTGCCGCTGGTTAAGAAAAAAAAAAAAAAAAATTCTACAAGACGGCCTGCCAAAATCCATACGATTGCTGGCGTGGGCGAAAACGAAACGTTACAACTTCACCATTATTATCCCTACATTACTTTGGAGCCGCGGTAGCATAGTGGTTAGTGCACTGGCTTCCTAGCGCAGTGGTCTATGGTTCGATCCCCAGATGAGGCGGGAAATTTTTATTCCACAAACGGCTCCTGGGTCGACCCAGCCCCAAATGGGTACCAGAGCAACTCTGGGAAGGTTAAGGCGGCCGGCGTGATGCCGACCACATCATCCCTCGTGTGCCGACGGTCAAGATAATATGGGCCTAACACCATATTCCCAATATGCCTCAATGGGCGTGTAACGGGGTCCTTTGCCTTTACTTTACCTTTACTTTGACTTATACATACTACAAATTTTATAGGTGTATCAATGTATATCATCACAATAATGAAGTAACGAAATCCATAGAACAGCAGAGAGAGAGAGAGAGAGAGAGAGAGAGAGAGAGAGAGAGAGAGAGAGAGAGAGAGAGAGAGAGAGAGAGAGAGCGAAGGAACGAACGAACGAACTTTATTTTCAAAGGGTTATTTAATAATTGTCCATGACTCGCTTCCATATGACATAATTCTGCTCGATATAAGGTGAAGAACTCATTAACAAAACATTGTAAAGTGAATATGAGACAGAACACCAAATCTACAGCTGGACATCTATTTTTAAAAAGAGTCCTTAAAAACTATATGTAAAGTCTGTTCCTTTGCCTTTTTCAGTGTTTCTTAGGATGAATCCACCAATGCTGAGGCGAGATGGATGTAAGATAGTAAAATAGTTCCCAGAAATGGAGAAGAGAACTGGTGAACTACAGGTACGGATTGCACAAGACAAGTCCAGTAGATAACTGCATAGTTCTTGATGGTAAATGTAGAAGAGAGCTCTGAAGTAAGTCACCATCTCGCTAGACCTATCCTATGCTTCAAGGGTGTCTCTATAAATAGTCGGTGTGAAATGCAGCTCGTTAGTTATCCCTACCGATTTTCAAATATTAAATATTCTTTTGTATACACACAAAATCAAAATTTCGAACTGTAACTGGAATTTAAACAAAATCAATCAACTGCAATTTATAAAATATCAGTACACTTTAATAATTAAAATAGATATCTAATAAAAGTTTCAGATAGGTATTTACAATATCACAAGCTGGAAATTAATAAATTGTCAGTGTCTCATGTCGCGATATCGGCCAGTGGGCAACTTCCTGATTTCGCTTTCTCAATAAAACAGTTCACTTATCTCCTTCAGTTTCTTTCTCTACAAAAACGTCCGTAGCTTGATCAGATGTAGACTTTCCAAGAGACTTTATTCACCTGGACAGGTAGAAGCAATGCTGCTACTACCAGGTTATGCAGAGGTAGTCCTTTACTCATACCCTGCAGTCTGTTTTACATTTTACCAGAAACTGGTTGCGACTCTAACTCGTCTAGGAACTTGAAAACATATGCACCAGACTATGGTATGTGTTGTATACAACTAAGACGATCCTCCGATCATGACTGGCAACTATTGATCAGAATCCTAATTTTGACAACATAGTCATGAATCCAAGATCATGTCGATCAAAGAAGTACGTCATACAATCAATAAAGTACATCGGAAGACTTTGAACATCATTTTAATTTATTTCTTAATTCTGCCCTAATTAATTCCCTTTGGTGTTTAGTTTTGCCAAAGTGGTTTCCCTTATAAAAAATAAAGGAATTTGCTTTGAACTCAGAAGATGAAGGGAAAGTAGAAGAAGAACACGAAATCTTTTCACACAGATGAAAAACTAAGCCCTAAACAGGATTATAAGCTAACATTGTGTAGTCCTGATAAAGACTCTAGCTGCGTCAATACTGTTTAGGATTGAGGTTATATTCAGCTGTAGACCAACTTTCGGTGTGCAGCATAGTCTAAGGAGTACTAAGAAAAGACACCAACATGTAAATCACAGTAAATCATAACATTGATGTTAAATATTACACTACATAACACTATACACTTTTTTAAACATATCCTTCAGACACCTATCACGAGAACTGGCTTGAGCTTATCGCTAAGCAATCGGCTTCAAGGGCAAGTCAGCTGGACTTCTTAGCTGTCTGCTGTAGCTTGTGCCTTCTTACGCGTGTGGGTCAGTCTGCTTGACGTCTTCTCAGCTATGAGATCTTGAAGTGAATTTATTTAGAATCCAGAATTGAGTCTAAAGAGGGCTTATATACAGTTTACCAGTCCGTACGATTTCATTAAGTCTGTGTTTGATTAGATCTCTCTCTCATTAACCTGACTGGTTTATACTATCTCGGGTTGGATCGCCTTTTGTTTCACTCCGATGAGTTTCTCCTTTTCACTCCCTTTTCGTTTGATTGGCTTGCTTGTGTCGATTCTGATTGGTGGTCTCCCTTTTTGTTTCAGAATAATTAGGTAATTCCACCCGTTGTGAACTCCATATAAAACCAAAATCAAACGAGCTCCATACATAATTTTATTGCGTTTTATCATAAAGATTGCGGGGCGACTTTCCAGAATGTGTCTGTCCGTTTCGCTACAATTAAAATGATTAGGTCATGCGTGCAACTTTGCCCAATCTACCTCTAAAGTATGCAGCTATCTCGTATAGTAGTTAACATGTATAGTTTGTAAATACTACGTATAGTGTGCAACTACCGGGTATTGTGTGTAAGTACCATGTAAAAAAGGTAAATATAATCCCATAGCAGATACTGCCGTAAGGAAGTGAAATGTTAGAGACTCCGCCTTACTAGGTCCATCATCGAGAGGTGGGGTGACCAGTTCACTTCCTCGCTTCCTTTTCCTTCCCTAACTCACGAGCAGAGTCCAGTTACCCGTGTTCAGATGGGTAGACTGCAGCGTGACGCAAGAGGCCCCTCTGCCAATCGAACGCTGAAGTACCACGTATAGTATGCAAAATGGGACCTAAGACGCGTCAAAAGTGAGGAAGGCAGTCAGCGACCCATAGCTGACTGCTTGAGTCAGGGTCAGCGAACCAGAGCTGACCAAGACCCTACTCCACCTCCTAGTGGTGTTCCTGGAAATAGGCTGCATCATTGCAGTCTGGCTGAGTGAGTAGGGATCGAAGTGGGAAGGCAAACCCGGTCCTAAAAAATTCCGTGCAGAAGTCGGATGTGTCGGGCCGAAAGGCGCAGATATCGCAGCTTTGCTGTAAACGGCGACACAACGCAACCAATGTCCTTTTCAGGACGAACGCAGAAGAACGAACGAACGAACGTTATTTTCAAAGGGTTGAGAATTGGGCACGAAGAAGAAATATGCAAAAAAAAAAACTACGTATAGTGTGTAGCTACGACGTACAGCTTTTAAGTACCTCGTGTATTGTCTGTTTACCATGTATAGTATGTAGCAACCTCCTGTAATATGCACCTATCTGGTGAAGTATGTACCTACCTCGTATTGCAGATAACTACGTCATTTCTGATGACGTACTGTGCCATTACTTTGATACAGTGTGTGAGTATATGTGTGCGTATTTTTTTTTAATGCGTTCTGTGATCCTCATTAAACTAAACATCGCAGCAGAGTATTACGAAACACATTTCTTGATGTTGTTGTTATTACAGTGTTGCTTTTTTCTGTTATTATCCCCAAAATTGTGCTAATGAGACATTAGAGTGCAACGTTATTTATTAGAACATTGACACAAACTGGAAATTCCACGTAAATAACCTACAAAACATAACGTTGGGGGAACAAACATGGTCAGCATTTTACTGCGGACATCGATTATGAACGACTTATTTATGTCGCTAAGACTTTGAGAATATAACAAAGCAATAATTGAATTAATAATTTCTTAACTTTGCAATGTTATGTTGATTGTTTGATTCTACTTTTAAGATGTTTCTTCTTCTTCTTCTTTTTCTTCTTCGTCACCGTCGTACACACTCTGACGAATATTTTCAAAGAAAGCAGGCGTCAGCTATTTGTATCTCCTTAGAGTTTTTTTCAGGAATGGTACTGGTGACAACAATATGTGCTTTCTCTGTTCCTGATATATTGGGCACCTTTGAAGTAGAAGTTCAGGAGTCATTTTATCTGTGCCACAGTTAGACTCATCGGTAGCTCCAATGGTATCCCAATCTGTTGTGTCCGTTTCATTCCGTTAAAGATTTATTTTCAATTTACGATGTTATGTTATAGTTTCATAGTCCGAAACTATTGTCTGGCGGAATACAACTTCTGGTGATCAGAATGGCCTTAGTGTAATGCTCCGTCTGGGGTTTCCTACTATTGTTATGGTTATTAATATTATCATCATTATATTTCATGTACTCTTCAATATTTTGTAATACAGGTTTCACTTCAAGATAAAGGTTTCTGTGTGTCAGCTTTTATGTCACTTTCACTTTACGATGTAATATAAATGGCATTTTAGAATGTTCTCTTTTTAAAAAACAACTTTATTGGCTGTCGTACCGATAGGTTTGAGTTAATGTTGGTCCCGTCTGAGTAGAGTGGATGGTGATAAGTACGTGAGAAAAAAAGGTGTGAGAAATAGATTTCACGGGTGAATAGCTTAAGGAGAAGATATGTCTCTGGAATGAGTAAGTTTCTCTAGTCCAGCCTATCTATACGACTATAATTTAGTATAAGACAACCTTGCCCTCCTCATATATATATATATATATATATATATATATATATATATATATATATATATATATATATATATATATATATATATATTAAAACTATATATATATTTATATATATATATATATATATATATATATATATATATATATATATATATATATATATATATATATATAAGTTTAATTACACACACACACACAGCTATGTGACAACAACACACACAGACGTGAAAAACTACAGTTAATTGGGTATGGGTCTGACCAACACACCAAGTTAAGTTTCTTTTGTTGTTTATTATCATTTAAACTTGACAACATCAAACATCTAAAGAAATGTCAAATAAAATCAGATTTACATACATATGAAAATAAAAGAATAAATATGCCCTCCCCTTATTGAGAATAAGAACCCAAAAAGTTAATAACCCAAAGGTCAAAGGTTAGCACTATGTTACAGAATAGACAGTAAAGAACAAGTTCCTACTATATGCTACCCAGTAAAGTAAACAAGTTTGAGCAAAATCCAAGGTTGGTACAGTTCCTGTAACAAAGAAAAATATTCACCCTCTCTGACATACAGTGGCCACTCAATCACGCTTACCTACTCTTGGTGATATCCCTTGGAATTACAATGGTTCTTGGATATACAAAATGTCAGATGTATTTCCCAAATTGGCCCCAGTCCGTCCTCTAACAAGTAAGATTAATGAGGTGGACGCCGAATTTGGTGGTTTAATTTTCCCTGAATGAACAAAATGTCACCGCGAATCGTTAGTGTAGCAAGATGTTCTCTTGAGGTTAACAGTTAAAAAAGGAGGAAAATACTTCCAGTATTGGGAAACATCTGGTTGCTAAAAATGTTACTTATGATGATGATGATAATCCTATCGGCTGGCTCTGTGGTGAGTGCCGATTCTGAAACAGCGTAACTTTCTGGATAAATCCGCTTGGATACGCCTGTCAAAAGTCGGTAGTATTGTTATTGGTTTCACACCGTAGTGGGCTGATAAAATTGAACGAAATTTTGCTGGGTTTTATAAGTCCAGTTAAAATTTACAAGTTAAAATGTTTCTCATGTATCGTTGGCTCACAAATGAAATTGGTGACGCACAAGCCAAGAAAAAGGCAATATTAACCAATCAGTAAATGAGGAAAAGACCGCTGATCGCCCTTGTGATCAGGTCTGATAGGAATAAAAAACATTTATGGAAAAATGCTACTACAGGAGCCGCTTTAGTATAGTGGTTAGTGCACTGGCTTCCTAGCGCTGTGGTCTATGGTTCGATCCCCAGATGAAGTGGGATTATTTTAGGCCACAAACGGCTCCTGGGTCGACCCAGCCCCGAATGGGTACCAGAGCAACTCTGGGAAGGTTAAGGCGGCCGGCGTGATGCTGACCACATTACCCCTAGTGTGCCGACGGTTAAGAAAATATGGGCCTAACACCATATTCCTAATATGCCTCAATGGGCGTGTAACGGGATCCTGTACCTTTTTTTAACATGTGCACACGGACGGGGACAAGACGATCTCTTATCCACTCCGTCAGTCCTGATTAAAGTTAACCGGCACAGGTGTTTTCCTTTATGCCTAAACTATCGCAACTCGCCAACGCTGAGATGTCAGGTCGGATGAAGGTGTGCAACCCTCCCCGCCCTTTGCTCGCGCTTTAACGATTAGAGTACAGTGTCAATTTTTATTCAATTATGCATACGCGCGCTTAAATAAATATCGCCTGTCGTTAATAGCTATTAAATTGTCGGCGTCTGTTGGTCATCGTATGGTAGTAAATAATTGGCACTTATAATAAATACACAAAATGAAATAAACGTGAATTCTTTTCTATCACTATCAGTCGCGCCTAGCATATAATCCAGTCAGCTAACTGTCTCTTCTTGCGTGAGAAAGCGGGGTGGTGAAAACTAACATTATAACAGAACCTCAGGTATAAAATAGCTACGCGTTATTTTATTTCACTAGTTTTAACGCTAGAAAATCACAGTGAATAATAATGGTACGCTAACACTAATTTCTATTACCAGAAAATCAGAATGACAATCCCCACGAATGCTATTAACACATCTTCCACAATGCTTCTAGACTACGTGCTTAGACTGTCCAAATATTATGAGTGACAACTGATAGCAGGTTTAAGAAGACGCAGTTTATATATCATCATGGTTTTCTGATCTATAGATGATGCTACTTTTCACACTATTGTGTGTACCGGAGAATCAGAAACATGAGTTCCCCAGATAAAGGTTTTACGGTCGCTCTGTCGGGTGTTCGACCGCCATCAGAGACTTAAATCCGTGTAACGGGGTTCTGGGAAGATTTTACCCGCTTCTGAAGATCAAAGAGCTCGGGGTTTCCCCGCCTTCACTCTGTGTACGAACTTCAAAGGGTACTCGGGGAAAGATTTTTGCCCGTGAGTCTACTTTAAAAGGTCCGGTATTATTCACGTGCGGTCTGTCAGGTATCCGATGATTGACAGATCAGCTCGCGTGAGAAACCTAGGTAAACAAACCTGATTCGCTACCTGTTATGACTGGCAGGTCACGAAGTTTGTACCTTGTGTTAGCTCGCGTTAAACATAGAAAAAGAGGTAGGACTAAAAAGTGAGTAAACACAGACTGTAAATGCATGGTTTTGCTAGCAAATCATAGAACGCTACGAGGTTACAGACCTGTCAGATTACTGTAGGCTATATCTCCATTATACGTCACATTGGCGTTTCTTTCAAAATTACAAAACCATTTTGCAAAATAAAAATACAAGGGGATACATTACATATAAACCACACGCGGGTAGTTTCACTTGCATACTTAAACATAAAAGGAAAGAAAGATAATAATAAATTAAATAAATACATTATTTTCCCTTACAAATTTCCTTGGCATACTTAAAAAATAAAAAATACAATACAATAAAACGAACCAGTCTAAATGAAAGTACAGAGGACATGCTCGAAGGCACTATTTACACTCTCAAAACCTTGGTGTATTGAAATTGCCTAAGCTATAAAGTGTCTAATTATCTTTCAAAATGTGTGTATTTTGAAGAACAAAAACACACAATTTGCACAGAATTTTCTTAAATTTTAGAATTTTATGTTCAGATGTCTCATCCACCTTAAATAATGTATTATTATTTGTTGTTGTGTTACTGTTTTCAACTTATGTAACAAACTTCACGTAGTTTTATTATTAATTTCTCTTGTGTTGTGTTATTAGATTTATATTTGTTATGTTATGAGTTTTATGTATGTTATCTCTTTACTATTAGCAATGTTATGTTTCTAATTTCACTTTTGTTATGTTTTTAGTTTCCCGCATGTCAGGAATAGAAAAGTTACATTTAGACTGTAAACTATAAAATGACTTCCCCTTGTAGTTTTATTTTTAAAACTTGGTCTTTGTATAAGTAACGCTTAAAGCGTTCCAGTGGGAGGTCACTGTAATTAATTCGTCTAAAGGTATTAGTAGTAAAAGCCCCATCAGTCATGACTGACAATGGAAATGCGCTCTTGGGATGATAGAACTCAGCTCCTTTTTTTCCCCTGGTGTTCTTTTCTCGTCTGCTTGTTGTGAGAGTTTCTTTTCGCCCAATCTGAGGTGGTGCCGTAGGGAGCATCGCCACTTGACGTGATCGGCAGCTTCATCCTCTGAGGTTACTGGATTTATACCCAACGCCATCATGTCTCTCTTGCACACATCTTTGAACCTTTAGAGAAGTCTAAAGGTAAATGTTACCACACTGCGGGTGGTTGCTGCATCGATTTATGTTGCATGATGATGTTCCCAGTCCTATGCACAACCACGTATAAGTTGCCTAGGACAACACAGCAGAGAGGACAGTAATCCTTTTCTGTCCTTGTCTCCACAGAGACCCCTATAACTTCAAGGGGCAGAGGGAAGTATGAAATAATTTGAATGGAGAGCAGTGTTGTACTAAGGGGCGTGCGAGGGGGCGGTCAGCCTGGGTGACAGTCAAGGGGTGCGGTGGGTGCCATTGGACGTTATTACGACAGTACTGTACTGTCAAAAAATCTGCCAGAGAAAATATATATTTTGTCTTTTACAGGGGATGCCAAAGAAAGGATCCGCCCCGGGTGCCAAATAATTTAGGTACGCCTTTGATGGAGAGGTATTTTACATACAATAAGGAAACCAACCTCCAACATCGCATGTCGGACACTTGCATGAACCCCTCCCAAACTGGGATGTTACAGAAAGGGAAGGTCAAGGAAGATGTGACAGAGAAGCAACACATGGCTGATCTTAAGGGTAGAAGAGACTTCTGTAGGAAAAATACAAAAAGAAAAACAGATAAACGGATGGATGAAAATATGAAATCATTTCCATATACGTAGATGGGAACCCAGATCCATGATTGGTCGATTTAAGGAATTTATTTACATATTTCTAATGACAGGCAAGAAACTTCTGTTAGCTCAAATATCGTCAGTCCTGTTGCTATCAGGTGCTTGCTTAGAACAAGGGGATTGAAATGGGGTGACACCGTCACTGTTGTGGAATTGAGGTCAAGACCCAGACAAGTGCCAGTGAGTTGAGAAGAAGACGCTGGAGATGGATGGGACACACGTTGAGGAAGCCAGCTGATAGCATTACAAAGCACTCCTTGTTCTGGAATACTCTGGATGGGACCCAACACGCATCAAAAGTGAGGAATGCAGTCAGCGACCCATAGCTTGACTGCCTGCGTCAGGGTCAGCGAACCAGAGCTGACCAAGACCCTACTCCACTTCCACGTGGTGGTCCTGGAAACAGGCTGCATCTCTGCAGTCTGGCTGAGGAGTAGGGAATCGAAGAGGGAAGGCAAACCCGGTCCCAAAAAATGCCGTGCGGAAGTCGGATTTGTCGGCCGAAAGGCGCAAATACCGCAGCTTCGCTGTAAACGGACACAACGCAACCGACGTCCTCTTCAGGACGAACGAGGAAGAAGAAGAAGAAGACTCTGGATAAGACAGGAAGAAGTAGATCGAAGAACACGTGCAGACGTAGCCGGAGACGGAAATGAAAATGATGAGAAAGACACGAAAGACCTTGAGCTGAATGCACGCGACAGCTCATTCAGGAGCTGAGGAGTACTGAAGACGATGATGAGGGAGGATAAAGTATCACATGTTTATCTTCTGTATGAGAAGTCGAGCAAAATTAGTATCCATATTGTTTACTAAGATGCCAAATACTTCAGACATTTCCTGCAGCAGACAACCGGAAGAGGCATATACTCTTGTGGAAGGTATGTGCTCTACGAAGGTTTCAGAGTTTAGCGGTTCGAATATGTTCCCGGATGTTAGGTACAAAAATCAGTGCCAGATCTTTACGTTCAAGCGTTAGTAGGGTAAAGCATGGCCGGAATAGAAGTACAGATATCTCCCGCTTTTCAAAAGTTCGTTTTACGCCACTTCGCTTTTACGAAAGACCTACATTAGTACCTGTTTTCGCTAACCAAAGAAATCCGAAGAGAATTTTCGCTTTTACGAAAAAGGCGAAAAGCGGAAATAGCGTTCAGCGTTTGTTTTGCAGCGAGCGGGAACTACACTCAGCATCAAGCCGCCATAGCTTTGAACTGAGTCTGTGAGCATCTGTGCTTTATCTCGATTTATTTTGTGCATCCGCTAGCAAGATGTGTCCTAAGGTATCAGAAAAGCCTAAGCGAGCTCGTAAGGGTGTTACGCTTAGCGTAAAACTGGACATAATTAAGCGTTTCGATCGTGGCGAACGAAATAAAGACATTGTGCGTGCATTGAACTTGCCTGTGTCCACCATTCGTACTATTTACACGCAGAGAGAAAGAATCTTGAAAGCTGCCGAAGTTACTATTGGTTCTGCTAGTAGCAAAGTGGTCTTGTCAGGGCCGTAGATACGGGGGGTGGGGGGTGTTGTTTCAACACCCCCCCCCCCCTTTTTTTCCCTTAGGGTTTGGTGAAAAACATTTGTGGGGAAATTATACTGTACCAAACTTGTTTTGTGCCGAATTTTTTTTATAAACCACCACCCTTTATTAAGTCCTGTCTACGGATCTACGGCCTTGGGTCTCGTTTAATCGTCATCCAGTAATGGATACAATGGAAAGTCTATTTGCTTGAGTGGATTGATGGGTGTACAAAGCGTGGTGTTCCGTTAAGCTATCTTATACTTAAGGAGAAATCAGTCAGTCTTTTTAATAAGCTGAAACAGAAAGCACTGGTCGATGATGATGAAAGTGTTGTGAAAGTGTAGTTTAAAGGTAGTCATGGGTGGTTTGATCGGTTTTTGAGGCGAGGTATGATTTGCTAGGTTATGTTTTTGGGTCTGGGAAACGCTCAAAAATGTTTCCATTATAAATTAATGGTAATTGCTTCTTCGCTTTATAGAACGCTTTACTTTTGGACAGCGGGGGAAACCTGTATACACTTAGAGCAGTGTTTCTCAAACTTTTTGATCTCAGGACCCTTTTGAACTCTTAAAAATTATTTAGGACCCCAAAAAGCTTTTGTGTATGCAGGTTGTATCCCACCTCTCGATGCTGGACCTAGTATAGTGAAGTCTCTAACACTTCACTCCCCTACAGCAGCTATGGGACTACCTTTACCTTTCACCGTGAGAGAATGAGGGTGAATGAAATGATTAGATTATTATGAAAATAGTTTTGACCTCGCGGACAGCCTGAAAGAGTCTCGGTGACCCCCGTGGTCCGCGGACCGCCCTTTGAGAACTGCTAACTTAGAGTTTGTATTAACTTACAATATAGTTTTGCAATAACCGTGTAAGATCTATGTTTTTTAACCCCACTCTGTCTGCGACTAAGAGCTTTTACTGTGAAAAGTGCAAGTTAAGAATATTAAAAACATACTGTTATGCTTCGTACGTGTATGTATTTTGTTTCTAAACTTTTTTTTTTCTCTTTGTCTTCAAGGTTTCTCGATTTCACAAGTTTTGTTTTATTTCAACTCTGTTTGTTTGGTGATATGTTATAGAAAACAAAGCTAATTTGATGTTGTTCTTGTTAGTTTGATTGTTATTTTTTCCCCCTTTTCGTTTTTCTTGTTTTACTAAATCAATGCAAGTCCTTTTTCATCTACGGAAATGTGACCTTATTAGTGTAGAGACGGGACTGATGAGTTTGACAGGCACATTTGCAAACTTTGTCATGTCATTAGCAAATTATATGACGTGTGTTTCTATGATAGTTCACCATTTATATTAGCTTCCTTAAGCCTGGTCTATTCGATTCTAACGTCAGAAAATAAACAGAATTATCATGGGAAGATTGTGTGAAATGTAGATAAGTGGATTCGAGAGGAAAATAAAATTGGGTTACTTAACATTATGATTAAGAAAATCTAAGAGAATCAACATCGTCAACACCCCTCAGGTCCCCAATGAGCATAGACCGTCAACAAATGTATGCCTAGTCCTACTGTCATTGTGAATGTGTTCTAGCCGTTCACATTGTGATATTGACAGCGTGAGTATTCCCAAACCATACTCGATGACTGACATTATCTCCTGATGATACAGGAGAACAGTAGTCTCTGCTCCAGGTGCGCTGCGGTCATTGTTTTTAGGGCCGCCAGACCTTTGTTGCACTTCTGATTAATTAAATCGACATGGTACTTGTATGAAAACCTGTTATCGAATGTTATTCCGAGATATTTCAGCTTGTTTTGTCTTTGAGTTTTCTACCCACTTAAAGTAATGTCTGGAAGATCTGCGTTCAATATGGAGTTGTTCAACGGGCACCACAGCACACATACTTTTTTGGGATTGACCTTGTAGCAGGTTTCCGCACACTCATGTAGAGTCCCGTGTATGATGTTGGCCATTTCCTGTCGATCAAAACCAGTCCTGTAAATGAGAAAGTCATCTGCAAAAGGCAATGTTCGTCCCAGCCCAGTTGGCTGAATGGTGATTACTTTTTGCTGTGTAGTTGTTAAACAGCACCAGTGGTAGAGGTAAACCCTGGGGTAGTCCTGGGCAAATGCGCATTGGTTCTGATGTCCATGTTCCCGAGCGAAATGCAACTGATATCTCAATTAGGGCAGCTGCTATTCATCTTGTTAGCTAAGGGTTAACACCGCAAGCCATTACACAGTTCATTAACGTTTCAATATTCACACTGTTATAAGCATCCTCTTGGTCAATTTCTATAGCAGCCGTTTCTCGTTTACCCTTGAATTCTTCGTACACACCACACGCAAATGTTCCAGCGTTATCCCATGTTGCTTTCATGGGCCTATAGCTACCCAGGGGATCAGGAAGGATGTGTACATTTCGAGATGGACCATTTTCTTGTCTCGCAACTAACTTTTCAAGGAATTTACCATAAACGTTCTGCATTGTGATAACTCTATAGCTGCTGAGCAGTGTGGGATCTTTACAAGGTTTAGGAAGTGGCCGTAGGTAACTATGAAGCCAGTCTTTCGGCACCTCAGCTTTCTATATGCTGATGTTGAAATCCCTCATCATATTCATACAAGGGGATTGACATAAGTCTTGGGCCTGACCATGAAGGACATGTCACAGAGAGCTGAAATTTTGTATAGTGTTTATTCCTTTTCAATATAGCCACCGTCTGAATTGACACACTTCTGCCATCTCTGCTTGACCTTGAAAAGACCTTGGGAGTAGAACACCCTATTTTTCAAACTAAACAAGTCATCACATGCCAGTATAACCTCTTCATCGCTGTCAAAATGATTTCCTTTTAGCTGTTTTTTAAGATTTGGGAATAGAAAAAAGTCTGATGGAGCCAAATCTGGAGAATATGGTGGGTGTGGAAGAATGTCAATATTCAAATCGTTGGCTGCTAGCTGCACAAGCCGTGCTTTGTGAGAGGGCGCGTTGTCTTGAAGCAAAGGAAGATTTTGAGTGCGCGTTATCCCTCGTTTCCTGGTCACAACCTTTCTTACTTTGGTGAGAAGATCTGCATAGTACTGTCCATTAACTGTGTTGCCACGAGGCAGATAATCTTTCAAAAGGACACGTTTGCCGTCCCAAAAAACAGTCAGTATCACTTTTCCTACAGATTTCTGCGCTCTCAGCTTGACAGGTGTTTGGGAGCCCGGGGTTTTCCATTGCATGCTGGCAATTTTGGATTTGTGGTCATAATGGTGTACCCAAGTCTCATCTACTGTCACCATGGTCTCCAAAAAAATTTTTGACTGACACTTTTTTGAGCAACTGTTGACAGCAATTTACCCTCGTTTGCTTCTGTTCACGTGTCAACAGTCGCGGAACCCAGCGTGCACACACTTTTCTCATGTTCAGTCTGTTGTGTAAAATTCTATAAACTGTTCTTTCATTTAGTTTTACTCTACTAGCTATCTCCACAATTGTCATTTTTCGATCCTGGTCAATGATTTTCTTCACTCTTGTTGCATTTTCATCGTTGCACCCTGAGGCTGGTCTACCAGATCTTGGCAGATCAGCAACATTTGAGCGGCCGCACTTAAACTGTTGACACCAGTTTTTTTTACCGAAGTATATGAAGGTCAAGAATCACGAAACACTGGTTCCATCTCCCTGTGTATTTCTATAGGTGTTTTTCCCTGAAACATCAGAAATTTTATCACAGCTCTGGCCTCCTTCTTTTCCATTGTTTTGTCAAATCTTTGGAGCAGCAGATCTGGTCAATAGAGTACATTGCGCCGTGCACCGTCGTGGGAAAACCCATTGAAGAAACAAACGCGTACTTCACACATTCAGTGCAAATATGATGAACTTTAAATGTGCCAAGTTTCATCTTCCTCCTGTGACTCCTTCATGGTCAGGCCCAAGACTTATGTCAATCCCCTTGTAATTCTTGTGTCGTCCAGCTGTTTTATGTGTTGATACTCTACACCATCAGGGTCTATGGCGGTGTTTCTACTGATTTCTAAAGGGTGCACAACGTCTTCTTTAGAAATGAGGTCGGAATATACCTCACATTTTATGTCATTCATCAAAACATGGTCCTTAATTTTTAGACGGGCAACTTTGTCGCCTTTATTTGTTTGAGCCAAAGATCGATCGAATAATGCTCGTCCATTCTCTTCATCTATCTTCAGACTTATGGCTGTCGAGCTTTTAATGTTGGAGATGGGCCGGTTTGTATTTTTCCTATCCATTCTTCCGTTTAAGGACCAGAATTTCTGTAGTTTTATCCATGTCCACCTGCGTCACGAAGGCCTCCCATACTTTATCCTTTGCCTCCTTTGCCAAGCTTTTAAATCTGTTGATGGCTTTTTAAATTCATCCCTCACTTTAACCAGTACATCATTCCTCATATATCTCGTTTGTGCTTTCCAACATTCTTTGGTTGTCTTTTGCTTTTCAACCCATGCTCTCTCCACTGTCTGATTCCACCAAGGTGGTTGGGCGAAAGGTGTTCTAGCTGTCCGTTTTCTGGCATTTTGACGCAGTGTATATGGGGTTGTTATGATCGTGAAGGCCTGTAGGATACTTACTGGCCGGTTTAGGTTTCTTTTGCCTTGTGGTCCTCCTGTTTGCAGTGAAGACAACCCAGGGTAGATGGCCACTGTCACGTGCCCCTAAAACATCCCAACGTGCCAAGGAGGCAGCAAGACTAGAGATAAAAGCCAGATCTTTGACCCATCTGTGACCCCCGTTTAGTCTTGATTAAAGTTTACTCTTGATGGTCTTGTCGGGCGACCATTATTTAAGATCATCATCATCTCAGCCCGTAACCCGTCATGGGTCGTAGGGGTGCCATGGTGGAAGCATCAGCAGACAGGGTCCTCCACTGCTCTCTATCCTCAGCAGTGCGTACAAGTGTGGAAAAACCTTGTCCTGCCCATTCTTTGATGTTATCAGCCCAGGATTTTCTCTGCCTTCCTCTTCTCCGTTTACCTTCGACTGTTCCCTGAAAGATCGTTTTCGAAAGGGAGTCATGACGAGTTACATGCCCAAACCAGGCAAGCTTTCGACGTTTCACTGTTGACAAAAGTGGTTCTTGGTGGCCTGCATAGGTGTTTATCTTCTCTCTAACATAGACATTTGTTTTGTGCTCTTTATAGCAAATGCGCAAAATTCTTCTATAACATTTATGCTCGAAAGCCTGAATCCTTCGCTCCGTATCTGCAGTGAGTGTCCAGCTCTCACACCCATACAAGAGAATAGATAATACAAGTGATTTGTATAATTTGATCTTCACAGGAAAACTGATGTTACTTTTCCAGATCACATTCAACCTTGTCATGGCAGCTGAGGCCATCTCAAGTCTTGTCTTGATTTCTTTAATTGATCTTCCATCACTGCATATAGTGGACCCGAGATATTTAAAGGTGTTAACTTCTTCTAACGTTTGCCCATTTAACGTAATGTTGGTCGGAACATGTTTCTTATGGCTATTCACCAATATCTTGCTTTTTTCTATATTAATTTCCATCCCATACGTTCTTGTTACTTTCTCCAGTCTAGAGGTAAGGTCTTGAAGTTCTGATTCTGATCCAGCTATCAGATCAATATCATCAGCAAAACGTAGGTTGCACAGAGGTCGGCCTCCAATCGATATGGTTGATTTATAATCGTAGAGAGCCTCTTGCATAATATGTTCTAGATAAATATTAAAGAGCACTGGGGACAGGATACATCCCTGCCGAACTCCTACAGTTGTTTTGAAAAATTCTCCAATGTCGTTGCTTGCAAAAAACAGCACTGCTTGCGTCCTTGTATAGTGCTTCAATGATATCTATGATGTTGGTATCAAAATTGAATTTTTTCATTACTTGCCATAAGCCTTCATGCCAGACTCGATCGAAGGCTTTTGTGAAATCGATGAAGTTATGGTATAAATCGTGTTGATGTTGGAGATGTTTTTCGATAAGTAATCTAATATTGAAGATTTGTTCTGAGGTACTTCTTTTTGGTCTAAAGCCAGCCTGTTCCTCTGACAAGATTTCTTCTGATTTCTGTTTTATTCTGTTCAAAAGTATCCTTAACATCACCTTACTTGGATGACTAATAAGGCTAATGGTTCTGTAGTTCTTGCACATTTTTAGATTTCCTTTCTTTGGATTATTTAAGATAGGAAGGTTCATATTGAAGAGGGCCCGGCTCAAAGCCTTAACTTGTCTATTGTCAGCTACGTTTCCCCCACTCCATAGGTTAAAATCACCAGCAATTAAAGACCTTTTGGTACGTTCCTCCGACAATTCCGCTAGGAAAGGCCAGTTACTATTTTTGGGAAGGTCATCTACGTGGGCATATAAATAGAAAATTTACTAATTCTGACCATCAGTATTTAATTCGATTCCCTGCAATTCCACGTCTTCACTGTCATGGGCACTGGTATCCAACCACTTATGAGGCAGCTCGTTCTTCGCATACATCGCTTGCCCTCGTCTACCTGGCCTACTTGGATCTGCCTAGCATTTGTAGCCAGGGCAATTAATGCTGACTTGCTCTTGTACGTTTGTTTCTTGGAGCATTAGGATCCCGAAATCGTACACCAATATTTGTTTTATTGCCACACGATGTTTGACGCTCTAACAGTTCCAATAACCAACACGTATATAATTAGCGATATCCTGTCAGTTTTACTCCGAAGTTTCCTTCGTCGGGGAAATGAAACAAAGCGAGAGCTAAGTCAGAAACATGAGGGGGGAAAATGAAAATGGATATGAGATCTGTGTTACGCACAAATAATTACTTTTTTCCAAAGTCTTTGTATGATCGTTTTTCGTATGTATGATCATTATTTGACTGAAATGCATGTTATATATATTTTATGGTCAAAGGGACAGAACCCGAAATATCGATACTGCTATTTTTTATGAGTTTACCTCCTCTTGTATAGAGACACGTTCGGTCTATAATGTCTTGAACGAAGCGTGACCATATCTCCTTATTTGGTAGTATCAGTCAACTGTTGTAGATGTTTGAAACCTTTCTTAACGCTTCTGTTCATGTCCATAAAAGGCGCGACTGTGTAAGACTTTTATCTCGAATGTTCTTAGAATCGTCTTATTGTGAACAGCGACTCAGCGATTGTCACTCTGCGCATGTCTCGACTGGGTTGTCGTTTTGTTGTTCCGCCCAGGTCGGGGAGTTGAGAAATGGACTGATTAGCGAGCGGACGCGACTGCGTCTTGTGATTCTCTGAGGGAAATACATTGTCTTTGTGAGTTAGTTAGCTAACTAGACTATTTCCCCGTATTATTCAAGCCTGCCTGGAGGCATATGTTCATGGTTGATTTTCCGAAATAAGGTAATTCCTCTTGTATCGAACTTTAGGCTATCATCTAGAGGTTCGTCATTTTGTCGCCTTTTTGCTCGCCTGTGTGATTCAAAATGGAGAGGTACTTTGACTAGGATTAAGTCATCGGTATCTTTATACCTGAACTAGTTATATATCTATGGGTCGCTCTAGACCAACAAGACTATTGTCTGTGTTCCAGGATTCGTTATATCAGAGATCACGTCCAAGTCAGATGGTTAGACTTAGGAAGGTTATAAAGGTTGAGCTGACCTGTAATCCATGTATGCTACTCACGTGCAGACAGTAAACGGACGTATTGTATACATCTGATCTGCTAGCATCAGGAAGGAATAATTATTATTGTCTATGAACATTAAGGATCTGCAGCTGACCACGGTTGCAGAAGTTATATGTATTATTTATCAAGCTTCGCTATGATATTTGTTTTCCATACAACTATTGAGTATTGACTTCTACATGACTGTCAGTTAACATGAGTTTGAATGCTGCATTCGTTGTACTATGCCGACGATAACATAAGTATCATGACTGTTTTGTGGCGTGCAATAAATGGTATAAACCTAAAGCGAAGTTACCATTTTTATGACTCTACACGTCATGTTGCCTGTGGTGTACCCTGTGAACTGTTCTACTGCAACACACACAGCAACAATCTAAACCAGATAAGACACCCACATCTTGCATTGTAATACCTGGTGTCGATAGAGGTGGTAATTTGACGGCATCCTAATTCCACCCTTATCAATTCATGGTGGCCAATAGTTGGTTTATTCTGGTACCAACTCTCAAGGGGGTCAACAAACCCAGACATCATCAGCAGACTACAAGACAACATTGCAGTTGCTATTCATCACCTTTGATGAAATTTTTTGAAAGACGCAGCAGTACTGACAGTTGTTGATATTTTGAAACTACCCGGCGCTGCTCGGCGGTATTGAAGTTTGTCTACAAATAGAAGGACAAGTACCGAGCGAATGGATTTCCTGATCTGTTGAGAAGAAGGACAAGTGCCGTAACAACTGTTCCGGTCTCAGAATTACTGTTGCAGATTCAGAAGGTCAAGTTCAGAAGCTGTTTCCTGTCAGAAGCTGTTTCCTGTTAGAAGCTCATTTCCTTCGTCATGGCAGTTTACGAGAGCAGATATGGATCAACGTTGGATCATTGTCCTAAGAATGCTGATCACATCCTGTTCTGAACTGTGCTGACGTTGTGGATACATAGAAGTTAAGTGGCCTGTTTTGTTTGTGAACTGTGCCCTTATGTTCTAACTGAGCCTTCTGTCTATCACATTTTTCGCACTCTTTATATGTTTACATGTTATATGTTATTTGGATTTGTATTTATATGTTTATATTTCTGCGGGTTTTCTCGGTTGGGCGGTGTCTTTCAGTAGAAGATACCACGCCACAGAGGTTCTACTGTTAGCGTTTTCGTTAGGGACTGTGCGAATTTCCTACTGTGGAATTTGCTAGCGACAATCGTTGCTATATCTGTTTAGTTGTGACGAGTTGTGCTTTATTTTCGTTTTTTGTATATTTTTTTTTGTTTCTCTCTTTCTTTCTGTTTTTTAGTTTCGATTTCAATTGTTTGTATTTGTAGGTCTCCTCTTTTCTATTATTCAGTTCTTCACGTAAATTGTTGTGTATATACTGTAGCGTCATTTGTTTGTCATATCTTCGCATTCTGTCATCATATTCTTTTTAGTTTCGCTGTTTATTTATTTGACTTATGCGAATGTTTTCGTATTGTTTGATCTTTGTTATTGTTTACATTGACGTTGATCTTTGTTATTGTTTACATTGACTCTGATCTTTGTTATTGTTTACATTGACTTTGATCTTTGTTTTGTTTACATTGTTGGTGACTTTGTTATTGTTTACATTGTCTTGTTATTGTTTGCATAGTTCTTGCATAGTTAGCTTTCACTATTGTTACATATATGCTCATGCACTATTGATCTATAGTGCACTTATCATAACTAGCTGGTGGTTTTTTCCTTATGCACTATTGTAGTGCAGTTATGATAAATAACTGATGGTTATGCACTGATTTGGGTAGTGCACTGATAATTAAGAGGTGACTTGTGATATTATTGTACAACTGATAATACAAATTGGTGTCAAGTCTTGTTTCCCACAGAGATTGGAGTAAACATAGTAATTATACAAGCACTTTATTAAGTCTTGTTGCTATTAAGATTGAAATAAGATAATTAATTATTTCAGGTTCTGTACTCACATTTTAGACATCATGTCTACATTTGAGTACTTTATTGAGCAGGGTAAAGCCCTTGGGAAGACAGGTGATAAATTAGAAGAATTTGCGACTGTTCAATATGCCAAGGCATTGAAGTCGGAGGAAAAGAAAATGAAAGAACTAACTGAACAAAAGAGAATAGATGCTGAAAATTTAAAACTGCAGATGCAGGTAGAGGAAAAGAGATTACAAATGGAAATGGAAAAACAAAAAAGAGAAGCAGAATCTCAGGAGAAGAGACTTCAGGCTGAGGTTGAAAATAAGAGACTTGAAAAAGAAGCTGAAAATAAGAGACTTGAAAAAGAAGCTGAAAATAAGAGACTTGAAATAGAGGCTGAAAATAAAAGATTAGAAAAAAAGTTACAGGCTGAGGCTGAGGAAAGAAAGTTACAGGCTGAGGCTGAGGAAAGAAGGTTACAAAGAGAGTCTGATGAGAGAAAAGCAAAAATGAAACATGAAGAAAAACTCTTAGCTTTGGAGTTAGAAAAGTTGAAGTTATCTAGTAATGCTAATGATGCTAATAAGGTATCATCTGCTAATAAGTCTAATGCTGTTGATTTCAAGCTTAATTTACCAGCATTCAATGCTTCAATTGATGATATAACATTTTATCTAGATAGATTTGAAAGTGCATGTAAGGTGCATAATATAGATAAAACATTATATGTTTATCATCTGTCCAAGATACTTAGAGGTGATGCTTTGACTTTGTTGGGTATGGTAGATGTGCCTGACAAGAACAACTATGAGGTTGTCAGGGCGGCATTGTTAAAGAAGTACCAACTTAACGAAGACGGATATCGTCTTAAATTTAAAAACATGTTACCAGAAACTGGAGTTGAATTCTCAGAATTCATCTCAGGCATACGTCTTACTTTTTTACGATGGGTTGAGCTTTCTAAGACAGAAAGTACATTTGAAGCCCTCATGGACTTACTTCTTAGAGACAAGGTTATGTCTTCTGTTAATGAAGCTTTTCTTTCTTTTCTTCATGAGCGTAAGCCTAAAAATATAAAAGAAATGGAAGAATACTGTAGCCAGTATGTTACTGCACATCCTCACATAACCATTAGCAACTCTAAGGTAAAAGAAGGTCTGCCAGTTGCTTCGGCAGCACCTTATGGCCCGAATTTTATGCGTAAATTTCAGGGTAGCCAGCAAAATTTCAATAAAAAGAGTAACCGTAATTATGCCCAGAACCAGGGTAATCAATTTCAGGGAGATTCTTCTTCCCAGAACTGGAGACAACCTAATATTACACGGTATTCTATTCCCGGTAACTTTAGAAATTTTCATAAAGGTAATCGGTATAGAGGAAAATATTATTTGCAGAGACCTCAATACCAAGATAATAGAGGTTCTCAACAGCATAGAGATGGTAATGACAGTTATGGAAACTGGAACTCAAACCAGGATAAAAATTACAGTAGGGACTTTAATGATAATTGCAGAAGCAATAATGGTCGCGGTAGATCGCAACAGAAGAGAAAAAGATATCAACAGACAAACTCTGTTCAACAAGAATCTCAGGGAGCAGATAAACAGGTTAATAATGATAAAGACCATAATGCTATCGGATGCTCATCTTTTGACTTTGGTAGGGCAAATAAATGTATCCAATGCAGTACTTTATTTGATCCGAAAACCATTAGTACTCTAAGCTGTGGTCATCCTTTGCCCGCTCTTCCTGCTAATGTTGCTCATGATGGGAGAGGTTCTCTTATATTACATAAGGGGCTTGTAAATAGTAATCCAGTCTCGGTGTTGTTTGATTCTGGATGTACTACTGTCGGGGTTAGACAATCTCTTGTAGATCCATTCTGTGCTACAGGAAAGGTCATCAAATGTGTCACATTTGGTGGCACGTTGGAAAAATATCCTACGCCATAATACATATTGCTACTCCTTTCTTCACGGGAGAGGTCCACGCGTGTCTACTTCCAAACCCTATTGCGGACCTTATTATTGGTCGTATTCACGGAGTTAGGGAATGTACCCCACAGCAGATTGCTGTTTGGGAAGAGCAAAACATTGAAGCTACCAATACGGTGGTCACAAGAGCACATGCTCTGGATCCACCTCAAACTTCATTAACTAATAATGATGAAGTAAATGAACAAAATAGTCACTTGACTATTACACGTGACTCATTTATCAAATTGCAAGAAGAAGATCCGTCGTTACAAAAATTCTTCATTCTAGCAAAAAAAGGTGATCCTAATCAAAATACTAATAGAAAATCTTGGATTTCTATGAAGAACGGCGTACTTGTACGTATGGTACAAGACTCGACTACATCCACTCATTCACAAATTCTTGTGCCTAAGAGCATGAGGGTGCAAATATTGCAACATGCTCATGACTCGCAATGTGCTGGACATATGGGTTTTTCCCGTACAAAGTCGAGAGTTCTTGCGGCTTTCTTTTGGCCATTTGTAAGCAAGGACATACGAATGTACTGTCGCTCTTGCAAAGTATGTCAGGAGGTCAAATCTAAAGGACCACGACATGCTGCGCCTATTCAGGCTGCTGACATTCCAATTCGCCCTTTTCAAAAAATGGCAATAGATATTATCGGTCCTTTTAGAATTAAGTCGGCTAGAGGGCATCAATTTATTCTTACATGTGTCGATATGTGCACACGTTGGCCAGAGGCAATACCTCTCAAGAGCATCTCAACTGCTGATATCGCAGACGCTCTTTGGCTGATATTTTCTCGCTTGGGTTTTCCCGGAGAAATATTGTCAGACCATGGCACTCAACTGATATCAGACACTATGTCACAGGTAATGTCTATGCTACATATAAAAAGGTCTCTCAGCAGTATCTATCACCCAATGTCTAATGGGTTGGTCGAACGTTTAAATAGGACTCTAAAAACTTTACTGGGTAAAATAACTGAGGATCATCCTCAGGATTGGGACAGGGTCTTACCCGCGGCTCTCTTTGCGTATAGAGAGGTCCCCAATGAACATACGGGGTTTTCCCCTTTTGAACTTGTCTTTGGCGCGCAACCGCGCGGCCCTATGTCTTTACTTCACGATCTAATCACTGCCGATAATATTAGCGATGAGACTCAGTCTTCTTATGAGTACGTCATTGCTCTTAGGAAAAAAATCATTGAGGCATGCAGACTAGCAACTTCGTCTTCCGAATTTGCTAAAGAAAAGGCAAGGCAGTTTGCGAATAAGAATAGATGTCTACGACAACTTTGTCCAGGTGACAAAGCTCTCGTTCTACTTCCTTCAAGGGAGAACATACTTCTAATTGCATGGAAAGGTCCATATGCAATAGTCTCCAAAATTTCTGATGTCGACTATGTTGTCGATATTGATGGAAAGCATAAAACTTTCCACATAAATATGCTCACGGAATTTCATGAAAGACCAGACTATTTGCAGCCTATTTTCCAGGCAACGGACAATTCTCAAGTACCTCATGGTCAATACTCATCGCTGTCAGTTATACAGGATGAGGAAACTACTTTTTCTGATGTCAATCTTCCTCTTTCTATGGTCCCACTTTATTCTACGGAATCTTGGAAAAACGTGACCGTTTCTCCAAATCTTTCCGCTGAGGAACATCGACAAGTTTCTTCGATGTTGCAAACATTTCAGGATGTTCTTACAGACATCCCGGGACACACACATGTCATTGAACATGACATTGTGCTGACTGATCATAATCCTATCAGAGTCAGACCCTATCCAATACCTATCCATTTCCAGTCTCAAGTCGAAAAAGAATTGGATGAAATGATACGTTTGGAAATCATTGAACCATCCACTTCAGCATACTCTTCGTCTATGGTTATTGTTCGAAAGAAGGATAATAACATTCGCATTTGCGTAGATTATCGCAAATTGAACCAAGTTACGAAGTTCGACGCTGAACCTATGCCTTCATTAGAAGAACTACTCAATAAACTTTCTAATTCTAGATTCTTTACCAAACTAGATTTGTCTAAAGGTTATTGGCAAGTCCCGCTAACTGAACGTGCCAAACCTTTTACAGCTTTTTCTACACCTAGGGGTTTATTCCAATGGAATTTCATGCCTTTTGGTCTTATGAACGCCCCTGCTACATTCGTACGCATGATGCGGCGAATTCTCGCATATCGTACAGATGTCATAGCATATCTAGATGATATCTGTCTATTTAGTGATTCCTGGGAAGATCACTATTTGGGTTTATACGAATTACTGTCTACTCTTCGCGAGTATAACTTGACTGCAAAACCCTCTAAAGCCTTTATAGGATTTAGTGAGATTTCTTTCCTAGGTCATCGTGTTGGTCATGGTCTTTTAAAGACAGAGGACCACAATGTTTCAAAAATACTTAACATTTCGGTCCCTAAGACAAAGAAACAAGTAAGGAGTCTATTAGGTTTGATCCAATTCTACGGACGATTCATTCCGAATCTGTCCTCCATTATGGCACCGCTTTCTACTTTATTGAAGAAAGGGTCGCCTAATTTGATCCGCTGGTCAAAAGAATGTCAATCCTCATTGGACCAGGTTAAAGACCTATTTTCATCTCCACCTATTCTTAGGTTACCTACTATTGAGAAGACTTTTGTTCTTTGAAGTGACGCCTCGTCAACTGGGATTGGGGCAGCACTAATGCAGGAGTATTCTGATACTCTGCATCCGGTGATGTATATCTCTAGGAAATTAAATGCTGCAGAAAAGAATTACTCGGTTTTAGACCGTGAGTTATTGGCTATGGTATGGTCTATTCTGAAGTTACAAAGATTTCTTCTAGGCGCACATTTCATTGTGGAAACAGACCAGAAAGCGCTTACTGCTATTCAGAGCAAAAACTTGAAGAGCTCGAGGTCCACTCGTTATGCCATAGCTCTTCAACCATTTCATTTCTCGGTTCGAGCTATCCGTGGTTCGGATAATGTAATGGCGGACATTCTGTCCAGATGCCCACACGATTCCACATGATTCTTCTGTCATATATATATATTTCCTGATATACAGTCCAATGTTATAATGACATGTTAGTAGATTTTTTTTTGTTTCTCACTTTTTTGAGGGGGAATTTATAACATTGTACCATGTAATTATCTAAGAAGGCTTAGTTAGTGATATACGGGCCAAAAGATCACTCGGCCACATTTAAATAAATTATTTTCAGGATTGTATTGAGAGATTTACCAGTTGTCTTTAAGATTTGTGTTATTGATATTTTCGCAGCACATCATTGAAGATGCGAAATTGTGTCCATTGTGGAACTTTGAGTATATCAAGTCCTGTCCTAGATTGGGAGCGGATGATGTCCACATCTTCTTCTATTGAATGTTTTATGTCAACGAAGATCAACACATGTATTACTTATTAGTTACTGATGCATTACATAATGTAATAAAATAGTGCGGTATATTAATATATTACACCGCTATTTGCAACACATTGTATGATATCATAATAATATATTTGATTTCATATATTGGTATGAGAATAATTTGACTTTTATTATGATGTTGCCAGCATTGTGGTTTGTGTTGGTGGCACCTTCCTGGGATATATACGCGTATACTTAGATAAATTTTTCTCTAAGGACCTGGGATATGATCTCAGTTTCGCTCCAAGTGTTGAGCTATTTTGTTAGGTATATCCGCGCATCATACGTGCGTTAGGAGCCTAGATTTTTCCGGCTCCAGGATTTAAAAAAAAAATGTTTCATTTTTTTTTTTCCCGGGAGGGTGCGGTAATGTTACGCACAAATAATTACTTTTTTCCAAAGTCTTTGTATGATCGTTTTTCGTATGTATGATCATTATTTGACTGAAATGCATGTTATATATATATATTTTATGGTCAAAGGGACAGAACCCGAAATATCGATACTGCTATTTTTTATGAGTTTACCTCCTCTTGTATAGAGACACGTTCGGTCTATAATGTCTTGAACGAAGCGTGACCATATCTCCTTATTTGGTAGTATCAGTCAACTGTTGTAGATGTTTGAAACCTTTCTTAACGCTTCTGTTCATGTCCATAAAAGGCGCGACTGTGTAAGACTTTTATCTCGAATGTTCTTAGTATCGTCTTATTGTGAACAGCGACTCAGAGATTGTCACTCTGCGCATGTCTCGACTGGGTTGTCGTTTTGTTGTTCCGCCCAGGTCGGGGAGTTGAGAAATGGACTGATTAGCGAGCGGACGCGACTGCGTCTTGTGATTCTCTGAGGGAAATACATTGTCTTTGTGAGTTAGTTAGCTAACTAGACTATTTCCCCGTATTATTCAAGCCTGCCTGGAGGCATATGTTCATGGTTGATTTTCCGAAATAAGGTAATTCCTCTTGTATCGAACTTTAGGCTATCATCTAGAGGTTCGTCATTTTGTCGCCTTTTTGCTCGCCTGTGTGATTCAAAATGGAGAGGTACTTTGACTAGGATTAAGTCATCGGTATCTTTATACCTGAACTAGTTATATATCTATGGGTCGCTCTAGACCAACAAGACTATTGTCTGTGTTCCAGGATTCGTTATATCAGAGATCACGTCCAAGTCAGATGGTTAGACTTAGGAAGGTTATAAAGGTTGAGCTGACCTGTAATCCATGTATGCTACTCACGTGCAGACAGTAAACGGACGTATTGTATACATCTGATCTGCTAGCATCAGGAAGGAATAATTATTATTGTCTATGAACATTAAGGATCTGCAGCTGACCACGGTTGCAGAAGTTATATGTATTATTTATCAAGCTTCGCTATGATATTTGTTTTCCATACAACTATTGAGTATTGACTTCTACATGACTGTCAGTTAACATGAGTTTGAATGCTGCATTCGTTGTACTATGCCGACGATAACATAAGTATCATGACTGTTTTGTGGCGTGCAATAAATGGTATAAACCTAAAGCGAAGTTACCATTTTTATGACTCTACACGTCATGTTGCCTGTGGTGTACCCTGTGAACTGTTCTACTGCAACACACACAGCAACAATCTAAACCAGATAAGACACCCACATCTTGCATTGTAATACCTGGTGTCGATAGAGGTGGTAGTTTGACGGCATCCTAATTCCACCCTTATCAATCTGCTAAGACTTATTGTGGCCTATTTAGTCGATCAGAGATCGTGCCATAAAAACATAAAATGTCGGCCGCTTCCTGGTGTCAAAAAATAAATACTAAGTATGGAAAGGAAACAAGAAAAACGATAATAATAATAAGTGTACAAATAGAGTAGAAAAGGTTTCCTCGGACAAATAAATGTTGGGTGTTAAGGCCGTCTGGTTTCAGGCAACGCGCAAGGGAATGAGGCGTTGCTCAAGAGGGAATCGTCTGGCAGTATCAGAGAAACAGGCTCTGATTGCAGTGGCTTCGATGTCCATATGACCCTGTCCTATAATGAAGGACAGAGTGTGTGACTGCTTAGAGTGAGATGTAGTGAGTGAGTCTGAGAAATAAGAAGACAGAGTGAATAAGAAGACAGAGTGAGACGGGGGAGAGAAAGAACACGAGACAGACAGAAAGAAAGGCAGAGTCGGGTAGGTTAACTAAATATAAATAAATGCTGTTAATGTGCATAATATCGTAACAATAAGCATTAGTTAGATACGACATTTCCCTGCGTATGTACGTCCTGAAAAAAATCTCAACAGCTTTTTGAGAAAATTTGCAAACTGCTTGCATTGTACTGTACTTTGAGTAAACGGTATTATGAACATCAATCAATCAACATCCTTTTGCTCTTCAAGGAGCATAGTCCTTCAACAAAGACGTGCCAGTTCCTCCTGTCACATACCACCAGCTCATGTTCTTTCTATGGCTTCCTCATCATTTTCACTTCTGTATCCAGCTCTCTTCTCCATGTGTTTTTTGGTCTACCTCTACCTCTCTTTCCCTAAGGATTCTAGACCAAGGACTGCCTTGTAATGCTATCAACAGGTCTCCTCAATGTGTGTCCTATCCATCGCCAGCGTCTTCTTCTCATCTCTTGTTCCACTGGCATTTGTCTGGTTCTTGTCATCAATTCCACATTTGTGACTTTGTCATACCATTTCAGTCCTTCTATTCTACGCAAGCACCCGTTTATGAAAGTCTGTAGCTTTTTGGTTGTTGTTTTTGTTGCTCTCCATGTCTCAGAACCATACAATAGGACTGACTTGACATTTGAGTTGAAGATTCTTATTTTCTTGTTGGACTTGATTTCTATTGTTCTCCATATGTTTCCCAATGCAATGAAAGCCCCTCTTGCTTTTTTTATTCTTATTTTGATATCACTGTCTGTCCCTCCAACTTTGTCTATATTGCTGCCAAGATATGTGTACGATTCTACATCTTGTAGTGGTGTTTCTTCAAGTATCTTGAACACTATTAGAATAATCCTACCTGGAGGACAATAATCTACTTTGTTCAGATTTCAAAGATCTCCTCGTAAGTAACCCGTCAAGAAGTGACGGAGTTGTTCAATAATTTAGTTTCATAGTAAATGAGCCAGCCTATACTATTTTATGTTTGTTTAGTTTTTTTAGGCTTTAGCATACAGTTACAACTAAAGACAGAGGACTGAATTATTTTAAAAGTGCAAAAATCATCACAGGCAGTAATTAAGACGGACACGTTTCCATTCCACGCATCAGTTTAGAGCCAAGCTATAATAGCCTTCCCGTCAAGTTGAGGCTTCGTCAGTTTCTTGTAATTTCGGTTTTTGTCATACCTATCAACAAGCACGACAGGGACAACCATTTGATTAAGTAGGTGTCTCCCTACAACAAACAGTCATTGCTCGTGGCCAACGTTATGTAGCGCTTACGCTAGGAAGGAACCCATGCAATCTTTAAGTATTATTTAGACACAGACTACCAAGGCACACATTTTACAGATAATAATATATATACCACAGCAAAAGAAGTGGAGCTTGACAGACAGCTACTCCTCAATACCTTCATGCACAAAATGAAAGATAAGGCCAGTAGACGCCTGAACCTAGTTAAACATCTTGCAAGCACTAGCTGGGGAGCAGACAAAGGGAATCTCAGACAGCTGTACCTGGGATGTGTCCGATCAGTCATTGATAGCAACCTTTTGCTGCAGTCGGCAATGAGCAAAACCACACAAGCAGAGTTGTACAAAGTCCAAAACCAAGCTCAAAAGCATATTTCATATGCGTGGGAATGAGAACCACACCAACAGTTGCTTGTGAAATTGATGCAAACGTAGAATCAGTGGACCTACGACGTAAACGTGCTGTTCTGGAAGCTACAGAGCGATATAGAAGAACGAGAAAAGACCACCCAAACAGACAACTGGTTGAAAACTGGAAGCCCATTAGCAGACTAAAACAAAAATCACCACTACAAGTAGCAACAACTATAGCAGAACAACACCACCTCCCACAGACACAAGAAATAAACGAACAGTACCCAGTCATTTATCCCGGAAAGGAGATAAAACTTCCAGTAATAAATACCACACTCATGGATAGCACACTAACAAGAGACACGAACCCAACAATACTTAAAACAACTACTTTAGAGACTATAGATGGATACCCTAGCACTGCAATACATGCATACACGGCTCAGCATTCAAGGCCACCATAAATGCTGGACTTGGGGCGTATATGAAATACCCAAATGGCAGCACACGAGAAATATATGAACCGTGTGGAGAGCTTTTTACTAACTACCAAGCAGAGATTACAGCAATAAAGACCACACTTGCAGCAATAGACAGCCAATTCAAACAAGAAGTCCATATGCCTCAGATATCATAATCTTCACTGATTCAAAATCAGCACTTAAGGCTTTAGAAGATACCTCCAAACTGAAAATAAAGAAATAATACAGCTGGCCGAAACAATTGACAATCTGCTAACAAAATACGACATCACTCTCCAGTGGATACCAGGGCACACAGACATACTAGGCAACGATAAAGCAGATAGACTAGCAAAACTAGGAGCGAGCATGGTTCAAACAATCCAGCAAACACGCAGACAGCTAAACGAATACTCCAAAACAACTTCAAAGAGGAATGGCGGAACCGATGGGCAAAAAGGTCTACTTGACGTGCCTTGTATAAAGAAATGGCCCATCCCAACAAAAATAACCTACGACGTAAGGAGAGGAGCACAATCTTCTAACTAAGAACAGAACACACCAGACTCAACAAGCACTTAAACAAATTCAACCCCACACATGAGCCTAATTGCCGCAACTGTCCCATCCGTATGAGACAGTTAAGCATGTGCTGCTCACTTGCCCAGGACTCTCCACAGAGAGACGCCAGCTATTGCCGGGCTCCCTGTAGCGAGAGGGAAGATATAATGACGGTGATATTATCCTGGACAAATAGGTGTATCAGATGATACCAGGATAGTGCCAGATAAGAGACTGGTCTCACAAGAAATACCCCATTCTCTGAAAAGAGTAATGGTGTATCGACATCAAAGGTATAGTCAAGCTGTATAGGTTCCTAGGTGAGATGGTAATGTACTATCTTGGATTCCTATTGGCTCCTCTCCAGACTAACCTTAGACAATGACTCTGCTAGGGGTAATTAAATACACAACAAGAACTTTAAACCAAATTTAAATAATTCACTGAAGACTCTGGGTACAATTTATAATTTATTTATATACAAGATCTTTTCTTCTTTGTTCTTTGTTAATTTTCAAATAAAATTCAATTGATTGCAAAATAAATTATGGGTCACTTTCATATATACATAACACATTTATAGTTAATGTCTTAAACTAATATAGTTCCTATTCACTGTTTTCTTGCTTCCTGATGGAATCTGTCTCTATTTGTGTGCTTTCTTGTATAGATGAATATAAATGTTACTATATGACTCATATGACTGGCAAATGTCTTCTATATACCCCACTGTGTTTTCATCATCACATAGTTTATTTGTAGGTGGGTTTATGGTATTTGATAGTTGGAGTAGCCCAACACTGAGTTACTTATCTGAAACAAAGTCCTTCCTAGGCCTCGTACAGCAGATTGATTGCATAGAACCCCACCACTGCGGGTCCTCCACTCGTCAAGATGACACAGTTAATACTGGCAAAAGCTCTGATAAACTTGAACATCTATTTGCTGACTTGGTCACTATAGGTTTTGTATGACACTCAGGGCAGGATATAACCTGAAACATAATATACAACCTACGTAGTATCGCTTATTGTCTGCTTAGCCAGTCAGGAGGTATAATGAGATAGTTCAGACAAGCTTTGATAACTCACAAGAGACATAGTAAGTCATGAATAACACAATTCGTTCAAGTTCTAGCATAATAGTTCAGTAATTCACTTGTTACATTTCTGTCCATGATTTGCTTCTATAAAATCATATAGGCCTTATGGTAATCATTGTGTCATTGTGTCGTATATAAAATAATACAGAAAATCAATCTGTTATAGTCATTCCTTCCTCCATTTTGGATAATCCTTTCCAGCAAGTATAATATCTTTAAAATGTTTTCCACAAACAACTAGCTCAATCCATTCGTTCTACTGATTTAATACAATTAAACTAAACCAACACACTTCGGGTTTTCCTCCAGAAATAACAATGATTCTACACATACCAATATTACCTTAAACCCACATTGATAATATATTTACATATATATATATTTAATTAACATCTCGCTTACTCTCAATCACAGACAGGCCTTCAATGGTTACACAATCTGCTCAAACTTCTGCAGATGACAACGGTGATACAAATGTTGTGCTCTGTGTCTGTAGTTTGAATTAGGCGGCGAGTGTGTCTGTGTCATTCGTTCTCTCCCCTTATATAGTGGACTTGCTGATATACGAGATGACAACCAGCCCAAAGTACGTTTTCATGCATCCAAAATCGTGTAGGCAAGGCAAGGTGTGTTTAGATAGTAAATCTAAAATAGTTCTGGAATCCTTATTTCTACACCAATTTCCTCCATCTTAGGCTTATTTTACTCATATGAATGAGCTCTATCACTATTTCTATCCACTTTATCCTATAGTTTATCAAACTATTCACTGGAGCAGCCGAAACAGGGAAAAACACAACATGGTTCATGCTACACTGTCTTCTAATCATATTAACTTCGGCTCTACAACACATCAAGTTAATCTATTGCTATCTGCCTTAAGTTAATGATCCCTATTATCGAATTGGGTCCTTCTTTATCATCAACCTCTACACCTTTATTGTCTAGAATAGCCTAGCGTATCTTCTGACACTACTTGTACTAAGCTGACGTTTCATTGGTCAGTTATATCCACGGGGTTTGCGCGGTGATAAATTTTAAATGATGCCGAGATATGATTCAGACTTCATTACACTCCCCAACAATCACAAACACCCTATACAGCACCACTCAACAGCTACAGAACACATGCAAATTCTCAGCTTGGCATTGACTGCTACAGGGCGACGAGCTCAGCAGCCCTAGTTAATCAACAACAACAACAACCACAGCAAAATTTAATGATTAACGAGCTGTTAAATAATTAGATAAATTACGCTCTTTTTACAAATTACCACTTCTTAGTCTTTTTAATATGCTGCAGAGGCTGAAAGCCCAGCGGCCCATATATGGCCCATCAAATATAACTCTATGACAATTTTATAATAAAACACGTAATAAAGCCCAATGGGTCAAATATGGGTCATTCTGTAAGCAGATGAACGGCATTCAAGTTTATATAAAAATGTACAATCTTAAATACGTCTGAGAAACATTGAGTAAAGATTAACATTTAGTATTTAGTTTTAGAATCTGTTGGGCTTTAAGGGGTTAAGATATTAGATTTACTGTTCCCCCTGACATTGTTTTTGACTAGTACACTTATTCGTAATTATAGATTTATTTATTGTCATGCTAATCTTCCGGTTCGAAGCGAGGCGAAGTTTTCAATTGAATTTATGTGTTCTGGTCTCTGGAGTTCGGTAATATCTTTCTTGACAATCTAAGGGGTCTGTGAGCGATCGGAGAGCTGATCATGGAATTCTCTTGACGGTTGTTTGCTGTAATTTTTGTTTTCTTTGTGAAAAAGAAAGTTAGGAATAACATTAAGTCATTCATGTCTGACCGTTTAGATCCCCAAGGAGAATATTCCTTCAATAAATTCACACTCAGCCATGCCTGTTCTGTACCATACAATGTTTAAGCTTTTAATGTTTATATCTAGTTTCCTTCTCCGTATGTTTTTTTGGGACTCCCTCTTATTCTCGTACAATGGGTAGTCCAGAAAAAGAACTGCCTTGTGATGTATCTCATCTAAAGCCAGCGTTTCTCCTCACGCCTAGCTTCAATAGAGCCACGGGGGCGCAATGGTTAGTGCACTGGCTTCCCAGCACGGCGGTTCTGGTTCGATTACCAGTTGAGGTGGGATTTTTTTACACCTCAAACGGCTCCGGGGGCCGACCCAGCCTCGTCAATTGGGTACCAGAGTAACTCTGGGAAGGTTAAGGCGGCCAGCGTGATACTGACCCCTATCACCCCTAGTGTGCTGTATGATCAAGAAAATATGGGTCTAACACCATATTCCCTATATGCCTCAGTGGGAATGTAATGGGATACTTGTTTCAAAGGTTTTTGCCTGGTTCTGTCTCTCAGTTTGACACTGTTGATCTAGCCATACCATTTTAATCCCTATATTCTACCCAAGATCTCAAATATGAAAGGTCTGTAATTTCTTGATTGTTTTTATTGTCCTTCATGTTTCAGAAGCATACATGGACAGCCTTGGATCCCGTTACACGCCCATTGGGGCATTGAGAATATGGTGTTAGGCCCATATTTTCTTGACCATCGGCACACTAAAGGGGGGGGGGGGGAAACAGCTTTGACATTGTAGTTAAAAATTCGTACTTTTGTGTTGTATCTGATTTATTTTCATGTCCATGTATTTCCCTAATTCAGTGACAACTCCTCTTGATGTTTGTGTTCTTCCATTGATACCATTGTTAACTCCCTTCAGCTTTTTACTTGAATTATATTGCTCATCTTATCTAGTAAAAGGGACAGTGTGAGTACACCCTTTTATCCTCAGGTAAACTTGTGTATGCTGAAATTGTAACCAGCGTGAAATGTATTTCCATGATAGGATATGATAGGAAACTTTATAATAGATCGTTACTATGCAATGTTTTCTTCTACGCAGTGATAACTCCTGTTGCTTTTTGCGTTTCTTGCTTGATATCGCTGTTAATTCCCTTCACTTGCATCCCTAAATACCTTATGTTCCCAAATCATTACACAGTATTCTATGTTAGTCTAAATTACAATTGTTTGCTCTTTTCAATCTACTTTATGTCTTAATTATAATTAGATCTTGTAAATGTAGGTTTACTGTTATTGTACTGTTGCAATTTATTTAAACATTAATATTTAAAATGCATGTGAGAATAAATGGATACAGTTTAAACGATGAGAGAAAGGAAGGGCGTATGTTAGACGGGCCTGCTTGTCCAATTTTCAACCCTTTGAAAATAAAGTTAGTTCGTTCAGCTTTTAACATAAATTATTATGTTCATCTTATCTAGTAGAAGTGATAATATGAGTTATCTCTAATATGCTTTAGGTAAACTTGTGTATGCTGATATCGTAACTCACACGAACAGTATTTTCTCAATAGAAATACTTTCAGAGTTTCATTAAAGCGGTTTTGTCATATCCTTGTGTAATTCCCGGTGGTCTGTGGTCAGACAAAGAAAGAATTTGACTACTGCTAACTCAGGCTTGTCGAACATGCGACTAATATGAGGTTGTACATGAGGTTGGGAACCTCATCATGTAAAACACCTTGTTACAGAAGTGACCGCTGCAAGAGGAAGTGGATGCTTGGTGGAGGCTTTTGGCAAGGGGACCAGGTGCAGTGATAGTTCCATAATCCATAAAGATAGAGATAGAAAAGGGAAATGATTCATGTATCAATAAAAATCGGACGACAATTTGGTTTATATGTCGCTCTGACTGATATACAAGAAAATACAAGTTATAAGTTGGCTTCTCCTCAAGCTATAGCATATGTTTGTGTTCTGGGGGTCAAACTGCATCAACTGCCGCCCGTTCCTTGCACCCACCAGCTTCGGGGAGCATGCTTCAATGGCATCAGCTTACTCTCCATATTGCAGCGCCCAATTTCGCGCCCCGCCGAGACCTCATCTTGGGGGCGTGTTCCCATAGTCAGTAATAACTGAAGGGGAAACTACAACTAATCTTCATGCATTTTTCTTGGATTAAAAAAAACTTGGCAAACCTAACAAACAAACACACAAACACACAAACACAACTAAAAAAGACAACAAATAAGAAATATAATCGTAGAAAAACGACCTTGGGGGAAAAAAACCACATCAGATTGATAATAGTAATACACTTGTTTGTAAATATCCCGTTACTGACGTCAGTGAATCAAGAGATAAGACGCCGGAGATGGATCGGACACACTATGAGAAAAACCTGTTGACAGCATTACCGGGCAGTACTTATTCTGGAGTCTCCCAGGATATGAGAGGTAGAGAGAGGTAGAGAGAGAGAGATCATGGAACACGTGGAGAAGAGAACTGGCGACAGGCATGAAGGGTATGCAGATGACATGAGAAGACCTTGACCTGAAGACATGGGAAGACCTTGACCTGATGACACGACTTGGCATATGTTTTTTGAAGGCCTATGTTCCTTTGGGAGTTACTGGGTGGTGATAATAATAATGACAATGGGCAGGGCAGGGTTGTTCCACACTTGTAGGATAGAGAGCAGTGGAGGACCCTGTCTGCTGATGCTTCCACCATGGCAACCCTACGACCCATGACAGGTTACGGGTTGAGATGAGATGATGATGAGATAATAATAATAATGACTGAAGTCAGTTATTGCATGCAGTTTTTCAAAATATCGCAACAAGAGCAATGATCCGAAAATAAATATTAAACGGAAATTTTATAAAAAAACATGCTTCAACAAATATAATGCATTTAATGCTCATGTTTAAACTGTTCAAAGCTTTATAGTAAAATAACACATACTTCCGTAGAGAAGTTAAATATTAGAGACTCCACAATACAAAGTTTGGCATCAAGTGGTCAGGTGATCAGCTCCCGTCTTCGCTGTCTTTTCCTCAGCTGTCAGGTACCCGTTTACACCTGGGGAGACATGAGCGTGACGTTTCCGTGATTGAACCAGCACCTTTGCCGTGAAAGACCAGCGCTCTAACCACTCTGTAAATCAGACGCTCTGCTTTATAGCACGAGGGCTAAATAATGTACAGTCCCATAATTCTTACTTTCAGAAATGGCTGCTTGCGTAGAACAGAATTAGGGGCCGGATTACCCATTAAGCACACTCCATTTTCTTCTCCATGTCTTTTTCGGTCCACTTATTCTTCTCGTACCATGGGTATTCCGAAATAAACACTGCCTGGTAATGCTATAAACAGGATTCCGCAATGTGTGTCCCATCCATCTCCAGTCTAATCTCATCTCTTTTTCCACTAACACTTGTCTGGTTCCTGTCATCAGTTCCACATTAGTGATCTTGTCATCTCTTTTTCCACTAACACTTGTCTGGTTCCTGTCATCTCTTATTCCACTAACACTTGTCTGGTTCCTGTCATCTCTTATTCCACTAAGACTTGTCTGGTTCCTGTCATCAGTTCCACATTAGTGATCTTGTCGTACGATTTTGATCCTTCTATTCTACGCAAGCACCCATTTATGAAAGTATGTAGCTAGTTGGTTGTTGTTTTTGTGTTCTCCGTGCTTCAGTTTGCAAACTATAATAATACAGCAGGAACAAATAAATTCAGTCACGTGGATCGTGGACAAGAATAAATATTTCCTCAATTAGGGATTGCCCTGCTGACTTTCTTATAACTGGTGGTTACTAACTGCTCAACAGAACGTTCATAGAAAGAACTAGAAAGAGTGAAAACTCCCAAAAAGCTACAGAGCGTCCACATACCCTTAATTGACTTGTTCTACTTTTTAAATTTTTTTTTTATTTTTGAAGGCGACAAGCTTTGCCCAGCTACTTTTCGTGGACTAATCATGGACGACGCAGTCAGAAATTCGAGAAAGAAGCTATTTTAAAACGAATATTTAATACAGGTGCTATGTCAATTTAAATGAGAAAAGTTATCCTCGTGTGTGTGTGTGTGTGTGTGTGTGTGTGTGTATATATATATATATATATATATATATATATATTATATATATATATATATATATATTATATATATATATATATATATATATATATATATATATATATATATATATTAAGTTTCAGAGATTGTATGAAAAGAAGGGGAAGTTTGGAACCATAATATTTCCAGTGCTTAGGGCCCTGGAAGGCCTTGATCAGGCCCTGAATAAAAGAATTGAAATGGTCCGACAAGGTCACCAACGTGGATTTGATGACAAGCGATTGATGGTACTCACACCTGGGGACACCTGCTGATAGTATTACACAGCAGTCCTTAACCTGGAATCTTCAGGGAAAGAAAGGTAGAGAGCGACCGAAAAACATATTTAGAAGAGTACTAGAGACGGAAATGAAAGGATGAGAATAACACAGGACAAGAGAACTTGACATACGTTTCGTTACAACCTATCATCGTTAGGGACCAGACGGGTAAAAGTAATGAAATAATAAATGATGATTTAATGCAATAATTCTATAGAAGATCTTTCTGTTTTATGTAAACTTTCAAAAGACTTGGATCTTTGTAACTGTCAGTTTTATATGCAGGACTAGATGGCGAAGAAATTGCGTGTTTTTCTTTCTTTGGTTTAGTAAAGCAGTAAGTGATATTTTAACATTTTCCTTTGCGCTGCTTACGAAGCAAGGGGCAAACAATTCAGCTGGTCCTTTACAGGAAGTACGCACAAAAGCGTACATGTGCTCTTGGAGTGGTGGTTCTTGGCAATTTGTTTTACATGATCAAGATGCCAGTTAAATGCACATCGCCAAATTAATCCCCTTGTACGCATGCCGGAGGATACAGTAGGCTTATTCTTTCTTTGACTTCAGAGACCATCGGAAACTCAAGGGGCCCGGTGATTTAACTTGATATTTATAGTAATTGCTTCCGTAGAAAAATTATGGTCAAAGGTGACTAACTTAGAATTTTTAATCAGCTTTTTATGTCCCTTTAATTAAAAATAAATAAATACATTTGATCTTTATTGTGTCCCTTTGACCGCAAAACTCTCATCGTGTTCTTCACATCAGACAAAATTTAGTTTTTAAGTGTTGTGGCAAACTCTATAAGAAAGTCTATGAGATGAGTAAGAGTTAATGTCATTGAAAACAGTACTGATAAATTTCCTATCATGTCCTGTAACGTAGATCTACCTTTACATTCAACGTCCTCGCTGTTTCTCAAAGCTCTAGTTTCGTGGTCAATGTTTGTATAGATTTCTACAAAACTGAGCAAAGATTAACACTGTAATTCATATTACGGGACTTTTAAATCTACTTATTTCCCTTTGCTCACTGGGTTCTGCCAGAGTAACAGGGTAACTTCCAGTTGCTTTATTATATGTATATTTTTTAAGCGGGAGCAGCTACGATGAAATATTATTATCATGAATAATTGCAGAATTTCAAGTAAAATACACAGTCTTAACTTACAACAATAATAAATGTGCTTAAAAAAGCATTTTATGACATTATGCTAACGGTTACTATGGACGCGGTGGCCATATTGGATTTTAATTAGATATTTCAATTCCCTAAGACTTTGAAAAACTATTTGAGCTAAGAGCGTCACATTTAAACTGGAATCTTATTCTTGTATATTACAACTTTTACGGGAATAGATTTTTGTTAACTTTAGTAGATCCCGAGCTATAAAACTTTGAAGTTAGTGTCTAAAAATAGCAACAAATTATGCAGAAGTTTACATTATTTTCAATAAGCCAAAATTATTACAAAATATCATAAATTTTTGTTTGCCAAAATATTTATACAGCAATGTAAAGTATCTGGGCAAGATCTCATGTTGATTGGTGAATAAATAAAGAAGTTTTAAGAAAATTAGTAACGTAAAACAAAGTTCTGAAAAAGTCAAATTTCCTTAACAGAAAAAAGCAATGTTTCTTGAGAAAATGTCAGCTCACAATACATTTGAATAGAATGTATTCTAATAATTGATTTTGAAGCTACATTCAAAAGCATGAGACAGATTCTAACATCTAAACAATTAACTCACAAATTCAAAAAGAGAGTCATCAAGTGCTATATATATTCTTAATTGCTGTATTGTGTAGAAATTTGGACATGAACGAGCAATTGGAAGAAAGAACTGAGGCCTTTGAGACGTGAATGTGTCGAAGAACTGGGCGCTTTTCATGGAAAGAGAAGAACACAAAGAAGTCGTGGAAACCGTAGAAATGAAAAGAGAATTACTGAAAGAAATCAAATTTAGACAGCTAACATATTGTGGCCATGCAACAAGACATTACACCTTACTGAAGACCAAAATAGAAGAAAGAGTTAACGGCAAACGTGCAAGAAGTAAAAAGTGCTTCAAGTGGAAAGATAACGTCAAGAGATGGGCAAGAAATTAACTATAAGAGTGCGCCATCAAGACAAGAGATAGAAGACATTGGAGATCCATTGCAGGGGACCTTCGATGGGAAAATGGCAGCTGATGATGATGAGATTCAAGAGATTATATATTGTCAGAGAAGAGACTAATCCCCATATTTTTTTAAATATTTGAACTAAAGTGCTGTGCCGCTCATCGTCTTAATGAATTTAGATTACTTTTCACCATCTTTTCTCTGTTATTTACTCCCGTTCATCCCTGAAGAAGGCTATGTGTCCGTGACATAGATAGTTTCATTTTCCTTTGATGTACTCTTGGTATTTCGATGTATCTCTCGTTATATCCCTTTAGTAAATTGACCTGGATTCCTAAGCCTGTATACAAAGTGGGGATTAGCGACAAAATTAAATTGATAAATAAACTCATCAGTGTGAGGAAATAAAGTAAATGCAGCCGTATACATGGTTTCTTTGGCAAGTTTTTTTTACCTAGCCAACCTAATGTATAACCTCATATTAGTCACCTTGTACGGCATAACTGAGGAGGGAGTGGTTCTAATCTTTCTGTATCTCTTTATAAACCCCGGGACAACACGGGGCACCTTGCAAGGGGTCCAACGGAACTCGTGGCTCCATGTTCTGTGAGAGCACCGTCTTACTATTGCAGTTACTTTGTTATTGCTATCTTTGTTAAGTTGTTGTTGATTTTGTTGTTGGTGTTGTAAACTAGGACTGCTGAGCTCATCGGTCTATTGCAGTTACTTTTGTTATTGGTATCTTTGTTAAGTTGTTGTTGATTTTGTTGTTGGTGTTGTAAACTAAGACTGCTGAGCTCATCGGTCTATTGCAGTTACTTTTGTTATTGGTATCTTTGTTAAGTTGTTGTTGTAAACTAGGACTGCTGAGCTCATTTCTCTATAGCAGCCAATGCCAAACTGAAGAATTTCTATGTGTTCTGTATCTGTGGATTGTAGTAAAATCTGCGAGAATAATCGCTCATTTCAGTAAGATTTTAGTCATAAAATGATAATAAATAAACCCGCCCTGTTGTGTCTGACGGTGATCCTCTCACACGCCAGCATAGCGCTGAATTTTGTGCAGTGCTAAAGCCTATAGAACGATCCCACGGTAAAAATCTAACACGCGTTTTATTTTCGGTTTCGAAAACGTACTACTAATATTTAACATTTTGCCAGATCTGCTGCATACATTCTGCAGCCTAGCTTTATAATTAACGATTTGTTAGAAATGTAACGCCAAACTGCTGTCTAAAGTAACGTAATCTGTCAACAGTAACGCAAAATTTGTAGTCTTTTGGACTTGTTCCAAGTAGCAATAACGAGACGACTGTAATACATTAACGCAAAATGCTACCATCGCCTTGCCAAAACCCGCTTCGTTCTGATTGAGAGACAACTAGTATATACACACTGGCAAAGCTAACGGATATACACACACAGACAGTTTAAATTCTCGACGCGTAGTGTAGTTGTGACGTCACAAAAACAAGTTGGTTTATTTGAAAAATTAAAAAGTGAGACAAGGAGGGGGACAAGATGGTAGACTTATGTAAAAAGTTATAATTAATGACTGTCAGTGATAAAACTGAAAATCTAAACGCCCATGAATATAGTCATAAAAGTTATATATTCGTGTAGCTTAGTGTATTCTGAGCACAAATATGTTTTAATATTAATGGTAGTCAAATTATTAGCCAAGTTATTGAGGAAATACTATTTGACTGGAAACGCGTAGACGAACGGACTCTTGTCCTTGCTCGTTAACTGTAACGGTATTGGGAACGATAGTTTGAAAGGAGGCATAGGAGTAATTCGAATCTGATTGGAGGGTATAGGAGGGTAGACAGAGAGTATTGGTTGGGCAGAAAAGATAAAATCTATATTTAGAAAAATCACTCCTAGAAGTGTGAAGTAGTGTTTTTCTTTTTAAATTTTTGAAAATTGAAATGCTATACCCTCGCTGTGATTGGGCCGGTCTAGGCATATTGGCAAAAAGCGTTTACAGCTCAGCGCCAGTTGAAAAGAAATATGTTAGAAGCAAGCTGCGTTGTCCTCAGCAGTACCAAGTGTGTTATTAACCATTGGCAGTCTGAACAGAAGGCAAAGCTGAACTTAAACTACTATTTATGCTAAAGCCAGTCAACGTCCGTTTGTGATATTTCTTTGAATTGTGGTAAGGAAAGAAATTATTAATTTTGTTATTACAATAAAATTGGTGTCTGCGATACTGCTCGATTGGGAAGGTTTTCGACTAAGTACAGAGTCCCCAGCAGAGTTATGCAGGACCTGTGGGTTGTGTTCAAGCAGTAAAAGCAGTAAAATTAATGTGTATTGCATAACTGAAAATGATTTCCACAGTTGCCAGTGGGAAAGCTATGGGAATCATCATTGTTGAAGTGTCAGAGGCGTTTAGAGGGGCAGGTAATGCATTGTCATCTCAGAGTGGTATGGGGTGGTCAGAGAGATCTGACCCTTTTTCTTTATGTCAATTATTACATGTGAAAGGGAATATAGATGTGTTTTTAAGAATCATAACGTTGTTTCAGAGGTTTTTGTTCTGGTACAGTGTGGGTACCAGAACCCTGGTGGCGTTGTTGCAGTGTACTAAAGTAACCTATTGTTTGGACCCTGAGGTCTAGTTACTGCACCAGGAACCTTGTCAGCGTGGTCATACCAGAGAGCCTGTGAAAATGACAGCAACAGCTATTATCTAGATAAGTGCCATACATGTCGGCACTCAGTTTATCCACTATAATACTATATTTCTGTATAGAAATAACATAAAATAAATTGTTGGCAAGAAACTTTCAAGATAATTTTAAAAGAGAAAGAGGGAATGATGACAGTACCCCACCCATACTATTATTACCAGTGTCATTAACTTAGTGAACATAGATACACATATTTTGATTGTCTTATTATTAATTGAATGGACAGAAGATCCATGGTAGTATTTAAATTGTTATAAATACATTCATAATATCAATTTTTGGTTGTTGGACCTGATGCACACAATTCTGATCAGGCCAAATAAATTGTAAATAACCATTTTACCAAACTTTTAACACAGATTTCTATAAGATATATTTCTTAGAGTGTCAGTGTGTTTGTGGTTGTAGTCTTAACTCAGTCATATATATATATATATATATATATATATATATATATATATATATATATATATATATATATATATATATATAAATATATATATATATATATATATATATATATATATATATATATATATATATATATATATATGTTAGTAAATACATGTGTTTGTAGTACTTGTACTTACAATACATCATACACTCATAACCCTAGACATATAGACGTAGCTAACATACATATTAGTCAAGAATAAGTCTGGACAAAGCAGCTAACATACACCTAGGGACAACCGTGATCAAGGAAGAAAGCTACCCCACCTATCTTGGGGTGACATTTGACCAAAGGCTTACATGGAATGAGCATATTCAAAATGCAGAAGGAAAGGCTCGAAGACGACTAGGCATACTCAGAAAATTAGCAGGTACCAACTGGGGAGCAAATGAACAAAATCTAAAGAAGATTTATAATGGAGTAATAAGACCACACTTAGAGTTTAGCTCAGCAGCATGGTCATCAGCTGCTAACTCACATCTGCAGTCTTTGGACAAGGTGCAAAATCAGGCTCTCAGGCTCATTACAGGAGCCATGAAAACTACACCAATAACAGAGATGCAGAAGGTTGCTGGATTACAGACATTGTCCCATAGAAGAGACACAAAAACCATGATCCAGATGGAAAAGTACAACAGTATGCCAACGCACCCAATGAAGGCAAGACTAGATGATCTGGCATTGGGACGGCTAAAGCGTAGCAGCTTTGTGCATCGGGGAAAAAGACTTAAAAGACGGCATCAAGAAGACCTATCCGTGAAGACAACACCACTGAAGCCCACCCTATACCCTGTACCATGGGAGCAGGCCAGCAATGCCCTCCAAATTAATACATCAGTCAGTGGTCTCACAAGTGGATGTGAGTATAGTGATCTGCGGAAACGAACTGCTGCATTGAGTGTGATCCAAGAGAGCTGTCCCGATCGGTCATGGATGCATGCCTATGCGGATGGATCAGCGACTGGTGCTGTTGGGAGTGGAGGTGCTGGTATCTTTGTCTCATATCCTGACAACCACTGTGAGACTAGGCACATTCCCACTGGTGGATTCTGTTCCAACTATACAGCTGAGGTTCGGGCTCTGGAGCAAGCTGCAAATATGATTTATAACACCAACTCTGACTGCCACCAGGTAGTCATCCTCACAGATGCACTGTCTGTCCTGCAAGCTCTCAGGGGTGGTAAACTCCCGCATCTGAGAAGTGAACTAAACAAGGTGGCTGCCAAGGGGAGAGCCGTGCTTCAGTGGGTGCCGTCTCGTTGTGGTGTGCCCGGAAGTGAGAAGGCGGATGGACTTGCAGGGAAGGGAGGGGAGTGTGGGCAGGAAGATAGTGAGGTCACATGCTTTGGGAGAAAGAGAGCTATCCAGACTATTAGAAGAGAACAGAATCAACCCAACGACGACTATCACACTCTCGACCGGCAGGGACAGATAACTATTTTTCGCCTCAGGACAGGGCATAACAAACTGAATAAACACATGCACAAGCTGCGATTGTCTGCTTCACCTCTGTGCACATGTGGATTAAACGAACAAACTGCTGAGCATGTTCTACAGGATTGTCCTCTGTATGACCAGTTAAGAAAGATATACTGGCCCAGTGACTCAACACTAGACTCAGGGCTATATGGAGCTAAAGAGGAACTTCAAATAACAGTCGAATTCATCATGAGAACTCGTCTGACGGTGTAAACATCAAAGATGCGATCGCAAGAAGGGCATGCAGGCCCGTCTGACATTATAGGCAGACAAACGGACAGACAGACTGATTGAGAGATAGATATATAGACAGATAGACAAACAGGCAGGCAGACAGACAGATAGACAGACAGATAGACAGATAGACAGATAGATAGATAGATAGATAGATAGATAGATAGATAGATAGATAGATAGATAGATAGATAGATAGATAGATAGATAGATAGATAGATAGATAGATAGATAGATAGATGGGTGGGTGGGTGTGAGTGGTTGAATAAGTAGGTGTATTTTGGATGAGTGGGTGGGTTGATGGATGGATGAGTGGATGGATGCTTGGATGGATGAATAACTGGACAGACGAGCGAACTGACGGTCAGATAGACATACAGACAGGGTCAGACAGACAAGCAAGCAAGCTGGTAGGTAACTAGGTTGGTTGGTCGGAAGAAGGAAAGAAAAGAAAACACATGAAGTACCTTGATGCAGACTACTTCCTGTAATGCCAACTTTAACGATCATTTCTTCTTCCTTCAGGGGCGAACTCATTAAAAATAAACAAAAACAAACAAATAAACGGAAAAATACACACAAAGAAAAATACAGACTAATATAAAGATGCCTTTACACGCAAGTACTTCACATAGATCACTTTCCGGTGTTTGTTTCGCAGCGGCCGATGCAGCCTAAATTTACGCTTTACCAAAGTGCAACGTAATCACCTGTTGCATCTACCACAACGTAATTTACACTCGCACACATGCACTTTTGTCACAGGGCATTGCGACCTTTCTATTTTCCAACCAATCAGACTGCACCAGTTGTGTCACATGGGGCTTGCCGTCACATACAGCGGAGCTGCCCCAGAATGATAAAGAATGTTCCAGCATCTTTATGCCGGTTTTTCTAGTGCTCGTGGCATCCCAATGGTCTCTCAACTCACGCCTGTCAAGACTTAGGACACCCATGAATCATTGAGCGACCGGCCCTGGCGATGGACGGCTTTAAGTGAGATTTAAGCATTGTCTCAACAAAGGTCGCAGGGTCAGATTCACGTTTGCTAATCACTGACCCAGTATTGTCTTTCACTGGATGATTACAGGCAAGGGAGATAACAAAAGGTTACTTCATTTCCAAATGTCAAGGCAAAAAACACAAATAATGGGGTCCCTCACACTTTTTGTGTGTGACTATTTCAATATCATTTTGGATGTCTGCTATTTCATTACAACATATTATCCTAGAAAATAAGGACAGTTTTATATATATATATATATATTTATTTCTGGATTATGTTATCCTGTGATATATTTTCTGACTTAGTTATTGGCATCTCGGAGTCCCTGTGTTGCAACCTGATAGCGCTTACAGTTTCGATATTCAAGTTTAAACAGACTTGTCAGGGTTTATTGTCAGTTGGGCGGGGTTACTATTTAACCTGAACACAACCAGATTAACGCCCCGTGTGGTACCCGGGGCCTCTGGGGGTGACAAAGAAAGAATAACACTATTGCTCCATCGGGCATGTGTGTAAGAACGATTAATATGAGGTTGTTCATGAGGTTGTTGTTCATGAGGTTGTTGTTCATGAGGTTGTTGTTCATGAGGTTGTTGTTCATGAGGTTGTTTGTGATGTTGTTCGTGAGGTTGTTCATGAGGTTGTTCATGATGTTGTTGTTCAAGAGGTTGTTGTTCATGAGGTTGCTGTTCATGAGGTTGTTCGTGAGGTTGTCCATGAGGTTGTCCATGGGGTTGTCCATGAGTTTGTCCACGAGGTTGTTCATGAAGTTGTTCATGAAGTTGTTCATGAGGTTGTTCATAAGGTTGACAACATCATCATGTAAAATAAATTGCTACAGAAACTACCTTTTCTTACTGGTTATAGATTGGGTTATGGAAACTTCGACTTCAGCCAGCAGGAATGAAATCCAGTGGACTCTGACTACGATCTAGATTTTCTCAGTGACCTGGCTCTTCTGTCCCATAACCGTAATCAGATGCAAGACAAAATGGAAGTGTTTCAGAGCCGTACAATCGGACTGACACAGATGCAAGACAAAATGGAACATGGTCTCATTGGCTAGACCATTTAATATAGTCAATTAGAAGCGTCTGTTCAGTGCCACTTTTTGAAAATAAACTTTGTAGAAGCAAGTGCGTTGAGAACCAGCTCATATTTTTCTAATAAAAGCCTGGGACAGAGGCAGATCGGAATTGTGCCATAACTCATCGCCAGTCAACGTACTTGTTTAATATTTCCTTGAATTGTGGTAAGCTAGACATATTTGATATCTTTTTGATGAAAATTGAATGTGAATTGATAATTTATGTCTGTATGTGTGTGGTTCAGTAACAAACATGAGGCAAAGCCTAGATATTGCTCCACCATGAAAAAAACTTGTCGGAGAGGAGTATAACTGCATAGGCATATATCGGATTGCCAAATAGTACTATGACACCTATCTTATTGAATAGAAGGAAATAATGCTGGAATTGCAGAGGCGTTGTAACCATTAGGGAGAGGAATACTGGTGTATATTGTTACATGAGAAGCTAGCAGTTGGCCTACCGCGCTGAACTCTGTGTTTGTTATGTATTGTGCTTCAGTGTGGAAATAGATTATAAATTAGTTCTGAAGTAGGAGGTACAACCTTCTTGTTTCAGGGACCGTGGTACTAAAGTATTAAAGCAGCACCTGGTCTGAGTTTGGCTGAATCCAGAGGTTGGTAGCATACTCCTTGGTCAAGATATCGACCAGTGTTGTTTCTCAAGAAAACTGTGAAGCAAGCGAGCAGAGGAGACAGTTTTCCTGCCGCCGACACAGAAGTTAAGATTTCGTTGGCCAGAGCAGCTCAATCTTGTAAACCCCCCTCTAAAATTGACTGTACATTAAATCAAGAGGGACAGTTATTTGTTTCAAATAAAAGAAACTATGAACCTTTCCAATATTATTTCCACCAGAAACAAACACATGAAGTCATGATGACAAACAACAACCTAGCTTTAAAAGCCAGTATTACCTCATAGTACTACATCACAACTTACACACATATTGTAATAATAATAATATATGTCAATACAAAGATCCTATCTATAAATTGTGTACATACAACTTGTGATTACATTTGATTGTGATTCCTGATTCACTTTGTAGTTGAATCAGGATATCTATTATTGAAAGGAATTAATACATATTTTAAAAGTTAACACTTGACTTATTAAGATAGTCTTATAGAGTGTTCTGTGTATGTGAGTGTCACAGTGTTGTAAAGTATTGTGGATTAAATTAAATTGTTTATCTGTCTGTTGGTTGTTGTGAACATACACTTCATCACTATCATAACCCTAGACATTCAACGTAGTCATCACAATATTCCAGAATAAGTCTGACTGAGGTCTAAATGTGGTAGCAAAGTAAGGTCATCTGTAACACTCCACACTTATTAGATACAGATACCTTCACAGCTGATCTCAGTCAGTACACTAAGTCCCCTATAAATATTTATATCATCCCACTTTACCACACTGACACATATGCAAGACAAAATGGAAGTGTTTCAGAGCCGTACAATCGGACTGACACAGATGCAAGACAAAATGGAAGTGTTTCAGAGCCGTACAATCGGACTGACACAGATGCAAGACAAAATGGAAGTGTTTCAGAGCCGTACAATCGGACTGACACAGATGCAAGACAAAATGGAAGTGTTGAAGAGCCGTACAATCGGACTGACACAGATGCAAGACAAAATGGAAGTGTTTCAGAGCCGTACAATCGGACTGACACAGATGCAAGACAAAATGGAAGTGTTTCAGAGCCGTACAATCGGACTGACACAGATGCAAGACAAAATGGAAGTGTTTCAGAGCCGTACAATCGGACTGACACAGATGCAAGACAAAATGGAAGTGTTTCAGAGCCGTACAATCGGACTGACACAGATGCAAGACAAAATGGAAGTGTTTCAAAGCCGTACAATCAGACTGACACAGATGCAAGACAAAATGGAAGTGTTTCAGAGCCGTACAATCGGACTGACACAGATGCAAGACAAAATGGAAGTGTTTCAAAGCCGTACAATCGGACTGACACAGATGCAAGACAAAATGGAAGTGTTTCAGAGCCGTACAATCGGACTGACACCGATGCAAGACAAAATGGAAGTGTTTCAAAGCCGTACAATCTGACTGACACAGATGCAAGACAAAACGGAAGTGTTTCAGAGCCGTACAATCGGACTGACACAGATGCAAGACAAAATGGAAGTGTTTCAGAGCCGTACAATCGGACTGACACAGATGCAAGACAAAATGGAAGTGTTTCAGAGCCGTACAATCGGACTGACACAGATGCAAGACAACATGGAAGTGTTTCAGAGCCGTACAATCGGACTGACACAGATGCAAGACAAAATGGAAGTGTTTCAAAGCCGTAAAATCAGACTGACACAGATGCAAGACAAAATGGAAGTGTTTCAGAGCCGTACAATCGGACTGACACAGATGCAAGACAAAATGGAAGTGTTTCAAAGCCGTACAATCAGACTGACACAGATGCAAGACAAAATGGAAGTGTTTCAGAGGCGTACAATCGGACTGACACAGATGCAAGACAAAATGGAAGTGTTTCAAAGCCGTACAATCAGACTGACACAGATGCCCAACATATGAGGAACGTAGACAGCACATATGGCCGTCACCAGTACCTTCGTCGTAAAAAAAAACTCTATGTAGATACAAAATACGTCAAGCTGACCATTGCGTTCTGTGAAAATATTCAGGTAGACATCTGAGTGTACGAAGAAGAAGAAGATGATGATGATGAAGAAGAAGCAGCAGCAGCAGGAGGTTTGGGTTGAAGATTCTGATTTTTGTTTTGAACTTAACTTCTCTTGATCTCCATTTACGTCTCAACGCAATGACATATCCCTTGTCTTTTGTATTCTTATTTTGATATCACTGTCTGTACCTCCATCTTTATCGATATTGCTGCTTAATAATACAACGGATGGTAATTGCTAAAATTTGCTTCACTCACTCCAGGCTTCCCGCTCTAGAGACCCTATGTCAGTAAATTCTGTGAACACTAGTAAGACCACCCCTGGTCGACACTGTATTAACTTATAGCCTAGAATATCGATCTTGTTATGCAACCAATATAAGAGGTACATTCATTTCTTTCATAATTCTTCAGCTGCCACAGGAGATAGGCCTTCAGCGAAATAATGCCTTGTCTTCCTGTCCTGTGCCATCAACTCAACGTCTTTTCATGACTTCTTCATCCATTTCATTTCAATTCTCTACGTGGTTTTTTTTATCTACCACTACCTCTTTGGTAGAATCTCATGGAGATTCCAGAGTAAAGGACTGCCTTATAATGCTTACTTACTTACTTAGTCGTTTCTCTTCTACCCTGAGGTGTAGAGGTTTGTAAGAGAAAGCGCCATACTATTCTATCGGCGGTCTTCCTCCTGGCTTGGTTCCATTCTAGTCCTCGGTCCTTCAAAGATTGTCTAACGTTGTCCTCCCAGCGGACTTTGGGTCGTTCTGGAGGTCGGGATCCCTGGCTCTTAGTTTCCCATGCTTGGCGTGGTAGTCGATCTTCTCCCATTCTGCAGACATGGCCAAACCATCTTAGTTGGGACTGCTCTACTTGGGTCTGCAGGGGTTCCTTATAATGCTACCAACAGTAAGAAACACATAGAGATAAACAAAATTTATCGAAGTTTTTCCTTTGTTGTGGACAAAAGTATGCACATTACCAGCTCAGCAGGAGAAAACAAGTGGTAATCTTTAGACGCCATACCGGCCACAACAGAGTTGGATATCATCGATTCACCAAACTACAGATAGGAACTACTGATGAGTGTAACTGTGGCACCGATAATATGACTACTGAACATCTGCTTCAAAGATGCCCAACATATAAGGAACAGAGAACGCACTTATGACCGTTACCAGGACCATTCCCGGGAAAAAAAACCTCTGTGGAGATACACATAGCCTGAAGGTGACCACTATTTTCTCGGAACATATTCAAGCAGACGTCTGTAGAGCCATTGTATTATTAGTATGTTTGCTCTACTCGTCTAAAATGGTGGTTTTCAACTTTCTTACAACACGACCTAAATTTCACGGTAGGTGGAAGCTGACAACCCATGTACCAAAATTGACAAATAAAAAAATTAATTACAGGAATTCAGCCAGAGGCATGCAGCTTTAAACTTTGAGTAAGGATAACGTTAGGGATGCGACCCATCGCATTGTTTCCCGAGACCCAATTTTGGGTCGCGACCCAATAGATTGAAAATCACTGGGTTAAAGCTGAAGATAAACACCGTTTCTTCATCTCTTATACCTACTTACTTACTTAGTCGTTTCTCTTCTACCCTGAGGTGTAGGGGTTTGTCAGAGAGAGCGCCACACCATCGTATTGGCTGTCTTCCTCCTGGCCTAGTTTCAATCTAGTTCTCGGTTCTTCCGGGATTGTCTAATGTTGTCCTTCCGGCGAACTCTGGGTCATCCTGGAGATCTGGATCCCTGGCTCGTCCTGGTGGTCTGGATCCCTGGCTCTTATTTTCACATACTTGTCGTGGTAGCCGATCTTCTCCCATTCTGCAGACATGGCCAAACTGTCGTTGTTGGGACTGTTCTACTTGAGTCTGCAGGGGCTGGGTTTTGAGTCCTTGCCATATTGTCTGGTTGCGAATCATGTCTCTACTTGTTACTTCAACCACCTTCTTCCGATACTTCATATCTGATGTTTGGAGCTGGCTTTTGCTGGTTGTATACATTGCCCAAAACTCGCATCCATACGTCAAGACAAGGACATAGGTAGAGCGGTATACAGCCACCTTCGTCTTCTTGCCAGCTTCTCTTTTAATGAGAAATCCTTGATTTATGGCCCGAAAAAATCTTCCAGATGCTGCTATTCGAGTAGCCAACTCTTCTTTGATGCCTACCTTCCAGTCTTTGACAGCTGCTTCCAGTACCCTTAATTCAGTATGAGAATAAATACATTCTAGAGGAAGGGTCGGCACCCCAGGAGCTTTTGGGATATACATTGCAAAGACTGAGCTCTCTAAAGGTCTACCACACACACACACACACACACACGTGTATATATATATATATATATATATATATATATATATATATATATATATATATATATATATATATATATATATATATATATATATATATATATATATATATACGAGGTATATGTGTGTGTGTGATTTTAAGCGGGAGGGAGGGGAGGAGGGATGATGATCCTTACAAAGAAATCATCACGTTACTATCTCATGCAGTTCACGAATAGCCAGTTCGAGAGTTTTTATTGGGAATGCGGAAAATTAACTTTCAACCCTGGTACACCCAACTTTAAATGCCGGCCCGAGATTTCTCTATTTTAAAAAGTCTTTCTGTTTATATTTCTCGCAGTCACCTAAAGATCTATCAAACATAACTGGGATCTACAGGTAGATTGGGATGGGCTGGTTGCCGACCCCTCCTCTAGAGTTTACCATGTACAGGCACATAAGAAAAATAATAAACTGATTACTTTATATTTTGTAAAAAAAAATTTATTCGGGATGTAACCTACAACAGTTTTAGTACCATAAAGTTCTTGAATGTTTGTCAGAACACGGTCTAATTAGAGACCGTTGATTCTGTTTCTTTTTAAACAATATTTTTATTCATGCCACAGTTTTTGAAAGTCACTACCAGCATGTCAGTGTCCGATTGGCTAACACGTTAGAGGGTCGTCTCGAGAGCTTTAAAATTGTTTTTAGTTACAGGTTTCCGGGATCGAAACCTGGTAATGGCATGCTCTGTCCAGCTGTAAATGGGTACCTGACTCCGCTCTTAAGTTAGGGAAGGCTAAAGGTAAGGGAACTAATAACACCACTTCATAAAAAATCTGGACCTAGTATGGTGAAGTCTCTTACACTTCACTCCAATTCGGCAGGATATGCTATGAGGCTTCCCTTTTTTTTTTTTAAAACCACAAGTCAAGCAAAGACGTCAAGATTAGAATGAATAAAGCGAGAACAGCCTTTGCTGGTCTCAACAACATCTGGAAATCTTACCAGTACAGCACAATCACAAAATTAAGATTATATGAGAGTTATGTATTTTCTGTGTTTCTCTTACTTACTTACTTAGTCGTTCCCCTTCTACCGTGAGGTGTAGAGGTTTGGAAGAGAGAGCGCCAGACTATCCTATCGGCTGTCTTCCTCCTGGCCTGGTTCCATTCTAGTCCTCGGTCCTTCAAAGATTGTCTAATGTTGTCCTCCCAGCGGACTCTGGGTCGTCCTGGGGGTCTGGATCCTTGGCTCTTTGTTTCCCATGCTTGTCGTGGTAGCCGGTCTTCTCCCATTCTGCAGACATGGCCAAACCATCTTAGTTGGGACTGTTCTACTTGGGTCTGCAGGGGGTGGGATTTTAGGCCTTGACGTATCATCTGGTTGCGTACTATGTCTCTTCTTGTTACTTCAACCACCTTCCTCAGATACCTCATTTCTGAGGTTTGGATCTGGCTTTTGTGGGTTGTAGTCATTGCCCACGACTCGCATCCATATGTCAAGACTCTGTGTTTCTCTAGGGTGCGAAAAGCTGGAGAGTAACAGAGAAGTAAATGTCGAAATTGTCTTTCTTCCGCACAATCTGCCTAAGGAAAATTCTCCGAATTTTTTGGCCGAGTGTCATCACCAGCCAACACCTGCTTACTCGGAGTAACCAAGAGGACATTACACCATCATAACTGGCAGGCTCTGGGGTTGGGTTGGTGACGTCCTCAGAAGATACCCCGATGCCATCACAGTAACAGCTATGCTATGGACTCTCGAACGAGAGGCCGACCAAAAACAACTTGGCAGAGACTGCTTTGACAGTCGGTGGCTATGTATCAAAGAAGATATCATGTTCAGCTTGCAGTTTAGTTCTTGCTTTAAGTTTGATTGAGAACAGACTCGCAGTTCTCTAACCGATCAGCAACTTTCTTTGTCCACTAATACTTTTACTTTTGGATCATTTCAGTTAGATAATAAAGTTATTTACCAAATGTTTCCCGTACTTCCTTGAGAAACTTATCGTACCCTTTGGGGATACGCATACCATAGGTTGGGAACCCCTGATATAATGTCTTTAACCGTGTTCTCCGAGAGCAGGGCTTCCCAACCTAGAATACTTGTACCCAAAGGTATACAAGAAGCTTGTCAACGAGTATGGGGAATGTTTGATAAATATCTGTTTAGTCCTACTGAAATATTCCAAGCATAGTAATGTAAAAGAGTTGGGTTTTGAGTGGGAGCGCTACCTTGTATTCACAATCAAATTGAAAGCAAGAAAAAAAACTTGGCGGCTGAACATGATATGCTGGTATCTCTTTTGACAACAGTAACAAGAATAAAACTGTTAGTTGACAAGAATTAATGTCAACAGTCTGACAAACTGATTTGACTGTGTTCATATAATAAACAGTTAAATAACGTTACGATGCTTGCAAAATGTTGCTATATGCCAAATAAAGTTTTTTTTGGTGAAAAATTAATTAATATGTGAGTTTATTTTCTTGTATGCATGGTTAAGTCAAGAATGTATTTCCTCTCATATTTGATAGGGGATGCGGGATGATTTACTAAAAGCCAAGGGGGTTCGAGGACCGAAAAACTTGCCAGCCCATGTCCTAGGTAATCGTTTCACATCTGCTCCTTACCGAGATTGTCACTTCCATTCTCCGGTAAGGTTTCTCCATTTCCCTCAGTATGTTGTTACGTCTTCGGTGACAGAACCTAGTCCTTGACTTCATTCAAGTGACGAGATTGGCCATATCTAGCAACCCCATTCTCAGCTTGCCCTTATCAGGTTCACGGTTTTGATTGATATATTTGTCCCTGGTTTTTCAGTTTCCGTCTTGCTCTTGTGAATGTTAAACCTGGCAGGGTAAACATCTCATTCCTCCCATTCATACCTTGCTGCTGTGTGTCAGCTCGTGCTGTGTTTGGTGTGTTAGCTTGTTGCGTCCTCAAACACTTAGCGTTATCCACTGGTTGAAAGAGATGGCTAGAATTTCGGGACATCGCCAAGACATTAGAATTCTGGACGCATTCCATTTTAGTATAAGGGGAAGCAAACCAAAATGGTTTTAAACACACAAAAAAGGCGGGGGGGGGGGGGGGGTCCTATATATCATCATCATCATAACCCTCCACTCCCAAAGGAGCATAGGCCTTCAACAAACACATGCCAAGTCCTCCTGTCACGTGCCATCATCTCAAGTTCTTTCCACGTTCTCCTCATCATTTTCACCTCTGTTTCCAGCTCTCTTCTCCATGTACTTCTTGGTCTTCCTCTGCCTCTCTTGCCCTGGGGGTTCCAGAACAAGAACTGCCTTGTAATGCTATCAACAGGTTTCCTCAGTGTGTGTCCTATCCATCGCCATCGTCTTCTTCTCATCTCTTGTTCCACTGGCACTTGTCTAGTTCTTGTCATCAGTTCCACGTTGGTAACCTTGTCATACCATTTCAATCCCTCTATTCTACGCAAGCACCCAGATTAACCACGTATTGAAAAACGAGGTCCTATATATATTGCTATCAAATTGATTTACAGCACGTCCTTTTATTTCGATCCACCTCTGCAGGTTGGAAAAGACAAAGCAACAGCTATGCTATGAACTCTCGAAGGAAATCGAAAGAGAGGCCGACCAAAAACAACTTTACGGAGACTGCTTTGACAGTCGGTGGCTATGCATCAAAGAAGATATCATGTTCAGCTTCCAGTCCACTGACCCTCAAGCATGTCGTACAAGGCTATTAATATGATGTTATACGTGGGACTGGCAGCCTCATAATATAAAACAAACTGCCACAAAAGCCCCATGTGCCAGGGCATGTAACTACTTTGTGCAGGCTGGTTGGAAACATGCAAAACAAATAAGGGTATGATGATGGTGATTATCGTCGTGTCCTTTTTGGCTCACTGTGGAGCAATGGAGGCACCACAACAGCTCATTTCATTGGCTTGAAGCCAGGTTCAATGTTTCTGTGATATAGACATATACCCGGTTGTGCTCCATTGTTATAGTCACAAGCTACAAGAGTGAAAGCCATACACATACCCGGCCCGCTATTTCACAAACTGACGGCCAAATTACTGTTTAGTGATTGGCGACATTGCTTTATCGCTTTATATTTAGTTGTATGTAAACTTTTAATTCAGTTTTATATACACTTTATACGTATTTTTATACCCGCTTTAATATACACTTTACATTCAGTTTTATATACACTTTTAACTCAGTTTTATATACACTTTATACTCAGTTTTAATTAAACTTTTTACTCAGTTTTATGCTCAATTTTATATACACTTTATACTCAGTTTTATATACACTTTATACTTATTTTTATTCTTCTTTCTTCTTCTTCCGTCTTTAGCCACCGACCGTCAAAGCAGTCAGTGGCCATTACGCCTAGTGGCGTCTTAGGGCAACAGCAGATAGGTTTTCTTTGCCATTGTTTCCCATCACGCCTAATGGCGTCTTTAGGGCAACGGCAAATCAATCCATTTGCTGTTGTTTCCGTAATCGAAGTGACTGGCAAACGAGTGATCAGCCCGTTGTGACTTATTTTTATACTCACTTTTATCTACACTTTTCTTTCAGTTTTAATTAAACTTTTAACTCAGTCTTATGCTCAGTTTTATATACACTTTATGAGGATTTTTCGTCGACCGGGAATTGAACTGGATTAACTCGAGACCTGGCGAGGACATTTGAAGGAGTGTCGTCGACCAGGGATTGGCGGCTCCTGAGCCGACCCAGCTCTAATGGGTACCTCCGAAATCGGCGAGTATCTGCCTGAATGGCGAGGGACACCTGTCTCTGTACAAGAAAAGGGATACTTACGTAAAATCAATGTCAGGTTAAACATTAACAATAACCTGAGATTTCGCCTCGAGTATTAGTGGGCGTACGAAAAAAAATATATATATACACTTTATACTTTAATTAAACTTTTTACTTAGTCTTATGCTCAGTTTTATATACACTTTATACTCAGTTTTATACACACTTATACTCAGTTTTATATATACTTTATACTCAGTTTTATACACACTTATACTCAGTTTTATATATACTTTATACTCAGTTTTATACACACTTATACTCAGTTTTATATATACTTTATACTCAGTTTTATACACACTTATACTCAGTTTTATATATACTTTATACTCAGTTTTATACACACTTAACTCAGTTTTATATATACTTTATACTCAGTTTTATACACACTTAACTCAGTTTTATATATACTTTATACTCAGTTTTATACACACTTATACTCAGTTTTATATATACTTTATACTCAGTTTTATACACACTTATACTCAGTTTTATATATACTTTATACTCAGTTTTATACACACTTATACTCAGTTTTATATATACTTTATACTCAGTTTTATACACACTTATACTCAGTTTTATATATACTTTATACTCAGTTTTTATACACACTTATACTCAGTTTTATATATACTTTATACTCAGTTTTATACACACTTATATTCAGTTTTATATATACTTTATACTCAGTTTTATACACACTTATACTCAGTTTTATATATACTTTATACTCAATTTTATACACACTTGTACTCAGTTTTATATATACTTTATACTCAGTTTTATACACAATTTTACTCAGTTTTATATATACTTTATACTCAGTTTTATACACACTTATACTCAGTTTTATATATACTTTATACTCAGTTTTATACACACTTATACTCAGTTTTATATATACTTTATACTCAGTTTTATACACACTTATACTCAGTTTTAATTAAACTTATTACTCAGTTTTATATAACTTTATACTCAGCTTTATATACACGTTATACTCAGTTTTATACTTACCTTACTCTCAGTTTTGTGTAAATGTTACTCAGTTGTATATACACTTTATACTTTATATTCACTTTTAGTCAGTTTTATATACACTTTATACTGAATTTTATGAACACTTTATATTCCTTTTAAATATTGTATACCCAGTTTTATGTACACTTTATACTCCGTTATATATACACCTTATACTGAGTTTTATGTACACTTTAAAGCGTACTCACTTTTGATAAACTATTAACTAAGATAAACAACACAAGTATATTTCTATGTTTGTTATTAAACCAGCACATTTTGTGTTAAATACTGTTAACTTATTGTGTAAAATCTTTCATACTAAGTTACAATTTTTGCGTTTTTGTTTGTTTGTTGGGTTTTTTTTTTTAAAATAAGAAATTGGCTCGTTTTAGCGATGCGCGCGACTCGTTCAACGTAGACACAAATTACAGTTGCGACCTAGAACGTTATAAGCGATAGAGTTATGTCCCAACTGTACGGTCAGGAAGTTAGTTTTGCTTATGATAACCAATTTTGGCCACTTTTAACTAAAATTTGAAACTTTTACCATTGTATTGTCAAGGTTGGGGGGGGAGGGGGGGGGCTCTCAAAGACAAAGAAAGAATAGGTTAAGTGCACCCTCAGGCATGTCGTACAAGGCCACTGATGTGAGGGCGTAAATGAGGATGGCAACGTCATCATGTACAACAAATGACTACAGAAACCACCGCCGCAAGAGTACCAGCTACAGTGATGATCCCATGTTCCATAGGGAACAAAAGGAACAGGATGATGATGAATATATAAATGTTAGCTTGAAGTTGTCCGGTGAATACTACTGAATACAAAAGACAATGCAGCAGTAGTAGGATCTGAAGCTCAGAGATTTCGGAATACAAATAATAACAAAGTTTTGGAATTACATTTATCTATATCAACATATTACCTGATAATCCGTTACAATCAGTATAAGGGTTTGTTAATCTATGGTTTACGTACCCCTTGGTAGTTCATGAATGGATTCAAGGGGGTCTGTGTATGTAACCTGAAATGTAAAATGTGATGTTTTTTTTTTTAATAATGCTTTTATACTTGTACATTTTTTCCCGAGAAGAGGTCCATAGCCTTCAATGGATAATCAAAGAGGTCCATCGTCGCACAATCACAGGTGTGCGTAGTCTTTATCCCACAATCACAGGTGTGCGTAGTCTTTATCCCACAATCACAGGTGTGCGTAGTCTTTATCCCACAATCACAGGTGTGCGTAGTCTTTATCCCACAATCACAGGTGTGCGTAATCTTTATCCCACAATCAAAGGGGTCCATGGTCATCGTCGCACAATGAAAGGTGTCCATAGTCTTCATCCCATGGCCTTTATTGGACAATTAAAGGGGCCCATAATCTTCATCGCACAATCAAAGGGGTCCATGACCTTCATCACAAGATCAAAAGGGGCCCATAATCTTCATCGCACAATCAAAGTGGTCCATGGTCTTCATGAGAAGATTACGAATTCAGATTTTTGTAATTTTTTGTAGGAATACTGCAAGTTCGTCGAAGGTAACGGGTACATGGACTAGCAATGCATACATAATATATATTATTACCACTGAATGCCATTCCGATCAGATCAACCTCCTTATCACATTGTTATTTCCAGTCTATCATTTTATGTGTAATTACTCTTGTTGACTATTTTCCATGTCATGTTGTTGATATGTCCTCTTTACTTTTGAGTCTTTTTTTTAAATTGTGTATCACAGTTTATTATAAAACTGGCCTTTTCAAGACGTGTTCAACGATAGCAGACTATCACTGCTTGCTTCATATTACTGCAGTTAGTTTCCTTCCATTTTGTATTCAGCTCTTCTTAGAACTATTTCCATTGTTCAGTATGGCTTTTATTGATCTTCGTGCTTATTTATTAACTGTCCACGATTCGTATCCGTAAGTTAGTATAGGCTCTGTGCTGCGTTTCAGAACTCTTTGAAACAGCGGTTCATAACATGAGTAGATTAAAATTTTTAACTTTGGTCATAAATGGTCAAGCCGAGTACCATAATCCCATCAAGCTGTTTGTCAACGGAAGGCATCCGAGCACCGTCATTTCAAAAGCAACTCTCTCCTCATTTCTTTGTATTGTATTTCTTGTAAGCGCTGAAGTTTTCCTATACGGTTGGTGGTGGTGGACGTTAGTTATTTGTGCATGTGTCATTAGGTCTCTTGTGTGAGAACACAGAGGATCACTACAGTGACACAGTTTGTCATTGGGTCTTCTTGTGTTGGGACATGTGGTCTTGACCAGGGCCGGGTTTGGGCGGGGACAATGCGACCTCATGCGAGGAAAAAAATATGCGACCTCAAGCGAGGAAAAAAAAAAAAAAAAAAAAAAAAAAAAAAACGTCTAAGACAAGTTATTTAAGATTCATTGAAAAGGTGTGTCTTTCCACATGTCTACATATAATCTCTAAAACAGCACATAAACCAACTCTGCTTGCCAGCCATGTTACCTTGACGACAAATAAGGGCATGTGGAAAACTGTTTTCTGTTGTACGGATTCCGAAGGATTGTCTTCGGCGAGGTGATGTTGGGAGTAATTTGAGCCTATCTGTGGATCACTATTACTTTACTGTGCTAACCACTTTTATGTAAGTATAGTTGTGCATTGCATAATTGTCGTGTTTCAAATCATTGACTCTTAAATGCTCCATATATAGCAAAGAGCTGACAGTAAGCATGGACCTCTCTATCGTGGCAAATTTTAATCTTGCAAGGTCTGACAGGCATTGACCCAGCCAAATTTTATTTAATAGGCCTAACTAAAACGATCTACAAAATGGTGGAACGACTATTAAAGTAAGGTAAATAATGAATCGCAAATATAGATTGTGTTTTGTATTTGAAAAAAAAAATAATGGTGGAGTGCGTCGAATGGTGAATGGTGATATGCCGATTAAATCAATCAGCCTCTTCAGACAACCATGTCAGCGAGTCTTTTTTTTTTTTTAACTAAGCTCTAGTAATGACCAATTCCGTCTGAGCTTTACATTAGGTGTTTAAACTCATCAAAGTATGTTTTATTTAAAGATGAATAGAAGATGGCTTTTAGTAAACGTGCCCATACCTGTATCAGCACGAGAGGAAATACATTCTAGAGTTGGCCGTGCATATTCATATAAGAAAATACATAAACCGATAATTTTTTTAATAAAGCATAATTTAGTAAGATCCTTGACTCTGTGTGTTTTTTTAACCGACAGTTTTATCCTTGGTACAGATTTTGAAAGAGATATCCGCATATTTTGCTCAGCCTTCCCTTAGTGTCTTCCTTTAGATTTGATTGAGAATAAGATACCCCTCTCTCTGTCTATCTCTCTTTCTCTCTCTCTTTCACACACACACACACGTCCACATTTTTTCTACTAACATTTCTACTTTTTGAATTTTTAATAGGAGAACATAATTATTTACCACATATTTTCCGTACCCCCTTGACCGGGAGGGGGGGGGGGGGGGGGGGGGGGGGGAGAGAGAGAAAGAGAGAATACCCCAGTTTGGGAATCACCGTGTTATGTCATAGGTAAACATTTAGATAACTTTCCAATCATAGAAGCTCGTCCGCCGATAGTAGGATTTATAGCTAGCCAATAAGAAGCAGCGAAATCAGAGTGGGCGGTAACTTTAATTAAATACGACTGCCCATTAAATGCATGTCGATAGCAGGGCATTGTGAATTAATCTGTATTGGCTGTCCGGCATTGCAAGTTGAAGCTTTCTGCTGTTGCCCGCAAAATCTCGTTTTGCAATTTTAATCCGTCCACATCTTGAGCGGTAGAGTAGTAAGACAGCTTGATTCTCGAAGTAAAGGGGCTTAGGTCGAAACCATATCTCTTCACTCAGCGCTGTACTCAGCTGTAAGATTGGGAGTTAGGGGAGGTAAAGTGAGTGAGGGAGGGAATGTGTTACCTCACCTCATAAAGCTGGTATTAGTAGGCCTACTAGTACTAGTAGTCATATAAAAAGACATAAAAGTCTGGAAAAAACAGTGATGGAAGGCATGGTCCCTGGAAAAAGGGGAAGGGGTCGACCTAGACGACGGTGGACCCAGGACATCACAGAGAGTCTGAACTTGTCTTTGGCTGATGCAGGTCGACTTGCCCAGAATCGTGATGCGTTCAGAGCAGCTGTAATGGAGACAACGTTCTGGAAAGAATACGTCACATGATGATACTAGTAACCCCGTGTCATGACTGACTATAGGAATACTCCCCTGAGATGATATCCCTCCGCTACTTATTTCTGGTGTTCCTTTCGGCTTGGTCTTTTCTCGTCTGCTTGTTGTGAGAACTTCTTTTCGCCCAATCTGACGTTGCGCCATAGCAAGAATCGGCACTTGGTACGATCGGCAGCTTCATCCTCCCAGGTTGTTGGATTTATGTCCAGTGCCTTTAAGTCTTTCTTGCACACATCTTTGAACCTCAGCTGCGGTCGCCCGACTGGTCTTTTGCCATCTGCCAGCTGTCCGTAGAAAATAGACATGGCCAAGCCAGCGTAGTCTGCGTTGTCTAAGCAGTTGTATACATGCTTTGACGGCTAGCACGTAACAACACCTCGACATTTATCACTTTGTCCGTAATGTTGTCAGATCATTATGCTTAAAAAAAAAACCCACAGAAACGTCCTAAGCATTAAAACAACAGAGAAAAGACAAGAAAATTGTATACATATATTGAGAAATCGGTAGGTGAACAGTATTTCCTTAACTCTAACGTTTCTGTAGAAAGGGGCACTTCTTCTTGCAATCAATCAATCAGTACCCTTTAGCTCCCTGAGGAGCATAGGCCTTCAACAAACACATGCCAAGTCTTCCTGTCCCGTGCCATCAGCTCAATTTCTCTCCATGTTTTCCTCATCATTTCCACCTCTGTATCCAGCTCTCTTCTCCATATGTTTTTTGTCTACCTCTGCCTCTCTTTCCCTGAGGATTCCCGAACAAGGACTGTCTTGTAAAGCTATCAACAGGTTTCCTCAGTGTGTGTCCTATCCATCGCCATTGTCTTCTTCTCAACTCTTGTTTCACTGGCACTTGTCTGGTTCTTGTCATCAATTCCACATTTGTGACTTTGTCATACCATTTCAGTCCTTCTATTCTACGTACCCGGGGCGGTCCTACCTTCGACACCCCCTGCCCCTATAAATAAAGAAACACACGCGCAAGTGTATTTTGAACAGCAAATACTATCTTAATAATGTCCGATGGCACCCCTATCCTGGCTGTCACCTGGGGCGGACCGCCCCCATCGCACCCTCCTTAGTACGCCTCTGCTACGCAAGCACCCATTTATAAAAGTCTGTAGCTTTTTAGTTGTTGTCTTTGTTGTTCTCCATGTCTCAGAGCCATACAATAGGACTGACTTGACATTTGAGTTGAAGATTCTTATTTTCGTGTTGGACTTGATATCTCTTGTTCTACATATGTTTCCCAATACAATGAAAGCGCCTCTTGCTTTTTGCATTCTTATTTTGATATCATTGTCTGTCCCTCCAACTTTGTCTATAATGCTGCCAAGAAATGATAACAAGATTGAACTTGAAGAAACGCCACTAAATGGATGTTGAATCGTACACATATCTTGGTATTTTTTTTTGTTGTTGTTGCGTACGCCCGCTATTACTCGAGGCGAAATCTCAGGTTAAGACTGATTTTTACGTATCCCTTTTTTTCTTGTACAGAGACAGGTGTCCCTCGCCATTCAGGCAGATACTCGCCGATTTCGGAGGTACCCATTAGAGCTGGGTCGGCTCAGGAGCCGCCAGTCCCTCGTCGACGACACTCCTTCAAATCCAGTCCAAATCCCGGTCGACGAAACAATCTTCAAATGTCCTCGCCCGGGTTTGATCCTGGGTCACCCGGTCACCAGCGCAGTTTGGTAACCACTACACCAGCGCGGCTCCATCTTGGTGGTAATATAATAGTTCTTCTTGTAAGGCAATATGAACATCGTGAAGAATCAAGACCGCACTCTAAGGTTGAAAGATACGTGTAAGATAGACACGAAGGCGTTGAACATAAATCCAACAATCTGGGAAGATGAAGCTGCCGAACGCACCAAGTGGCGTTGCTCCATACGGCGCTACCTCAGATTGGGCAAAAAGAAGCTCTGACAATAAGCAGAAGAGAAAAGAACACGCCAAAAGAAACATCAGGAACATAACACAGATGATGGCTATCACCTATCAGGAACGTATTCCCATAGTCAGTTATGACTGAAGGGGCTACTACTGATCTGGCGACAGAAAAATTATTAAGTAACAGTTTTAAGTAGGTCAGTGGGCATCAGTGACCGTGATTCATTCATTACTCTGTAGCTCAGTAAGGAGCATATATGCCTTATATGCCTTTCTGTTGTCTAGTTTTCTACATCTTTATTATTCACGAGTGCCTGAAAACATACCTTTATATGAGTGTGTAATATATGCCTTCATTAATGTCAAAAACAAGCAAGGTCTTTCCATGTCGTTCTTATGTCTTTCGTATATGTCTACAGTTCTATTCTCCATTATGTATTGTTCCATCACCCTTTGCCCTGTGGGTTCAAGAATAAGGACTGCTTTGTAATGCTATCAACAAATTTCTTCAACGTATGTCGTATCCAACAGTAGTGTCTATTTCTCACGTCTTGTTCTACTGGCACTTATACTCTGTGTTTTATGTCCCTGATTGATTTCATGTGTTAAGAGATACATAAGATTGATTTATGTCCCTGATTGATTTCATGTGTTAGAGATACTTAGAGTGATTTATGTTCCTGATTGATTTTATGTGTTAGAGATACTTAGAGTGATTTATGTCCCTGATTGATTTGATGTGTTAGAGATACTCAGTGATTTATGTTGTGACGAAATCAGTCGTGCATTTTTTATAACTCTCATCCACTCCGGCAGTATCACTTCATTTCTTCATTTTTCTCACTCATCGTCCAACTATTTGGCATATTGTATGCATCTTCATACCTTTTGCTGTGACCGCTCACAGACTGTTTACGTTTCACTAAGTGAACGTAGTATTATCAGGTTAATACGATTATCACGTAAGTCAGTCTGGCCACCTTTGACGCCAGTTGTTTGTGCAACGTGGTATCGCAGCAATACGCACAGAAAGCTAGATTGCCATCTAAGGAAGCCGCCTGAGGGACGGGCGAAAACACCGGTTATAATGAGATAATCGTAGCATCTGGACATCAAATGAGTGCACAGATGGCGGTTATGAGTTTTGAACAAGATGCAAGCGGAAGTATTACAACATTAGAAAGAGGTCACGCGAGGGAATTTTAAAGTGTAATATTTTAAAACACGCCCGGGAGAATTAAATTAAACACCCCTACCCATATAGTCCAGAGCTTTCGATTGGATTGATTTGAGAGCCTGAATTCACAATGGATGTCATTGAAAATTCGTTTAAAGCACAATCTGGGATTCGAACTTAGAATGAGATATATAATATAGCGAAATAGTAGTCAAAAATCAGGCTGCATCGCAACGTCAAACTAGCAACTTCCACAAGCCAGTGAGACATCGGACTTAGAATTCCATAATTATAAGTGACATATCGAGTATTTGGGCAACTTTGGAACTTACAAGTAAACCCGCATATTTAAATATAAAGACTAAACTTAAGGCACCAGGACTTTAAATATTAAGACTGGAAACCTAAGGAATTGGATCACACGTCATAATAGAAAATTTCCCAGGCCAAGTGTTTCGCAGAACACCCGGCATAAGAGGATTACTAACATTTCCCAGACCCAGTGATTCGCAGAACACCCGTAATAAGAGAAATTTCTCAGGCCAAGTGATTCGAAAGCATATAACCTAAATTGCTTGCGTCCATTCTAAACTGTGCGAGGAGATTGTATAACCCAATTGGGGTAAGTGTAACATTTATTTTACAAATGTAAATTTGACATGTTTTTCTTGCTAAGTGGTTATATATGAGGCTAGCAACCTCAACATATTAAACTAGTATATTCATAAACCACTACAGCAAGCGCTGCTGATTTCTTCTTGCTAGTCGTATAGAAAAACCGACAGCAGAGGTGACCACAGGCTCCGGCAGGAGCAGTGATGAGTGATGATTACATCACCTGTGCCTCAAGAGTATCATATAATTTTGTGAGATATATGTACCTTGCTTATTGTAATTCAGGCAAATCATTGCATTTCGCGCTGTCCAAGCACATATTTTCCCAGTTTAATACCCAGAAGAATATTAGTGATTTCTAATAATCTTCCTGAGCTTCGCTGTGTATTCAGGAATTTGATTCTTCTGAGAGATTAACATTGGTGGGTTGGACAGCGAGACAATGCGCCTGTTAATTTGCAGCTCACAAATGTACTTAGCAGAGGCTTTTGTTTGTTTATTTTGTCTAAAAGATCGTGGTACTAAGCTATCAGGCCGTTTGAGGAACGAAGCTACCAGACTGTGAAGTGTCATCATCACAAAAGAATCGAAAAAAATCAAGGCTGCAGGACTCGCTCATACAAGAGCACCAGCAAACGGACATTTAAAATTAAATATTAATTTTAAATTTAAATCCTTAACTCAAATCTCGATGACGAGAAATTTTATTTTCATTTAAAATTCACCATCATTCTATTTATTTTAACCTGTTAAAACTAATTGATTATTAAATGTGTTACGTTATTTTAAACATAATAATCTTAGTTGATTCAGTTATTATAGGTGTGAAAGCAACGTATGAGCAAGATTCTTCTAATATATACGAGTATATGTATACATTTAGAGATGTATATACTTCTATAGAGCTACTTCTTGTAAAAGGGAATTTCGCTGGATGTACACCAGCTGGGGCCTTGAACGGGCTATAACCATTGCTTAATTCTTCACAAAAGGCGACGGACAGATACAAGTTAACAATTGCTCAGCCCTATCCATCATTGTTCTTGACTTCTGAATTATCTTGTGAACACTAACTTGAGATAGAAGTGACATTACCCTTCTATCTACATCTCTGCCAAGAGTAATCTTGTGCGAAGGTAAACACCTTTGACGACCCACTTTAGATACCCTTGAGTTTTGGCCACTGTTGGACCACTACTGCAAAGCAGAGGAGGCAGTCCGTGGCATATGTCCATGATTGATTTCATGTATTAGAGATACAAAAGAGTGACATGTCCCTGATTGATTTCAACTGTTAGAGATACTTAGAGTGATATATGTCCGTGATTGATTTCATGTTAGAGATACTTAAAGTGATTTATGTCCCTGATTGATTTCATGTGTTAGAGATACTCAGTGATTTATTTCCCTGATTGATTTCATATGTTAGAGATACTTAGAGTGATTTATGTCGCTGATTGATTTAATGTGTTAGAGATACTCAGAGTGATTTATGTCCCTGATTGATTTCATATGTTAGAGATACTTAGAGTGAATTATGTCGCTAATCGATTTCATGTGTTATTAATACTCAGGGTGATTTATGTCCCTGACTAATTTCATGTTTTACAGATACAGTACTTTATGTCCATGACTGATTTCATGTGTTAGAAATACTTAGAGTGATTTATGGCCCTGATAGATTTCATGTGTTAGAGATACTTAGAGTGATATATGTCCCTGACTAATTTCATGTGTTAGAGATAATTAGAGGGATTTATGTCCCAGAGTGATTTTGTGTGCCAGAAATACTTAGTGTCATTTACGTCCCATAAATTTCTTATGTTTTAGTAACCAGCGCTTTTACTGGGACTATGTATATGTGTGTTTTTTAAATACCTATCTAAAATTAGCACAATGTATGTAACAGCGTTTTTACAGGTAGGGGTTCCGTGATTTCTGACAACTTATGTTATCGGATCCGCCATAGTAAAAATGTTGGGAAACGTTGTTCTAGACATTTCGTCTGCGAGGAAAAGAGTTAATAAGAAAGATTTATGGGCCAGAAAACTTTATTTATTTATTTTTTTAAAGTCAGGTCACTTTAGACTGCGTAATCACAATTTTTCCCACCGCACGTTACGATTCCTTGGCTCTGCCGTAGGACAGCACTTCTATCTCATGTTTCAAATTTCATGGAACAGTTCTCTATAGTGTTTTTCTTATTTCTAAGACGCCAGTAATATCCTTGTTCATCCCATTGGTTGTAAGTTCATCTCTGAACACTCTGCGAGCGTTTACAATAGTCCTTATTGGAATCTACGAGCATATCTCGAGGAGATGGAAGATTTAGCGGCATTATGGGAAGAATGGGAAGAATTTCGGCGGGAAAACGTCGGTGTTTATTAGACGTCTGCGCCAATCAGCGCCATTTTAATTCCCACACAATTCTCGTCTGCAATATCAATCTTCTTAATGATTTGATTTAACTTGTGTGGAAAATACAAGTAGCGAGGAAAGAATACAAGAATGGGAAAAGAAAAGATTTAATTATTGTAGGATAATATCCCATCACAGTTCTGTCATTTTTGATGGATCGGCAGATGAAAGACCTTCTTCCTGGCATATTGGAAAATGTTTACTTGCATTCTTTAGTTGGATATGATGTGAATCAAAATGGATTAGACGTGGTGCGTCTAAGTGGATAAATCTAGTAAATTGGATTTACTTGTTCAGGCATTGAGAAGACATTGAAAAAAAAAACGTTCACAAAGTCAAACTGCGTGGATATTGAACGACGGGATACAGAGGTTGCGGAACACAGGTGTAAGAAGTTACTGTTCTTGAATGAGTTGATTTTTAGTTCTGATCGGCAGGGTGTCTGTTTTCTTTCTTTTGCCCCTAAGGCAGGTGTTAATACTTTTCCAGCTTCTACGTTGCTGTCATGTAGTATTTGTTTTAAATGTGACTAATCAAAAAGCAGAACTACCTTAACGTTGTTAAGGTATGCCTTCATGAGATAGTGGTGTATTTAAGAATCTATACGGAACTTTAAAGATATTCAAGACATATACATGGAACATTAAAGATATAACAAGACATCTACATGGATTATTAAAGATATAACAAGACATCTACATGGAACATTAAAGACATACAAGACATCTACATGGAACATTAATTAATGATATACAAGACATCTACATGGAGCATGACGGATATAACAAGACATGTACATGGAGCATTAAAGATATAACAAGACATCTACATAGAACATTAAAGATATAGCAAGACATCTACGTGGAACATTAAATTTATACACGACATCAACATGGAACATTAAAGGTATATAAGACATCTACATGGAACATTAAAGATATAACAACACATCTTTATGGAACATTAAAGACATAGCAAGACATCTACATGGAACATTAAAGATATACAACACATCTATATGGAACACTAAGGACATATAAGACATCTACTTGGACTATTAAGGACACTCAAGGCCATTCACTCAATTTCACACTCACTCATTTTGCTAACATTCCCTCAGTTTCATTTTCCTGGCAATCACCCTTTCATTCTATTTTCTCACTTTCAGTCTCTCTCATTCTCCTCGCATTTAGTCTCTCTCTCTCTTCTTCTCGCTTTATCCATCCTCGCATTCACCTTCTCTCATCCTGCTTCTCAACTTCACTCCCTCAGATTCTCCTCACATTCTCCCGCTTTCACTCTTCATGGTTTACCATCTCTCATTCTTCTCATTTTCACCGTTTCATTTTCCTCACATGTCCCATCTCTTTCTTCTTACTTTCACCGTCTCGCATTCTCGCTTTCAGTCTCTCTCATTTTCCTCGCTTTCACGCTGTCACTTTCACCTTCTTTGCTTTCACCTTCTCTCATCCTGCTTCTCATCACCACCCCTCATATTCTCCTCACATTAACCCTCGTTCACTCTTCATTAAGTACTTTCACCCTCTCTCATTGTTCTCGCATTCACCCTCTCATTCTGTTTCATACTTTCACCCTTTCCCATTTTCACTTTCAGCGTCCCCCATTCTTCTCGCTGTCACTTTCATTCTCCTAATGGTTTCGATTCTAACTCATTTCAAAGTTTTTTCCCCGCTCTTTATTTGAGGTATCGCGATCTTATCTGGATCTCTTGTTTTTTTCCTCTTTCCCTATAACGCTTTCGTTATCTCACTTTAACGCTATAATGATCTCTCGCTATAACAGTGTTTCTCAGCTCGCGTTCCGCGGAACCCTAGGGTTCCGTGAGAGATCGAGATTTAAAAAATATAGACGTCTTTTTTTCCGCTTTGTGCGCCGGGCGATGTTAACGTGACACAGTGGTGTGCAGGGACGGAGCAGGATAAATTTTTATTCATCTTGCTTTCTCCTATCATTTTTAGTAGCTTTACTATTCAACATTGTCAATAAGTTTTCATTTTGTAAATAATATTAATTAAAATCAATTTACAACCTTTATTTAAATCCTACCTTAAAAATCTACCTTAGAAAAATTAAATCCCATTTTGAATTAAGCCAGTTATTTAAGAGAAATGCATTTGTTTACCTTATGAGTTTTTAAACTTATAGAAATAGATTAATTTCAAGAAAGATAAGTTAAGCTTAATTACCTTTTTTTAAGATAATGTGACGAACAAAAAGACTTCCTATTCGTTGTCTAATTTAACATTATAGTGTGAATGATGATAGTGATGATGATGATGAGTTAAGGGTCATTGATGTTGTCAACACTTGTTTCAGTGTGACTCAGGGATTGAGTTTATGTTTGACTTTATGTCAGCATTTTGTAACTTGTGCGTGCACTGGGAGAAAGCTTGTTTGATGAATACATGTCTGTGTGACTGAGAGAGTACCCAAATATGACTAGAGATACACTGTGTTTTGCAGCCGAGCTGTGCGCTCGGGAGTGTGATTTGTAACCGAGCGGTATGCTCGTATTGTGTGACTGTGGAAAACTACGAATGTGATTATTTCAAGTGTGATGGATATAGCTATTATGTTTTAGGTCCTACCTATTGTCGTACTGGCGAAGTTTATTGTCCTGCCTGGAACTTTCCTGTGGGAACTCTATATTCCTGTTCGTGGAGAACAGTGTAGGCCGTTGGATTTGCCACTCTGGAGCTACGATGGATATGACATTTGCGTATATCCCGCCTGTGGTGAAGTGGGATGTTATAAATACTTATAGGGAACTTAGTGTACTGACTGAGATCAGCTGTGAAGGTATCTATATCTATTAAGAGGAGTGTATTATAGATAACCTTACTTGCTACCACATATCTATATATCTCAGTCAGAATTATTCTGGAATAGTGTGATGCTACGTTATGTGTCTAGGGTATGTGTATGATGAAGTGTAAGTCACAACAACAGACAGATAAACAATTTAATTTAATCCACTACTCTTAACAACACTGTGACACTCACATACATATAACACTCTATGAGAATATCTTAAAGAAGTCACTCGTAACTTTTCAAATAACAATATGTATTCATTACTGGCATGAATGAATATGTGTCCTGATTCAACTACAAGGGAACCAGGAATCACAATCAATTTAAATTACAAGTTATGTACAGAATGTATTTAATATGAATATTGTAGTGACATATATTATTACAAATGTTCTATGTGTGTCAGTTGTGTAGTAGTAAAATGAGGTAATACTGGTTTTGTTTTGTTCAAGCTCTGTTGGTATTTGTCATCATGACTTCAATAGTTTGTCTTTAGGGACTAGTATTGGAGATGTTCACAGTTCCTGATTTTAAGACAAGTAAATTCCCCTCTTAATGTTAATTTTACAAAGTCAGTTCAAGATGAGGGGACATAATGTTGAGCTCAGCTGGCCAAGTTAGCTTATCTGGCGTGATGGCGGCAGGAAAGGACTCCTCTGCTCGAATTCTCCTCTGGGCTCTGGAGACACCTCACTGATAGCTAAAAGGACCAAGGAGTATGCTGTCCGACACTGGATTCAGCAAAGCTCTGACCAGGTGCTGCTCAGTACCATCAAGACCACGGTCCCTGAAATCAAGAAGGATGTACCTTCTACTTCATAACTAACTTAAACTCTCTTGTTACACTGATCACAACACAGCACAAACATTGAGTTCAGAGCATTAGGCCAACTGTCAGCTTCATTTGAAATACTTTATTCCAGTATTACCCTTCTTAATGGTTACTACGCCTCTGCAATTCCAGCATTATTTCTTTCTATTCAATCATCCAGGTGTCAGTGTACTGTTTGGCCATTCCATGCCGTTTTACTTCTCTCCGACACCCTCTGTTCAGGCTGGAGCATTACAGGCTTTACCTCACGTTGGCCACTGAACTACACATATATATACAGGCATAAATCAACAATTCACATTCAATTTTCATTAAAAGATATTGAATGGTTCAAGCTTACCACAATTCATACGAATAAACACAGATACGTTGATTAGCAATGAATTCTGGCACAAACTGGCACAAATTCCCATCTGCTTATCTTCCAGGCTTTTATTTAGCCAAATATAAGCTGGCTTCAACGCACTGATGCTTTATCAATCTTATTTAAACAAGTGGTTTCGAACTAACGCTCCCAAGTGTGTATATCAGCGAGTCTGACCAATGAGCCCCGTTTCGACAAGTGTTTGAAAAAATGTTACCTTTCCCCGTTTCCCCTAACAACCAAGATAGTATTTATAGCCCGACCAATCGTGGTTAGGCTTTCATTTGTTGCGCTCCAATCAATTTGGAGTTTACATGGTAGGCTATTTCTGTAACGTAAATTTTTTTCAAACACGTTAAAAAAAAATCTTATGAGCAGAAATGATTTTATGCTGTCAGGCACCCCCAATATTTTATTTTTGGGTATAATTTATTAATTCCTGGACTATTTGCGTAACGTTTTACATATTATTTGTCAGCAAGCCCTAAGGAACCCAAAAATACAAATTTAAAGGAGCTACGTGGCTGCGTTCAAAATATGCAATTTCTTCTACCTCCTGTTTCGAAGATGTGCTGTCTGGGTACTGTTATGTTTTCACCCGTAAACCCATCTAATGTTGTCTTTCCTAATAAGCGTTTTTTATGATTTATAAACCTAACTCTGGGAAAGGGTAGTGTATTTTATCACTGTCCGTCTGAAAAAAAAATTAGTGCATGTAGACTTACACGCGTGATGGCAGCATTTGTGTATCGCGCGACGCGTGTTGCATGCGTTCCTGATTTTCAGCCCTCCCCCTCTCTCTTTATCCTTTTGTCCATCTGTTCGTTCGTTTTGGTAACGTAATATAATTAATGTTAGGATTAATTTAGGTCATTACGCAGGGCCTCTCAATGCTTTTCCAAGAAATACAGCACACGTTTCATTGAAGAAAGCGGGTAATAATACAGTAAGCTTTTATATCAACGTGAAAGCGTTACAATTTGCAGACGTAGCAGAAAACAAGGGGGATTTCGAGTATATTCTTTGTGACAGCACTGTTATTTTCCCATTGCTCTTCTCTTTATTAATTTTATTTGTTAGGCTTTATATTTACCTAATAATTTATATATGTGGATTAGAATATTTCACGACACCTCCCCTCTTAAAACAGACATTATATGTCAGTCCTTTATTCTATATACACATAGAGAAATTTATTATTATTTCTGGGGTTTACGGTGATTCTCATCACACGGATGGCGGCTTAAAAAATCCGCTCCCAAATTGGTTTTTCCAGATATATACTCAATGCTAAAATTATATGGAGCCAGAAGTAAAGACCATCGGAGTAACCTAGAGTTCTCATGCTTAGCCTGTGCTAGAAACGATAAAGGTTTGTGATCTGTTTGCAACTTAAATGCCTTCCCATATAGATAAATATTGAATTTCTTTATTGCCCATATTACTGCAAGACATTCTTTTTCGCTAGTTGAGTAGTTGATTTCAGCTTTATTCAACTTTCTGCTAGCATATGCCACTGGGCTTAATTCCCCATCCAATGCATCTGATTTCTGTAGTAGAGTTGCACCTAACCCAATATTACTTGCATCCGTCCTTACTATGAATTCTTGACTTAAGTCAGGTAATTTCAAAATGGGTTTACTGTGAGCTTTTCCTTCAATTCTTGGTAAGTCATTTCACATTGTGGTGTCCATGTAATGCGATCTGGAAGTCCTTTACGTGTCAATTCAGTTAACGGTGCACATATGGAATTAAAGTTCTTGATATACTTCTGGTAGAAACCACATAATGAGACAAAGGATCTCACGTCCTTCTTGGTTTGTGGTCTCGGGGCTTTCTGTAGTTTTTCTAAATTCTTTGGGTCAGGGGTCATGTTTCCCTGATAAACTGTGTGTCCCAAAAATTCCAATTCTTTACATCCAACGCAACATTTGGTTGGTCGGGCTGTTAAATTTGCCTCCCTAAGTCGATCAAACAGCATGTTCAGAGAGTCAATGTGTTCCTCAAATGTTTCTGTTGCTAAAAGGATATCATCCATAAAATTTGTTATACAGGGATTATTCAGAGGATCCAATAATTTTCTCATCATTCTAGAGAAGACACTAGGCGCATTCTTCAATCCAAATGGCAATCTATTAAACTCATAGTGTCCTTCTGAGGTACTAAAAGCTAGGTATGGTCTAACCACAGGCTTTACTGGAATCTGATAGTATCCTTTACTCAGATCCACTTTTGAGAAATATTTAGCTTTATTTAGTCTGGCAAACAGCTGATTTGTATCCGGCAATGGATCCACCTGTCCTTCTGTAATAGCATTCAGTCTCCTGTAATCTATACAGAGTCTATGTTCTCCAGAGGGCTTCCTTAAGAGTACAACACCGGAACTATACGAAGACTCACTGTGCGAAATAATTCCTTCCTTCAACAGATAGTCTATCTCTTCCTTCAAAGCTTTTTCCTTAGCAAACGGAATCGAATATGGTTTCATACAGACAGGTGTGGGGTCTATTAGTTTCATATCATATTCCAATAGGTTTGTATGCCCTGGTCGGTCTGTTAACACCTCTGCATGATTATTTAGAACCTGTTGCACTCTCTCTTTCTGAGTTTTCGTTAAATGTGTACTGATTTTCACCTGTGCTGCTGTCTCACAGGGGTGTAATGGATATTCAAATGATGAAAGTGGGTCCTTTTTCATCTCCATGGCGATGGACAAGGTCAACAAGTGTGTCTCTTCCTGATGTTCTCTTTCCAAATATTTCTTCAGGAGATTCACATGATAGATTTTTTCTTTCCCCTTCTTATCTATCTTATAATTTGTTCTAGACACCTTCTCTAGAACTGTATATGGACCCTGCCATCCAATTTGTAACTTATTCTGACTCCCAGGCAAAAGAAGCAGTACTTTCTCTCCCACAGCCAAATTTCTGTCTTTCGCCTTCCTGTTATAATAGGCAGCATGTTTCTTCCTGGCTTGTTTCAAATTTTCATTGGCAAGTTTCCAGCCAGTTTTCAACCGAGTGGTCAGCTCATTCACATATTGGTATGAAGATGTAATGTTTTCCTCTGCCTTTTCATCAGTCCACGTTCTTAACAAAGCTACATATGGACCTTTAATTGTGTGGACCTATTTGTCCATGCACCGGTATGGTCTCTTCCACTCGAAGCTTTATAGTGATGATTTTTCTTCCCAGAATTTTCATGCACAAAACGACCGCTACCAATTTTTCTCTTGGGGCTGTCTCCCCACTTAAAATTCTTGATGAGAGATTTCCTCTCTACATCCTCTTCCTCCAGTTTGTTTAAGTCCGATTGAGGGATTTTCGGCTTATCCTGGGGTAAGACATCTTTTTGCACTCTCCGCATAGTGGCCATTGTAAAACAGTTAAGTGAAGCTTGTCCGTGAAAAGGGGCTTCCCATTCCATTTGGTCCACCTTATCAAATTTATTTTTCCTTTTATTGTCAGGCCTGATTTTGCCCCGTGGCGTGTCCAGGTCCTGATCCATGTTCCCACTTGTGGGTGTTCCCTCATGTGCTATGCTACACCTTTCTACAAAATTCTCAATGTCCCATCTTGCTTTGGGCCAATAATAATTGTGAGCCACCTTTTGAATGATGGTACCTATCTTCTCATGGTCCCCATCTGGTTTCACATGTAGGCTCCTTCTTAAGTCTGCCCTATATCTTTTAGGAAGTACCAGCTGTCCGTGACCATGGGATCTAGTTCCGGCCTTCCTATACATCAACTTGTTTTTCATGTAAAAATCTCCCTTGCCTGGAGTTGTATGACAAGTTGACAATTTTCTGAAACAAGGCTTGAGTGTTTTATCCCCAGCCTGTGCCTTCCTCATCTCTTCTGGAGTGGTATCTAACATAATATCCTCCTCCTGTCTTGAGGTCGACCTGACCTGAAGCGTTGCCATATACACAGGTTTCCTTCTGCAACGGTCAGTGTCATGATTGTCCATCTGACAATTCTTACACCACCTTTTTCCTTGGTTGAAAGATTTTCTTTCATCATATTTCCTTTCATCGAATGGTGGGAATTTATTTTTATTGTCATACCGTGGCCTATCAAATTGGTGCTTACCTTTATTTTGATCCCTAGGATCAAATCTATTAAAGTTCTGTGGTGCCCTAAAGTTATCCACCTGTTTCTTTTTATTACCTGTTACCTCTGCTTGAGCTGCTTGATACCTTTCAGCAACATTTAGCAACTCACCCAGCCTCTCTGCACCTTGTTCCATGAGAAACTTTCTCAGGTCTGGAGCCATGACTCTCTTAGTTGCTCTATAAGGACCATTTCCTTAAGATCTTGGGTTTTCCCCAGAGAAGTCCATTTCTCCAAGTATGTCTCTATTCGTGCAGAGAACTGGTGATAGGTTTCACCTGACAGTAGTTTAGCATTCCTAAATTTTTCCTGTAAAACTCTGCATTCTTTTCATACCTTAACAAAAGAGCCTGCTTTAGCATGTCATAATTTTCCTGATCACCTCTGCTCATTTTTGCAAAAACTTCATAAGCTGCCCCACGAAGTCCCTGAGATAACTTTAAGCTCCACCTTTCTCTCTCTAACCCATACGTGGTAGCTAATAACTCGTACCTATTCAGGTAGCTCTCTATATCATCGTCTTTCTCAACAAAATGATCTAAATGAAAATTCATAGCTGAGGTTGAGGCTCCTTGTGTAACCGTAGCATCAGAGGCAAAGGGACTGGCACCATTTTCAGGAGCATGGCCTTGAAACTCAAACTCCCTTAGTCGTAACTCATGTTCCCTTTGTAATCTTTTCTCCTCCTTTTCTGCTTCCCTCTCTGCAGCTAATTTCCTCTCTTCTGCAGCCAATCTTTTGTCTTCTCTTTCTGCTTCCAATTTCTTAGCCTCAGCCTCAATCTGCAACCTCTTAGTCTCAGCCTCAGCTTCAAACTGTAACTTCTTAATTTCCCTGTCAGCCTCTAACTTTCTTTCGGCTTCAAACCTTCTTTCTTCGCGTTCAATAAATTTGTCACATTCCGTAGTAACATAGGCAACCATAACTTGCCCATCTAATCCTAACTCTTTTGCAGTCTGAACCGCAGCAGATCGAAATTTGGCCAGGTCCGCCATTGTCTATTATGTAAATTTATACAATGTCTAACCAACAATTCAATCTCTAAATATATATAATGGACAACACAGGCACCGTGAGCTCAACCTTATTTAATTCCACCCAAGGATACCTTTTAATTCTTATATTCCCTGAAGTGAATTATCCCCAATATTTTTAATAGTTAAAGATTCAAAATCCCAAGAGCGAGACCCCAATATATGTGGTGAAGTGGGATGTTATAAATACTTATAGGGGACTTAGTGTACTGACTGAGATCAGCTGTGAAGGTATATATATCTAATAAGAGTAGTGTATTATATATAACCTTACTTGCTACCACATATCTATATATCTCAGTCAGAATTATTCTGGAATAGTGTGATGACTACGTTATGTGTCTAGGGTATGTGTATGATGAAGTGTAAGTCACAACAACAGACAGATAAACAATTTAATTTAATCCACTACTCTTAACAACACTGTGACACTCACATACATATAACACTCTATGAGAATATCTTAAAGAAGTCACTCGTAACTTTTCAAATAACAATATGTATTCATTACTGGCATGAATGAATATGTGTCCTGATTCAACTACAAGGGAACCAGGAATCACAATCAATTTAAATTACAAGTTATGTACAGAATGTATTTAATATGAATATTGTAGTGACATATATTATTACAAATGATCTATGTGTGTCAGTTGTGTAGTAGTAAAATGAGGTAATACTGGTTTTGTTTTGTTCAAGCTCTGTTGGTATTTGTCATCATGACTTCAATAGTTTGTCTTTAGGGACTAGTATTGGAGATGTTCACAGTTCCTGATTTTAAGACAAGTAAATTCCCCTCTTAATGTTAATTTTACAAAGTCAGTTCAAGATGAGGGGACATAATGTTGAGCTCAGCTGGCCAAGTTAGCTTATCTGGCGTGATGGCGGCAGGAAAGGACTCCTCTGCTCGAATTCTCCTCTGGGCTCTGGAGACACCTCACTGATAGCTAAAAGGACCAAGGAGTATGCTGTCCGACACTGGATTCAGCAAAGCTCTGACCAGGTGCTGCTCAGTACCATCAAGACCACGGTCCCTGAAATCAAGAAGGATGTACCTTCTACTTCATAACTAACTTAAACTCTCTTGTTACACTGATCACAACACAGCACAAACATTGAGTTCAGAGCATTAGGCCAACTGTCAGCTTCATTTGAAATACTTTATTCCAGTATTACCCTTCTTAATGGTTACTACGCCTCTTCAATTCCAGCATTATTTCTTTCTATTCAATCATCCAGGTGTCAGTGTACTGTTTGGCCATTCCATGCCGTTTTACTTCTCTCCGACACCCTCTGTTCAGGCTGGAGCATTACAGGCTTTACCTCACGTTGGCCACTGAACTACACATATATATACAGGCATAAATCAACAATTCACATTCAATTTTCATTAAAAGATATTGAATGGTTCAAGCTTACCACAATTCAAACGAATAAACACAGATACGTTGATTAGCAATGAATTCTGGCACAAACTGGCACAAATTCCCATCTGCTTATCTTCCAGGCTTTTATTTAGCCAAATATAAGCTGGCTTCAACGCACTGATGCTTTATCAATCTTATTTAAACAAGTGGTTTCGAACTAACGCTCCCAAGTGTGTATATCAGCGAGTCTGACCAATGAGCCCCGTTTCGACAAGTGTTTGAAAAAATGTTACCTTTACCCGTTTCCCCTAACAACCAAGATAGTATTTATAGCCCGACCAATCGTGGTTAGGCTTTCATTTGTTGCGCTCCAATCAATTTGGAGTTTACATGGTAGGCTATTTCTGTAACGTAAATTTTTTTCAAACACGTTATAAAAAAAATTTTATGAGCAGAAATGATTCCATGCTGTCAGGCATCCTCACTATTTTATTTTGGGTATAATTTATTAATTCCTGGACTATTGCGTAACGTTTTACATATTATTTGTCAGCAAGCCCTAAGGAACCCAAAAATACAAATTTAAAGGAGCTACGTGGCTGCATTCACAATATGCAATTTCTTCTACCTCCTGTTTCGAAGATGTGCTGTCTGGGTACTGTTATGTTTTCAACCGTAAACCCATCTAATGTTGTCTTTCCTAATAAGCGTTTTTTATGATTTATAAACCTAACTCTGGGAAAGGGTAGTGTATTTTATCACTGTCCGTCTGAAAAAAAATTAGTGCATGTAGACTTACACGCGTGATGGCAGCATTTGTGTATCGCCGGGTACTTACAGCTTGCATATATATATATATATATATATATATATATATATATATATATATATATATATATATATATATATATATATATATATATATATATATATATATATATATATATATATATATATATATATATATGTGTGTGTGTGTGTGTGTGTGTGTGTGTGTGTTTGTGTGTGCGTGTGTGTTGTTTAACTAGGGCTGCTGAACTTCTCGCTCTTTTGCAACCAATACAAAGTTGAAGCTTCCTTACTATTATCTACACTGTAGGTCTAGGCTTTTCCTGTGTCTTATCTGCAATTCCGACTTGTACCGATTTGAAGTCATGAGCTCCAGTTTCTCCAGCTTTGCTTGCAATTAAAGGATCGTCACATCTGGTCCTAAGCTAGGAGTAAGAAGCGCATGGCATACTGTGCATTCCCCACCATCCAAGGGTACTCTCCAGCTATGCAGAGCTAAAAGTATGCAATGCTGGGTTCTCTACACGTTTTACCGCAAGGTGAATCTCTGGAAGTATGTGGATGATTTCAAGAATCAATGGATGTATAATTAGCCTCACAGACAAAGGTTCACTTCCAAATATTATATTATAGCATTGTGCATGGCTGGTGGTCACATTAAGATGACCCCAGATATGCCTCCACCTGCGCATCTTGCTTTATCTTAATCCTGCTTGTTTTTTTCCTCGGTTTACGGTTTTCTGCTTTTGAAATTCTCTGGATGATTATCCTGCCTAGTATTTTACTGGGAACTGAGAGAAGAGTATTTCCTCTCCAGCTGTTGCAGTCTGCAAGGTCGCCCTTCTTGGGCAATTTGTCAATTATTCCTTTATTCCACTCCGTTGGTGTTGTCTCTCTTTGCCAGACTTATGCAAATAGTGGTTCTAATAGTTCTGCTGCTAGTTCATGGTCTGTCTTAAATAACTCAGCATTTAAACTGTAGTGACCAGGAGCTTTTCCATTCATTAAACTATATTATACACACGCACACAAACATATATATATATATATATATATAAGATTTTTGTGTAGGGGTCCTCTGAGATGTGAAAATTATTTCAAGGGTTACTTCAGGTTAAACAGGTTGAGAAAGGCTGCTCTATAAGATTCACATTATCTCTCTATAATACGCTCATTTTTCTATAATACTCTTAGTATCTCTCTTTGTGATTATATCTCTCTTCACTCTCTAATTGTCTATTTATAACACTACCATTATCTCTCCCTATAATTTACAAATGATCTCTTTCCAAAATGCGTTTACTGTCTCTATACCATTGTAATTGTGTAACTCTAAAGCTCTCTCTATTACACTATAATTATCACTCTCGGTAACATTTCACATTATCTCTGTTTAACAATATCACTATACCTTTCTATAACACTTTAATCTTTTGTCTCAATAACACACACATTATCTCCCTTTCTGTAGCAATCTCACCACCACTCTCTATCACACACTCATTATTTCCACCCTTTCTGCAAAACCAATTACTTTTTCATTGGAGTTCCAGATCAGAGCAACTCTCTGTCAGTAGTTTGTCGTGTTCTCTTCTATCAACAGACAGGTAGTTTTAACATGTCAAACGCAGAAAGTCAGATTTGATCGATTTTTTCTTTCATTTTTAAATTGTTCCCACTTCTCCCAATCTCGCCATTTTAAAACCAGATATTCGGTCACAGTACACTAGGGATCGTCTGCCACAAGGAGAAGACAATTGAAAATTCTAGATGTAAATTTTTTTTTTAACTTTTCATTTTAAGATAATTACAACTTCTTCTGCTTGGGTCCATGGCCGCTGACTGCAAAAGCAATCAGTGTTCATTACGCCTTGTGACATCTTTCAGTGAACCAACAAACTCTCTCCATCGCTCCTACCGTGGGCATGATTCGTACAGTGCCATAACTCTGGTTCATGCTTGTCATCTCAGCTACACAGTTCTCCTGCTAAGTTATTTTTGGTCAGTTTCTCTTTGGCATTCTTTCTCGTGCCCATAGCATTACGGTACCAGAACTGCCGTGGTGCTTTATCAGATTACTGGGGACAAAACGTTTGTTCAACAAAGTTTTACATCCAAAATATTTTATTATATTTCGACCGTGATTTAATCAAGTTTCATCAGCAGTTGTTCGAGTGATCATCAGATTCCCCTGCGACGCCCCCCCCCCCCCCATTCTTCGTCTGGCATAAACGCAATAATTTATGTGATTAAAGATAAATTAGTCTGACATGTGATAGTTATTTCTCCCCGAGCTAGTGACGATATCTCGCTGAAACCTGGATATCAGTGCGGAAGCATCTCTAAACTATTAAGTACTCTGGAAGGATCCTATCTTTTGTGGCGCCCCCCCCCCCCCCCTTGCTTAAATAAACACACTTGCAAGTTAATTTTTAACAGTATCATCACATCTATCAATGATATAATGAATGGGAAAGCTCCTGGGCCCTGCAGTTTAAATGCTGAGTTATTTAAAACAGACCATGAACTAGCAGCAGAACTATTAGAACCACTATGTGCATAAGTCTGGCAAAGAGAGACAACACCAACGGAGTGGAATAAAGGAATAATTGACAAATTGCCCAAGAAGGGCGACCTTGCAGACTGCAACAGCTGGAGAGGAAATACTCTTCTCTCAGTTCCCAGTAAAATACGAGGCAGGATAATGATCCAGAGAATTTCAAAAGCAGAAAACCGTAAACCGAGGAGAAAACAAGCAGGATTAAGATAAAGCAAGATGCGCAGGAACATTAAAGAGTAGTGCTCATAATGGATGGCATAGACAGCTATACATTACCGTTGTTGATTTTGAAAAGGCTATTGACAGCATACACATGGACATCATATGGAAAATACTGAGGGCTTATGGAATTCCCACCTGCATTGTTTCCATAATAAAAAGCCTCAAAGCTAACTTTACATGTAGTGTTGGGCAGTGCAGCTAAACTTGTGAGGTGAAGACAGGAGTGTGACAGTGATGCCTCTTATCAGCCACTTTATTTTTAACAGTCATATACTGTGTGATGCGCCCAGACAACAGAAGAAAATCCGAGAGGAATAATATGGACAACGTTCTCTACACTGGCAGATCTGGAATATGCAGATGACATTCCACTACTCGCACATTCACATCCAACACATCCAAGAAAAAAAAAAAACAGGTAGAACGAATTAGTCTAGCCAGCACTAAATCTAAAGAAGACAGAAATCATGGCGCTTAATGTGGGCAATCCTGAGCCCATAACAATAAGGGACCAAAAGGTAGAACAGGCAGACACATTCACATACCTAGGATGTATAATAACACTAGACAGCGGAACAAGCACAAACATCAATAATAGAATGTATTAAATGTCTAAACAACATGTGGAATTCTTCCAAGCACATCACGAACATAACATTAAGATTATATGAGAGCTGTGTACTTCCTGTGCTTCTTTGTATTGCAGAATGCTGGAGAGTAACAGAGACGGAAATATTGAAATTGTCCCATTTCCACGCAGTCTGCCTAAGGAAAATTTTCCGAATCTTTCAACCGAATACCATGACCAACCAAGAATTGCGTACTCAGAGCAATCAAGAGGACATGCACACCATCATAGCTGGCAGACGCTGGAGTTGGGTTGGCCACGTCCTCACAAGAGACCCCGATGCCATCACAAGAACAGCTATGCTATGGACCCTGATGGAATGCGAAAGAGAGGCCAACCAAAAACAACCTGGCGGAGAACTGTGGAGGCCGAAATGCAAAGAATGAACAAGAGCTGGGGAACTGTACAAAGGATGGCCGCCGGCCGAACAAAGTGGAAGCAGTTTGTTGCTGCCCTACAAGACGCCACCAGGCGTGACTGCTTTGACAGTCGGTAGCTAACAATCAGAGAAGAAAGACTATCATCATAGTGCCCGATGGTACCCATTTCCTGGCTGTCACCCGGACCACCCACCTCGCACCCCTCCTTAGTACGTCAATCTTAGTCAGTGCAGACATCAGTTGTCCTAAAGTCATTTTTTTAAATTCTGGTTCTGTGTTTTAATTCCCTTCTCTCTCTCTCTCTCTCTCTCTCTCTCTCTCTCTCTCTCTCTCTCTCTCTCTCTCCCTCTCTCTCTCTCTCTCTCTCTCTCTCTCTCCCCCTCTCTCTCTCTCTCTCTCTCCCCCCCCTTCCCCCCCTTTCTCCCCCCCCCCCCGAAACTTCCAAGCCCACAGTGACTTACAACGTTAAACCTGGTCAGAATAAGCAGAGCTGAGGCAGAAACTATGGGGCTGCCTCATTTGATTGGAAATGACTGTGGACAGCCCTGGCGACAGGCCTGCATATTTAGCATGACTTACAAACTAACCGCTGAAAACGAAGAACATGTAGAAGAAGCCTATTTTGTATTTGTTTGTTTGTTTGTTTGTTTTTTTAAAGAATCGCGTTGAATCAAATACTTGCAGCAATATGTAAATATCAGCTTTTACAAAAGGTAGGCTTTGATCTTAGAAGAGATTTTTACAAGTGTTAGTGATTGACTGATCTTAGAAATGAACCTCGTGATGTGTTTTCAGAGTGAGGCTTTGCCGAAATGATACCATCAACGATAGATGTCGCAAAATAGCAATATGTGCTTCCGTTCCAAATGATGGCAGTGGCTGTTCGTGTTAGCACGTTGGTGTCTATCCTTAAGAATCCATTACTGCTTGGGTTTTTTTTTTTTTAATTTTTACTAGTTTTTGGTTTGCTAAAAAATATGGAAATTCATTCTATTGCATCGTTTGCACCAGATTTTTTTTAAAAAGTATCATTTCGTCACATTTAGTTGCGGAACTCAAGTTTAGCTGTAAGCAGTTCGTTTATTTTTTGATCATCTAACTTCTATTTCTGACATATTACCGTTTTTTCTCTTTTTAATTATTTGTTTTTCACCATTAGCTTTAATTTGTCACCATTCTTGTGGTCACTATTATCTTAGCTGTATGTTTCTTTAACTGTATTTCGCTTGAATAATTTTGGTTCATATTTAAGTATTGTTACAAATATAAACACAATTATCCATAAACAGGCCATAATACTTTATTAGATTCCAAATATATATTTTATTACTAAGTTTATAACGTAACAAGTTATTCGTTTGAAAAAAAAAACATAATAAAAAATAAAAAATTAGGAATACGCGAAAATATTTTATTCATTCCTGTTCTAAAACGTTTTAAAAAAAACCATTTTGTCATACTTGTCCAGTGTATATGAAGATTTCGACACCTGCAACACACCGAAATAGCTCAGCTGGAAGAGCGTTAGACTAAAGGTCTGAAGGTCCCTGGTTCGAATCCAGGTTTCGGCAACAACAGGTGTCATTTCTTTAGAGCATTGGTCAGTGAAAAAAAAAAAACAATTAGAATAAAACTGTCTGGGCTTAGTCTACGATTTGTTGCTTTAGGTGCTAAAATTGGAAGTGCAGGGAGATATGGAATAGCCAAAGCTACATTCAACAACATGAGACAAATACTGACATCTAAACAGTTAACTCAGAAATTAAAAGTGAGAAACATAAAGTTTTATATATATTCTTCATTATTGTGTAAGTGTAGAAACATGGACAATGGCTAAGCAGTTGAAAGAAAGAATTGAAGCTCTCGAGATGTGGATATGTAGAAGAATGGGGCGCATGCCATGGAAAGAGAAGAAAACAAATAAGAAGGTTCTAGAAAATCTAGGTATGAAAAGAGAACTAATGAAGGAGATCAAAATTAGACAGATAAAATATTTTGGCCACATTAAAAGACAAAACACATTGCAGAAGATCGTAATATAAGGCAGAGTTGAAGGCAAACGTGCAAGACAAGTGCTATAAGTGGGAAGATAACATCAAGAGATGGACATGAAAGAGTCTATCAGAGTGTACCATCAAGACAAGAGACAGGAAAGAGTCTACCAGAGTGTACCATCAAGACAAGAGACAGGAAAGAGTCTACCAGAGTGTAACATCAAGACAAGAGACAGGAAAGAGTCTATCATAGTGTACCATCAAGACAAAAGACAGGAAAGAGTCTACCAGAGTGTACCATCAAGACAAGAGACAGGAAAGAGTCTACCAGAGTGTAACATCAAGATAAGAGGCAGGAAAAAGTCTACCAGAGTGTACCATCAAGACAAGAGACAGGAAAGAGTCTACCAGAGTGTACCATCAAGACAAGAGACAGGAAAGAGTCTACCAGAGTGTACCATCAAGACAAGAGACATGAAAGAGTCTACCAGAGTGTAACATCAAGACAAGAGACAGGAAAGAGTCTATCAGAGTGTACCATCAAGACAAGAGACAGGAAAGAGTCTACCAGAGTGTACCATCAAGACAAGAGACAGGAAAGAGTCTACCAGAGTGTACCATCAAGACAAGAGACAGAAGACGTTGGAGATCCATTGCAGCCGACCTTCGTTGTGGAGATGATGGTGAGGGAGATGTGCTTACTATCAGCTTGTTGTCGCCGCCTGTTTCACCTTCATGCCATTGTCATCATCACCCTACATCCCTCCATGACGTATAAGACCTTCAATAGATTCATGCCAAGCCTTTCTATTGTGTCATCCTTTCAGAATCTTTCCATATCTTTATTTTACCCCCTTCTTTTCTGTCACCAGTTTCTGTTTCTAAGTCTCCATCTACCTCTGTTGCCCAGCGGATTCCAGAACAAAGACTGCCTTGTAATGATATCAGCAGGTTTCCAAAATATGTCCTTTCCAACGACAATGCTTTCTTCTCATCTCTAGTTCCTTGCCATATATCTGGTTCTTGACATCAACCCCAGATCGATGGTCGACCTAAATAACAGAGCAATTGTTGGTCACTCAAACACCTGCAAGTATTTCTCTGGTCGGCATTCAGCTCCAATTCTTTCAATATCTTCTGTGTATTTTTTTACATTCGTTTCCAGCTTACTTCTCTGAGTGGTTTCGAGAACTTCCTTTGCTTCAACAAAATGTCGTAAACCGAACTGTTGCACTCATGGTAGGGGGTATCCTCGCAGAAGTTACCAAGCAAACTGTCGCACTCATGGTATTGATATATTCACAGCTGTTAACAAGCAAAATGTCGCACTCATGGTATTGATATATTCACTGCTGTTAACAAGCAAAATGTCGCACTCATGGTATTGATATATTCACAACTGTTAACAAGCAAACTGTCACACTCATGGTATTGATATATTCACAGCTGTTAACAAGCAAACTGTCGCACTCATGGTATTGATATATTCACAGCAGTTAACAAGCAAACTGTCGCACTCGTGGTATTGATATATTTACAGCTGTTAACAAGCAAACTGTCGCACTCATGGCATTGGTATATTCACAGCTGTTAGCAAGCAAACTGTCGCACTCATAGTATTCATATTAACAAGCAAACTGTCGCACTCATGGCATTGGTATATTCACAGCTGTTAGCAAGCAAACTGTCGCACTCATAGTATTCATATATTCACAGCTGTTAACAAGCAAACTGTCGCACTCATTGTATTGATATATTCACAGCTATTAACAAGCAAACTGTCGCACTCATGGTAATGATACATTCACAACTGTTAACAAACAAACTATTGCACTCATGGTATTGATACATTCACAGCTGTTAACAAGCAAACTGTCGCACTCATGGCATTCTTACATTCACAGATGTTAACAAGCTAACTGTCGCACGTATTGTAATGAGTATACTCAGGCAAGCAGAAGAGAAAAGAAAACGTCGAAAGGAACACAGGAAAATAAGCATCTAAGGGTTGTCACTTCAGGGCGCATTCCCATAGCCAGTTATGACTGAAGGGGCTATTACTAATACTATTATTACTCATTGTTAACAAGCAAACTGTTGCACTTATTGTATGGAGTGTACTCAGAGCAAATAAGAAATGAACTGTCGCACTTAATGTAAAGAGTATACTCAGATTTGTTAACAAGCAAATTGTTACATTTATTGTAAAGAGTATACTCAGATTTGTTAACAAGCAAATTGTTACATTTATTGTAAAGAGTATACTCAGATTTGTTAACAAGCAAATTGTTACATTTATTGTAAAGAGTATCCTCAGATTTGTTAACAAGCAAATTGTTACATTTATTGTAAAGAGTATACTCTTAAGCTGTCGCCTTACAATGAGTATGCTTAAAGTGGTAAGAAAATTGTTGCACTTATTGTAAGGACTGTCCTCAGCGCTGTTAACAATCAAACTATCGCCTCGTGGTAGGGAGTATCTTCAGAACTGTTAACAAACAAATCGTCGCGCTCGTGGTAGAGAGTATATTCGCAGCTGTTAACAAACAAACCGCCACGCTCGTGGTAGGGAGTATATTCGCAGCTATTAGCAATCAAAGCTGGACTAACCGCGGTGAAAGAGACAGAGAATACACAAATAATAACTATATCAATACATATGAAAACAGCATCACGATCTCAAATATTATGGAACATTCTT